>OU015490.1:9313015-9873015 GCA_907164885.2 Dolomedes plantarius | reverse complement strand
TATACAGAATTTAAACATTTTGGTAGTCGTGCTTATTACTAAGGTGAAAGTATAAAGCCACTCTTTTTTTTAGAAAACATAATTATAAATTGTCTGATTTCTTATTAAAGTTGTATAAATACATGTGCATAATTACACGTATTCGTCAACTAAGTGGAAATATTACATGAAACTCTTACGCACCCGCTTGTTTACTTCGGGATGAGAAATATCTATTTTTATATTGATCACTTAAAGATCTATTTGCCAGTCTATTTAGTACGTCGACGGTACAAAAATCTTCATTTTTTTAGATACACGCCAGCTCGATTCCCAAACATCTGAAACCCGTCGGACGGGTTTGTAGCCAGTTGCGCCGTGTGCGTGGCTCCATTCAATTACATAGGTTGCGACTCATCACGGACTGGTTTGTGATTTGAGTCAGTTATCAGTTTCTTTTGAGTTGCTCCTTGTGCAGACGGCCTAAATCTTGTCAGATACTAACAGTTCAGATGCAAATGTCGAAGCCGTGAAAGACTAGAGATATGATTTATTTTACAAATGCCGGTCATTTGGCTACTAGGTCATTAGACCACGGACTCTCCAATACTTCGAGACAAGGTACTTAATATTAAAAAGTGCAGGGCACATGTGAAGATGTACAGCAGTCATAGATTGGCCCTAATGGCACAAGACGCAGTCGGGCGAATCAGCCAGACCAATCGGGAAAAGATGTGCTAGGATACAATCGTGGCCGGTCAAAAGTCTAAAATATACGACCGCACAAAAAGCAGGGAGTCAAGAACAAAAGAAGAATGTTTACATAGAGTAACCCAGGGCTTTTCTCTAGACGATTCATTAGACCTTGATTTATAAGCCTTTTGGCATGTCATTTTTATAAAAAGCTTGGAAGAATGGTATGTCAAGGACCTGTTAGGTTTCTGCAGAACTTCTGCCCCCTTCTTGGCTAGACCGTTCGCTATATCATTTCCGGTTAAGCCACAATGTGCAGGGATCTACTGAAAGGAGATCTGGTGTATTAAGTCCTCCATCAGTCTTCTACACTCTTAATTGCGGTAGCAGTTGTGGCCTCTGTTGTTTGCTAAGGTTTGTAAGGCTTGTAGGGCTGATAAGGCTTGTAGGACTGAGCTCTAGAGTCGGACCAAAATGACAGCTTCCTTGAAAGACGAGGGGTGGAGGGCAAGCTGTTGTAAGACTAGAGATGTTATACAACATTCGAACAAACTTCAAGCCTAAACCGTACAATTTCACACACAAAAAAAAATGTTCTCTTGACAAGGCCGAAAAGAAGTAAGTCTTCGATCGAAACGTATCGAAGCGAGAATCATTGGTCTAAAAGATATTACGTCCGAGCATTACATTTGAAGTCCAAGAATGGCAACATGACACCAATGTGGATGTCGCAAGAAATGTTCTTAAGAATGCAGCATTGTTCCATATAAATTGTTCACACAAAATGCTTTTGAAAATTTTTCCTAATACATTTTAAAAACCCTGAAGGTGTCTCTCGAGTTTTTTAAGATATGCTGACCAACTTTGAGTCTTCAATCTCCTTGAAGCATTTATCCACATGCCATGAAATTTAATATGTGTTTCCATATCAGAACGAGGACAGTATTTTGTTGCCGTTTCTCGAGTTTTAAATTCAGATTTTGAGTCGGCCATTTAAATTGCATGATTTAAGTCTGCTCGTGCGAACTATCCACAAGTCGTGATATGAATTATTCACTCACATTTTGGAACAATCCCAAAGCATGTGGAAGATTACCTCTCCCAGAACTACTGGGTGAAATGCACCTTATATGCATTAGGAAATCCTAGTAATTGGAAAAAAAAAGGACATAGAAGTAAAGTATCTTATATGACACCATAAACTGATTCTTTTTATTCACCAAAATTAACTTAAATTTGCCGATCGAATGATATTCGATTTTCTTTCCTGTTTCGTTTAGTATCTCGACAGATAAGGATAGTTATTATAGCCCTTTGGGATTATGCAGGACTTTTAGTTATAAAGTTTAAGGGATTTTTTTAGTGAGATTATAAAATTTATTTTGTTACATATATATCAGAGTAATAAAAATAAAAATTGCATTATAGTTTAGCAGTTTTTCTCAAAAAGAAATATTTAAGAATAGCAATAATAATAAAAAAACAAGAATCGTGACATCAAAAGGATCGTTGTAGTTTAATTTGACCAGCTCCTAATAGATAAGCAATAAAAGAAAACAATGAAACAATTCATTTCCTCTTTTCTGAAAAATTTCAGTTTTCATACTGTCACTAAATGAGAAAATGAGTATTTTTAGCTTCAAATCACGATAATAATTTTTTTCTGATGTACAATCACGCCCAGCTGCATGAAACGCCGACGTTTCATTAAAAAAATGCATGTAGAAGCTCAAAAACATTAAGTTAATGACCATCTACTTGTAAATTCTGATAGTGGTAGATTTCATCCAACCAGTGATCGCATGCACAATCGTTTTACTATCTTTTTCAGAAAGGTCCGGTTTTGTGCTTCGTCCTGCAGCAGGCTTGGTGGGAGCCCGAGATTTTCTGTCAAGCCTCGCTTTTCGAGTGTTCCAGTGCACCCAGTATGTCCGGCACAGTTCATCGCCGGATCATACCCCAGAACCGTAAGTTTATCTCCCATTGATTTCACACAATCACTAAGAGAAACAAATTGCCAAAGTTAAACTGCTCCGGGACACAAAATTCTCCCAAAAGGCAAATTTTTAGCTTCTTGGCTTAAAAGGAAATAACATTTAGATTCAAATAACACAAAACTCATGTTGTTGTTGTTGTTGTTTATGCCACTTTACTGACAGAAACATCAGATCAAGTACCGAAGGCTATGGGCGATGAAGGTGCGGCTTCTGTTTTGACTGGAACCAGAAGGGTCGGAGTCCGACTTGGACAAAAGACCAGTCCCGTTATTTTGAACCGAGTCAAGTGACGAGACCAGAACACTTGACCCAGCGCCTCCAGAGGTAATTTTGAGAACTTGGAGGAAGTCTGATGAGTCAATTTTATCTCAGGAATTGTAATGCTCAACACGTCATGTGCATTGTCATCCATGCATGGACACCAGTGTGTGTTTCCTGCGGGGCAGAGTCATTCATATATATATGGCAGGAACTTTCATCAAAAAATATATACCGGGTGTCCCAAAAATGACCGACGATTTGAAAAATCAATTAAAGAAAAACGGATTGGCCTCCCTATTCGCTAGATTTGACACCATGCGATTTTTTTTCTTTGGAGGTACTTCAAAGACCAGGTGTATGTCACAAACCACAAACTGTAGATGAACTGGAACAAAACATCTCTGCTGCTTGTCAGAACATTCAAATTGAAATGTTTGCACGAGCGTCTGCGAATTTTGACCTCAGACTGCGCCACATTGTTGCTGCAAACGGTGGTTATTTTGAAAACATTGTTTTATAGTTTTTCCCAGTCAGCAGCGCCATCTGTTGACGATCTTTGTAACTAATTTTGAAAATTGGTGAGAATAAACTCCCTGGTTACCTAAGCAGAATGCAGCAAACCGTACATTTCTATCGCCTTCCGTTTTTCTTTAATTGATTTTTCAAATCGTCGGTCATTTTTGAGACACCCGGTATAACTCAATATTGAAAATACTAACTTCATTCAAAATGAAAGTTCCGTTAAATTGGTTAAGGGGAAAATGTAAGAGTACTTGGTTTTAAGATATCTGCCTACTTTGAAATGGCTGTTTTGGTAAGAAATTTCGGGGAAAAAAATTATTGCCCTATTTCAAAGGCCAATCTTTTAGGATTCTAAAAGTGCTTTACTTTTATTCGCAATATCATTGTATGAGAACTTATGGCCAATTTAATAAACCGAAAACGATATTAAATGACCGCTAGTAGCATCTTTAAATGCATTTTCTAGAAAACTCATTTTTCAGTTACTTTTGTAAACGAGAAAGCTAATCATTTAAAAAGTTTTCAGTATATTTTGATGAAATTTTACAATAGTGTTTTACGTATTACTAACAATCTCTTGACCTAAAAGTTAAGCTTTATGTGTTAATTTAATCATTCTACAGGTACCTGCACTTAAAAAACATATATATTTTTTAAATCAGTGTTTTTTCACCTTTTTTGATATATTTCAGTGATTTTCGTAAATATTGTAAAACTTTTACTTCAGCACACAGGCAAGTGTTACAGTAGTATACAGTATAAAGGAAATTGAAATAAATTTTGTTGAACTGAATGTAGGGTTTCTGGCGTATGTATTGTACTATATTGTACTAAAAATTTATAAAAAATTCTCTATTATTTTAAAATGTTATGAAATTTTTACAAAAATTATATTAATTTTCACGATTTTATGTCACATTTGAACTAAAAATATATGTTTTGAAAAGAAAAGACAAAACCTTTGTGCTCGAGGAATAAACAGGAAATCCAACGTAAATAAAGCCCGAATAGCAGTAAGGAGCAATTTTGCATACGGCCGTTTCGAAGCTGCAAAGGAGCTTCTTCATCGGTGCAAAGAACTTAGTGGCAGCTCAAAAAGCCGAAAACTAAGCGACCAGACACGTGCGCGTGCCGATGGCACGCGCACGTGTCTCGATTTATATAGGCCTTCGGTACAGGTTGCAAATTAGTATTAAAAATAAAATTAGTTATACTATAAAGCTAAAAAATCTATTTATAAATACGTGTCTTGCGGAATTTTAAATTTTTCATGCTAGGATTATGTGTATGCAATGAAACAGTCTACTGTCCAAAATATATTTCGAATGCAGCGGATATAATTTGCTTAATTTACTTAATCATTTTACTCGAATCTTGATACGCCCTGAAGCACACTTACATGCACATGCATTTTACAAGTATCTCGCAGGAGTTTCAAAGGATTCTTTCATTCATCACTATTCTGTTTTTGCAGCGACTGCATCCATGAGCTCCTGGGTCACGTGCCGATGCTGGCCGATCCCGAATTCGCCAAATTCTCCCAGGAAATCGGATTGGCTTCCCTGGGGGCATCCGACCAGGACATCGAAAAGCTGGCAACGGTACTGAAGGGTATTTTTCTAAATAACTGTCAATTTTTTATCTCTAATTATATATGTGTAAGTAAACACAATCAAACACAAGTGGTTTGATTATGCTTGATTAGTTTTTCTTTGCTTTACCCACGGCTGAAGAGCCAAGCACAGACAGAGGATAGATTATTTTTATTTTTCAGTCTAATTGCTTAACATTTTGTCTTTTGAGTGTTGATTCACCTATGTTTTTATCTTTTGGGTGTTAATTCACCCGTGTTTTTGTTCTTTGAGTGTTAGTTGCTAGGCTGCGTCATGCATATGGGTATAGTATTTGCAATTTTGATAGCTGATGTATTCGTGCTTTGTGGTTAATGGCTGCTTTAGCGCATGGCCACGAATGCTATTTGTTTGTTTTTGTCACGTTGTATATATATATATATATATATATATATATATATATATATATATATATACAGTCGGACCTCTATTTAACGAACCTCTATTTTGCGAACTTTTCCTTGGAACAAAGAACATTTTGAGAATTTCTTCGTAAAATAACCTCCAAATAGTAAAGTGCATTCTCTGTTTAACAAACTTTTTCTTGTGGTCCAATATTTTTTTTCTCCACCTTTCTCAAAATATTCCTGATCATTTCAAACTTATTCTTTCATTTAACACATTTTATGGTGATCGATGACCTTTAACTGGTTTTAACAGTTGCCTAACTCAATTTCATTAAAATTCATTAATTTTAATATAAAATAATTTTTTTAAATAATTTTTTAAAATACAGTGTATTCCTAGACAATGTTTTGTTTTATTATTGTTTTCCTTGCAGATATCTTTTCTATGGGTAAGATATATAAAACAAATAGATATTAATTTACAAAATAAAGGTGTGATAAATTACTTTTTTAATAATATTTAGAGTTTATGAATTTACATTCTATTTCGTGTAGTTTAAAGTATTTTAAAAGGAGAATCTCTATTTAACGAATTTTCCATATAACGAACTTTTTTCGGGATTAAGCGACTTCGTTAAACAGAGGTCCGACTGTATATATATATATATATATATATATATATATATATATATGTGTGTGTGTGTTTGCTAAGTTTTGTAATTTTGTTTCCTTCATAACTCTGTCTTTCTCAGGTGTACTGGTTCACCGTGGAATTCGGACTGTGCCGAGAACAAGGAGAAGTGAAGGCGTACGGGGCCGGTCTCTTGTCGTCGTACGGCGAGCTTCAGGTAAATGCCTTTTTAATAAGAGAAAAGCAAATATGTTCTATTTTACCGGCTGTATCGAGTCCCCGTGTGACAAGCTACTCTTCTCTGATATTTTCCTCTAAAAAATTTCTTCATTTTATTACCTTTCTGTTAGTATAAGAGAGGCAACTGTGTTAAGTTAAAGAGTTCCGTTGACCTGAAAATAAACATTTATTTACAGTTTGTCAAACATATACAAAGCTACAACAAAGATAGACACAGACTGCATGAAAGAACCTCACGTGTTTATAAAGTTATATAGGATCCCAGAAAGAACCAATAGAAACTTTTAATTTAAAAGTTACTATTGGTTCTTTCATCCAATAGAAGACATCCAATAGAAATCTTTGATACGAGAACAAATCAGAGAGAAGGAAAAAAACTGAGATCAGATGATGTCGTCTGCGATTACATTGTTAACACTTCCAAAGGAAGTTCAATACCTACTTCGAGAGTCCTTTTACTTTTCCCTTTTCACGTGAATTGATTGATAATACACGCACACCCACACACAACCACACACAACCACACACATATATATACACACACACACACACACACACACACATATATATATACAGTAACCACCGCTTATAGTGATCAGTGGTTATAAGAATCAACCGTTTATAAGAATCAATATCGCGAAAACAAAAACAAATGTATTATTTCCATGTTAAAATTTTCATTTTAAAGAATCAATCCACCGGTTTTAAGAATCAGTTTGCACTCTTCGCTTTCCTTTCATTTTTCCGAAAAAGCCACTTAAACCCTCAAAAGGCACGAATTTCTTTCTTTTTTTTTTAAAGAAAGATTGATAAGATGGGATGGAATATTGTCATAAAATTCATCCCTTTCTTTGTTAGTCATAACATAATAGTTTCCCCTTAAACGCTTTAGCCCAACACTGTCCTATTAGCTTGACACGGGGGCATCTTTACCCGTCCGAGTCCGATTTCACTTTTCTCCACTGACAAACAAAAATAGGGACTCTTTTTTTTCCACCTCCCATATTCTGGTTGCGGCTTCCTGGAACCTGAAACACATAAATCTTCGGCGAAGTGTCCACTATCACTTAGGCAAACGTGACATTAGTAGATTCAGAACGTTTTGAAACAGAGAAACGTAAGCCAGAAGGTGCATCTTCGTCTGAGACTATTAGTATTGAAAAAGGTATAAACAGCCTCCTGAAAACTTCATTACGTCAAACTACCATAAAAAACTTTTTCTTGCTCCCTTCTTGTAGTTGAAATGTTAAAACTGTTAAGCAGGTATGTTGGAACAAATATTGGATTTTTTCTTCTCTTACTATAATCATGTGTATCTACTTATTAAGCTCTAAAAATTAAGCTGTATTTTTAAAATTATAAAAAATAATTTTTATAAAAGATAATTAACGTAAATTAAAGAGTATTTTATGGTAAATTATCTGATATATGTATATATAGGTGTGTGTGTGCCTGTCCAAAAACCTAAATTTCGGCTATAAGAATCAACGGCTTATAAGAATCAAAACCAGTAATATCAAACGTGATTCTTATAAGCGGAAATCACTGTATGTATATATATATATATATATATATATATATGTGTGTGTGTGTACGGCCAAAGCGCGAATTCTGGCCAATTCGTGAAATGGCTGGCCACATCTAGCATTGCCCAAGTCACTTGGCCAAAGCCCGATATAATCGAGAATTGACGACTACTTCGGGCTTTCATCGGTTAATTCACGATGCGCCCGACAATTAAGGCACAGTTTACGATTGGTCCAAGAAAAAGTGGCCAGAGCTAGAAGTTTCGCGGAGCATTATCATGCAGTAACGGGAGTGAATCATACAAGTTCTAACTCATATTATTACCACTGTGAAAATCTCTTTTGTTTAGCGAAAGTAAAAAAAAACCCTTCAAAATCAAAGAGAAAAGGACAATTTTTCTTGGGTAATTCAGAATCTGGTCATTGATTGTCGGGCGCATCGCGAATTGGCCGACCAAAGCTCGAAGTTGTCGTAAATTTTCCATTATTTCAAGCTTAGGCCAACTCACTTGTCTAATGCTAGAAGGGGCCAGCCATTTTACGAATTGGCCAGACTTCGGACTTTGGTCAAAACATATATATAATATATATATATATATATGTAACATGGGAGACTGACACTGGCCCAATAGATATCGAAATCTCCCATGTCACGGTGAGAAGAAGATATTAATACTACAGTTCACTTCATAGCAAAACGACGTACTCGGCTTCTTACGGAAAAGACTTTATTACGTCTATTCAAGTCAGTTACAAAATGAAAAAAGCGTACATGTACGCGATCCCAAACCTTATATAACCTCATCTCGTCATGTGATCGTAGTAGGGTTTAATTGGTTAAAAGTTAAGAAAAGGCGTGACAAATGCGCTACAGCGTTTAATTTTCTGCCCACGCCGCGCCAGTTTCGTTTTCATTTAAACAGGCAGCCATTTAATTTTTTCCACTAGAGGCCTTTTAGGACTTAGATTTGAAAACGAAAGTTAGCTCGTACGCCCAAGGGAATTTAGAATAATGTTAGATTTTAAAATGGAATTTAACGTGAATGCCCAAAGGGAATTACCTGTTTCAGGGAATTAAAAAAGGGTTTGTAATTTGGAATAGTAAAGTGAGGAATTAATAGTTTTTAAATGTTAAGATTGTTGAATTAAGAAATTACTAGTTTTTAATATTATAGAATATCCCCCCCGTCCGAGAAGAGGCTGACCAACAATGCCTGCATTGGAGGACAGACTCACCCGGCCATGTGAGGGAAATGGGCGTCGACCACAAATTTGGAAAAGTTTTAAAAGGAACATATGTTTTAAGTTAATTTAGTATGATGATCACATGGCAAGACATTGCACATTTCAATATCGAATACACAAAATACACTAATGATTTACTAATTTATGAACACAATAAAAACAAAAAAAATTATAGAAATTAATGATCAATTATAGAAAATTGTAAATTATATAAATTTCTTATATTGTTGCTGTGAAAAACAATTAAATTTAAATATGCACTTATCATCAAATGAAGACAATGCTGAGCAGGGCGGCCGTCCCCACACAACAAATCTAAAAAAAAATCAATTAAATTTAATTAAAAAAATTATCAAATTTTCACTCTACATCAGTTTTAATTTTGAGTCGACTCACACAAATAATAGAATATAACAATGAAAATATCAACAAACAAACATGTTAAGTAAATGGAATTGAACATGACAATAATAATTTGAAGTTATTGTACTTTCCTCCTCAACTCTCACAACATTGGGGTGAGTCCAAAATAAAATTTTTATTTACTTATCTTGTAATGATTTTTCTGTGCAACATTCTTAGTCCTTTCACAGTCATTAGTATGTTGAGGAAAAAACACCAATTAAAAAAAATCACAGTCTCTTTAGTGCTGTGTCATTTCTGCTTCACAAACGTAGAATGCATAAATATCACATTATCTCGACTTGTTTACATATAAAGAAAATTAGTTCTTTAGTTACATAATAAAAATCACAGTTTATAATAAAAATCACACTTTCAATAAAAATCACAAGATTTAATAAAATCACATTTCAAATATATCAATTGTATATAAAAATTACAAAACATATCACTCATTATCTAGTTTTCGTATCTTTATTTATCTCATTATTTTTTCTTAATATCTCTTATCTGCTTTATTTCAATATTACTTATTATTAAAAAAAAATCTCTTTTCAATACCACTTTTATTTCTTATTATTCTCATTTCATCATTTCTTATATTCATTTTATTTCGACAACATTTATTCATTCCAAAATTCTATTCAATATTCTTTACTTATTCTTATTCATATTTATTCTAACTTTATTTATTCTCAATACTTTTCATTTTATTTTCAAATTATCTATTTACTATTCATTTGTGTACACTTATTTTAATTCTACGTGGATATCCAATTTTTTGTGTTGAAGGTACCTTGTTGTATGTGTGTTACCCAAACTCTTAGTTTCAAATTTTTTAATTCTACCTCTAAGCAGTGAGGGTTGTGTTTATGTTTGTGTAACAAGTGGGTTTTCTTTCTCCATATTGTTCTCTGACTAATAAGGAGGAAGAGTCTTTTAGCCGTACAGTGGACTAACCGTGAATCTCCGACAGAATATGACTGCGTTGGAAAACAGCATCTTGCATAGTACACAGATGGAGAAAAAGGAAAAGGTGCAGTTGTCATACCTGTGGGAGTATAATATATAGAAATGGGAGGACAAAAGGAGTGGCCATCCCAGCCCTGTTTTAGTCATTACTCAAGCATATAGTCTTCAGCACTTTAAGTGACTGAGTTGTTGAATTAAAAACAAATAGTAAAAAAAATTAACAAAGATCTTAAACAGTTGGGACGACATCCAACGCGCTTGTAGAGTTGGGTGATAGGAAAGTGTTTTTCAAGAAATAGGAAATTTACTGAAAGGTTAAAGAAGTAGAGTTGTCATAGTCGGTGTTTAAATTGAGATCCAAAAAAAAATTCACATATAATAGTATTCTTAAGAAGAAAGTTTAAGTTAGACAGTTTTTTTTTTTTTTTTTTTTTTTTTAGTAGGACAACACATAATTAATTATATCAATTAAAAAAAATATAATGATGTTAAGCATCACATAGAAAAGAAAGAAAAATGGATCTAATGTTTGTCATTATTCGTGGTGTAGTTTTAAGTTCTCTGGTGCATTATAATATCTTAATCTGCAAGCATGGACAATTTCAGAATCTCGTTTAGTGTGAAAGTTTGGTCTATCAATTTCATAATTAACTTTTGACATTTGTTTTAGAATAGTGTAAGGTCCAGAATAGGGTGAGCTTAATTTTCTAGTATTAGGGTAGTGAAATTCTTCGAATAACACTAAATCTCCAACATTAAATTTAGATTCTACAAAACGTGCATCATATTTTACTTTATTCCTATTATGGTAATTAATTGTCCTTTCTTTAGCTAATTTTCTCGCCTCATCCACCTGAGGATAAAAATCTTGTTTTTTAACATGAGGTTCATAAGGTAATATTCCAAAAAGTAGGTAAGCTGGGGTCATTTGGGTAACTGAATGAGGCGTATGATTGTATTCATTAATTACTTCATTTAATAGGGTTGTCCAAGGAGTTTTGCTTGTTGAGTTATGTACTTTGCACCTTAATCTAGTAATTATTGTTTGATTTACCCTCTCTACCTTTCCGTTCGTTTGTGGATGATGACTCGAGGTAAGTAATTGTTGCACATTGTTATGCTCTAAAAATCTTCTAAACTTTGAACATGTAAAAGCTGCATTTCTGTCGGTTAGCAATTTTTTTGGTGTTTGAATTTGGAATATTTGTTTTAAGCAATTCGTATAAGTTTCAGTAGTTACGCTTTTTGATGGAAAAGCCCAAATATAACGCGTTGCATGGTCAATTATCAAATGTAAATATTTCTTTGTGGAATTATAGTAATTAAATCCGCCTACTGTGTCTAAACTTAAGCACTCAAAGGGTTGGTCTGTCGGAGGTACTTCTTGCAGCAATCCAAACCTTTTCTGTCTTTTCTTTTTGTTTAATTGACAAGTATGGCAATGTTTAACATAATTACTAATGTCCTCATTGATTTTGGGCCAATAATATTGGGGTGTGAGTAATTGCATTGTTTTATTTATCCCAGGGTGTCCATAGTCCTCGTGGGCTCTTTTTAAAATTTCTAACCTCAATGAAAATGGTACTACAATTTTTAAAAATCCTTTCTTTCTCATGTAGATTACATCATTTAGTTTTTTATATTTAAGTCCCTGTACATTGTCTTAATTTTGAAATTCTACAATTTTTCTTAGTTCAATTAAATGATTTATTTGGGTTTTAGGTTCTAGAATAGGGTTCCTTGAAAGCATGTCAGCTTCAATATTTGCAGTTCCCTTCTGGTATTTAATTTCATAGTCGAACATACTTAGTTTTAATGACCAGCGAAAGAGTCGACCTCGAAGATTTTTCACATTTTTAAGCCAAACTAAGGCAGCATGGTCTGTGTGAATTGTGAACTTTTTCCCGTGGAGATAATGATAATACCTGTCTAAACTGTCCACAATTGCCAAACACTCAAGTTCAGTAATAGAATAATTTGCCTCATAGTCCTTTAATACACGAGAGTGATATGCTATGGGATGCAACACCCCATCTTCACCTGGCTGTTTTAAAACAGCTCCAACCTGATGTTTACTAGCATCCACAAATAAATGACAGTCTTTGTTTACATCATACAATTGCAATATTGGTTTACAAATCAATAAATTCTTAAGATCCTCAAAAGCTTCTGGCACTTGTCTGACCATCCCCATTTTACTCCCTTTTTCAATAATGTATTTAATGGCTGTCTTACTTTTGCATATTTTGGAATAAACTTATTATACACATTTATTGTGCCCAAGAATCTTTGGAGTTCTTTTACATTAGTTGGTGGTTTCAAACACTTTATCTTTTCAATGTTAATGTTGTCTGGGGCAATTTTCCCATTTGTTACATTATATCCAAGAAAATTAATTTGTTGTTGCAGAAAAGTACATTTAGTTAATTTTAACTTGATATTCTCTTTTTTGAAAATGTTAAATAGTATCTCTAAATGTTCAAGGTGTTGTTCTTTGGAGTCTGAAAAAATTATAATATCATCGAAATAGTGGCATGCAAAGTTAACTTTATATTTATCTAAAATTCTCCTGATAGTCCTATTGAATATTGCAGGGGCGTTCTTTAAACCAAATGGGAGTCTTAGCCATTCGTATAAGCCAAAAGTAGTGGCAAATGCCAATTTCTCAGTATCTTTTGGGTGGACGGGTACATGCCAATACCCTGAGGTAAGGTCTAAAGTTGAAAAGTAATTAGCTCTGCTTAATTTATCTAGAATATCATCAATTCTGGGTAAGGGTTCTGCATCTGTCTTAGTAATTAAATTTAGTTTTCTGAAATCAATACAAAGTCTAGTTTTTCCCTCATTTCGCTTTCTTGCCAAAGTCACAGGACTTGAGTATGAACTATGTGATTCTTTTATGATTCCTGCTTCTAACAAATTTTTATTTGGGTCCTGATCTCTTTTTCCTCAGTTGGCGAAGTCCTGTATGCTCTTAGACTCACTGGTAAATCAGAATTTAGGATTATTCTTTGGGGTTCCATCCTTATTTTGCCTATGTCATATTTGTTAGTTGAAAACAGTCTATTATTTTTGTGCAATAAATTCTTTAATTCCCTATCAACATCTAAATTTTTGATTTGATCATTAATGTCAACATTTTCATAATTTGGATTACTTTCTGCTTTGATTTCACCAGAGCTTTCATTAAAATTGTCATTTACATCATAATCAATACAGAAAATATCATTTTCTTTCTGCGAATTTTCTTCATAAGGGTTAAACATATCAGAAACTTCAATTTCATGACCATTACTATTATTATCCACATGCTTATTATCACATTTATTTTGTAGGTGTAATGAAATTTTACTTATCTCACAAATATTAACCATTTTCAAAGCAATTCTATTTTGATACACACACAATTGGTTACAATCAATTACTAATTTAAACTCTTTACACTCAGGAAGTCCCAGAATAAGATAAGGCAAGTCATTGTCCAAAACATATGCAGAAATGTTTCTAATTATTTTCCCTATTCTCAAAGTTAATACACATTTAGTTGTAATTAAGATTTCACCCTCAGCTTGCCTGACCTTAATTGGAGAGCTTGAATAGCATTTCAGTTGACATTGCTTGACCAGTTTTTGTGACATCAGACTAATAGTCGAAGCAGTGTCAATCACACAATTTAAAAAATTCTGTTTCTCATTTTCATATAGTCTTTTTGTTTTGTCAACCCTATTATTTCTGATAATGTTTCCCCTCAATGACAGTAATTGTCATTCTGGCGCCTGATCTCTTTCAAATTCAGGTTCCTCATAATGATGTTTATTGTCTGACACCGACATCTTATCAAATCTCTCATTAATAGAGCAAGTTTGTTCCCAATGATAAGCATTACTTATGCCAAAGTTAGAACATTTTCGACAGGGTCTAGATGATAAGTCTGCATATTGCTGGTGGTGATTAATTTGGTTATTGGGATTGGGTGCAAAATTTCTATTCAACCTTTGATCTCTGGGTTGCCATTGTCTGAATTGTTGTTGCTGACTATAATTAGGTCTAAACTGAGTTTGTTGATTATTATTAGGTCTAAATTGAGGCTGGGAAGAGTAATTTTGTCTAAATTGGTGAGGTGGGTTATAATTCATCCTAACTTGAGGTTGGTTGTAATAATTCTGTCGTAATTGGTTCCTATTTTCAAATCTAGTGTTAAAAAAGTTATCCCGATCCCCTCGATTAGTTTTGTTTTCTTCATTATTTATTTTGTTTAGCTTATTAGCCAACACTATCCATTCTGTTGTGGTTTGAGGAGGATTTGCAGCTATGGTCATTCTCATTTGAGCATTTAGGCCTTGTGTTAGGCCTTCTAGTATTAATTTCTGTGATAACCCCAATCTCTTTCCTACATCAATTTTTTTATGAAAATATTTGGTTAAGTCATCATTATATTCAAATTTCAAATTGGAAAATTCAGAGAATTCCACGCTATCTGCCTCAAAGAATAATTCTTGCAAAGTGTCTTTTAATTCTGTCCAATCTTGGATGTCTAGGCAATTATTTACAAAAACTGTTAGAGCCTTCCCCCTGAGAAATTTTGAAATACTTTTTATTTTTTGTTCATTTGGAACATTTGCTTGGGAAAATTTCTGCTCAATATAGGCAAGCCATTTTTGTAATTTCATTCCCCCCTCTGGGTCAAAAGGAATAAAATCCCTGAATTCCCTCTCTACATATTCAAGTTGAAAATCGTCCTTGCATTCTGTCTCAATTTTATCTTCCCCCTGAAATTCTGTCTTTATAGATTTATCTTCCATCTTATAAGTTTAACACAATATCACAATTATATTTCAATTTAAAACAAGAATATAATATCATATAATCATAGTTTACTACACAATTTTAAAAAGTTTATGATGGGAGACATACAACCTGGTCATGTGATGCTTGTCTTGTTACTGTAAAATTCTCGGTTGCACAAATTTTATTTTTATTTATTCACGGTACAGCGCTAGGGCTTGCATACCGGCTTAATTAAATTCACACACAAGAACATATCGATGATTTTTGAATGGTGGGGATTACGCACTTTTTAGAAGACACAGAAAACTTGTAGAGTGGTCGTGTAGTAGCAGAAATATCCAGTTCCAGTCACAGTCCGTAATGAATGCACTCCTGTGTGCATTGGAGAGAGAAGAGAAGAAGAAAAAAAAACCGACTAAAATTCACAGGAATGTTGTCCCAACTCTGCATACGGTTGCACGAAGACAGTTTAATTATATTTCATGAAAATTTGGGAAAATGAGCTTGAAAAACATCGTGCTGCAGCAAAATCCTTACGATGACGTTTTGGCAGAAGAATCCATGCACAAATTTTACGAGTCCGTAGAACCAAGGTTGTTTCAGTCGCCATTGAAAAACTCTATCATAGTAATCTTATATGAAACCCCAAAATTTTTTTTTTTTTATCGTGCTAGAGTCATCAGAATATTGAATCAGGTACAGAATGTAGTGTGCCAAGGGATTGTATTTATGAAAACTGAGAGGGATTCCCTTTTACTATCATTACTCTCGTTGAGAGAAAAAAAAAAAAAAAAAGGAGAGAAACACTTTCGCCCCAGCACCGCACGCCTCGACGCCGGTAGTTGAAGAATCCTCGCCGTTAGAAGAAAGAAAAAAAAACTTGGAAAATCCTTGGGTGTTCCCGACAGAGGTTCGAGTCCTCGCCGACTTTTGTAACATGGGAGACTGACACTGGCCCAATAGATATCGAAATCTCCCATGTCACGGTGAGAAGAAGATATTAATACTACAGTTCACTTCATAGCAAAACGACGTACTCGGCTTCTTACGGAAAAGACTTTATTACGTCTATTCAAGTCAGTTACAAAATGAAAAAAGCGTACATGTACGCGATCCCAAACCTTATATAACCTCATCTCGTCATGTGATCGTAGTAGGGTTTAATTGGTTAAAAGTTAAGAAAAGGCGTGACAAATGCGCTACAGCGTTTAATTTTCTGCCCACGCCGCGCCAGTTTCGTTTTCATTTAAACAGGCAGCCATTTAATTTTTTCCACTAGAGGCCTTTTAGGACTTAGATTTGAAAACGAAAGTTAGCTCGTACGCCCAAGGGAATTTAGAATAATGTTAGATTTTAAAATGGAATTTAACGTGAATGCCCAAAGGGAATTACCTGTTTCAGGGAATTAAAAAAGGGTTTGTAATTTGGAATAGTAAAGTGAGGAATTAATAGTTTTTAAATGTTAAGATTGTTGAATTAAGAAATTACTAGTTTTTAATATTATATATATATATATATATATATATATATATATATATATATATATATATATATATATATATACATACACTGAAGACCCAAAAAAATGGTACAGGCTTGCGTAGGCAAATAATGGAGATATGCAACCAATCAGCGTAATGCGATGCGGTCGGCAGCGCCTATATACGACAACAGGTATTTGCCGAAGCTGTTAGATCTGTTCCAGTAGCTACAATGGGAAGTTATCACGATTTATGTGACTTTGAACGTGGAGTTATAGTCGGCGCAATAGAGATAGGACATGGCATCTCTAAGGTAGCGATGCAATTTGGATTTTCGCGCACTACCATTTCACGAGTGTACCGTTAATGCTGTTAACACTTCTGCTGGTAATAATTATGATAACTATTACTTTATTCTGTATCTAGTCGTGAATCTGTTCTGAATGAAAGTTGTACATTGTAACTGCACCATCAAACGGCACTGTTTCAAGTATTCCGAGGTGTAGGGAAATAAAGCGGACGAGCACGTACAATACAGGTTATAAGAGAAAATTTATTTTTTAGGGCACACATGGAAAAGCGGTACCCATTTTTTCAAGTAGAGAACGATCTCTGCTCAAAAACCAAAGTTCCCACCACTCGCCAAATTCTTTCTTCGCTGAGCGGCTCTGCTTTGAATTCGGTTATTGATTTGGGAGCATCAACTGCGCTCCAGTTTAATTGTACTTTAACTGTTAATAACAGTATTAACAGTTAAAGTACATATAAGGTGAAGCGCGGCTGATTTGGTATTACACTGTGGCCTGCCTTGATATTCTGGCGTTGAAGCAACAGGAAACACACAGTACATCTTGACATAAAAATACACTTTGCATAAACATACTTGACATAAAATACATACACAACAATATCATATTTTAAGAACACATACGATTATCACATAGAGGAGAGGAGGGTATTATGGAATACCATTTACATTTCTAAAAATAACTTTACTGGTTTTTGAACAAGAATCCCCAAAATCATCATGAGTACATACTATAACTAATTGTAATTAACTGTCACTTGTAAAAAAATACTATTTATTTTGTTGTTATAAAACATTATTTAAAAAAATTCAAATGGAGGTAAATATGAAATAGTCGGGTAATATGGAATGGGCGGTTTAAACCATTGAAAAACTAATTAGACTTCATAAAACATAGTTATTTTTAACTATAAAAACTATATTTTAAGATTATGTGTAAGTCATTTCTGCTTCTAGTCTGTTTACAAAAGTCACAGATATAATCTTCTTTATCTGCTGTGGTACAGTCAAGGTGAGCCCACACTGAACAGCTGAAGCATTGAATCCAAATATCCCCTCATTGATCTTCGGAGTATTTTCCGTTACAGAAGATACATTCATGGTCTTTGTTTTCAGGTTCTTTAGTTGATGGCATGAAGTCCATTACAGATGATACATCAGAATGGAAAGATTCATCGCTGCTAACACTGGAGTCATCCCTAGTAGGTTTAGGTCTAGAAGGTCGGTTTAAGTTTAATTTATTAACTTAATCCGACCAACTGTCCGGAAACTGTCTTTGAATGTTCAGTTTCTTTGGTTGTTTTGAAGCTTCTAGTTCTTTCTTTATGTCCTTTTCTTTCAGTTCATCCTCTAACTCTTTTTTATATGGGCAGTAAGTAATTATAGAAGATCCAGCTTTCATACCTCTAAGGGGATTATGGAATACCTAGTATTCCATAATACCCGACACGCCATCATGGAAAATGAACCTTTAAACTGATGGACAAAACATTGTCAGCTAAAAAACGACCACAGTATAACAAACTACAACTATTTAGTGTACATTATGCTTAACATCAATGTTCAAGTCACATGTGTACTTGTAGGTTAAAATGCTTGAAAACTTACCTGCAAAAACTCTTGAAAATCTCAAAACACACTTTGTTCTGTAGCGAGTGGTACGACAACAACAAGCGGTCAATTCTCAGTGCACTGCATTATGGGAGTCTTTCTTGGGTAGTTCATGGTATTCCCCCGTGATAGCAGCACCAAACAGAGCCGAAACCTCGGTATTCCATATTACCCGACTATTCCATAATACCCTCCTGTCCTCTATTTACAGGAACTCACGATTACATTGTAACATCAACTGCTTCGACAATTTACACCCCCTCACTGACTCGAACGAGACACACGTTTCCCCTTTTGCATTCCGAAGGGTCTTTTCTCAGTACTCGGGGTGGAGAAAGGTTAAGATCAACGGGGGATGAAAATTATATTTGTTAGAGTAGCAATTTTTATCAGGTGAAGAACAACCTCTACGTAAAATGGAAGCGGCTATACCATGCTGTAGCTTCTCGTCACAGAGTGGTGGCGGTTTAAGTACGATTAACAGTTTGGAAACACCGGTTGCGTCTAAGGAATTTAAAATTTTAAAAGTTAATTTAAAAATTCTCTTTCTAACTATAAAAATGACTGTTGCTGAGCATAAGCAGGAAATTGAAGTAGACTCATATAGGCTTTTCTCCCCTTTTCAACAACAGCATGCGCTGTCAGGATGTCCTCACCTCCTACCTTTCGATCCAGAAACCACCTCCGTTCACCCGTATCAAGACCAGGATTTCCAGAACGTGTACTTTATCGCCGAGACCTTCCACGATGCCAAAGAAAAAATAAGGTAGGGAAAAATAATTTGTGGATTTTATCGTCGGCTTGCAGAAACTGCACTTGCATTTGTAGGGCGAGGTGATTTCGAAAAAGTGGATAATAACTTTGATGATTACGAATTTTACTCAGATATAGTAATACATACACACACACACACACACACACACACACACATATATATATATATATATATATATATATATATATATATATAGTTTACAAATGTAAATTACTTAATATGAAACAAAAAAGAGTAAATAAATTTTAGGCGCTAAGCTGCTCACAAAAATATTTACGATATATAGATATTTAAAATTAAGATGATTAAAAGGGCAGATGTGACCATTTAATACTCCTATAACCTGAAATAAGATAGACATATATAAATAAGCAAAAAATGGAATTGGAGGTGGTATAGTTGATGACTGGGGGGGGGGGTGTGACCCCCCAACCCCGGTTAAACATGTTTTAAGCCAGGCAACACTCCCGGAGGTCGGCTATAACACCAAGACAGTAATAAAAAATTATGAAGAGGAAAAATATTTTAGGTGAAATAGATAAGTTAAACCAGATTTTTTTACTAATATAGTCAACTAAAACATAATTACAAGATGAATAGAATGAAAAAAAAATCTTAATACTAAGTTACAGAAATAGAATAATACTAATTAACTAAAAAATTACTCACTAACATATACACTATATATATATACAAAATACTTAGCTCCCACCAAGCATTGCTTGGTGGGGGCTCTCATTGCTTGTTGGGAGCTAAGTATTTTGTATATATATATAGTGTATATGTTAGTGAGTAATTTTTTAGTTAATTAGTATTATTCTATTTCTGTAACTTAGTTTTAAGATTTTTTTTTCATTCTATTCATCTTGTAATTATGTTTTAGTTGACTATATTAGTAAAAAAATCTGGTTTAACTTATCTATTTCACCTAAAATATTTTTCCTCTTCATAATTTTTTATTGTTGCCTGGCTTAAAACATGTTTAACCGGGGTTGGGGGGTCACAACCCCCCCCCCAGTCATCAACTATACCACCTCCAATTCCGTTTTTTGCTTATTTATATATGTCTATCTTATTTCAGGTTATAGGAGTATTAAATGGTCACATCTGCCCTTTTAATCATCTTAATTTTAAATATCTATATATATATATATATATATATATATATATATATATATAAATAGGGTAGGTGTCCCAAATATCGCCAACTCTAACTTTTTTTCGACTATTCATTCACATTTTAGCTTCTGATTAGGCTGGTAACTCAAAGAACATCCCTAAGAACTATTTCCTTTGGTATCATGAGATCAACCAGCTCCAAAACAGTTTAAGTTCTGTAGCTAAACTGGAAAAAATTGAAATTTCCAGTGACCCCAGAGCGGTTCCTAATATCGCCTACCTCTGTTCCTACCACCGCCTACCAGGCGAAATTAGGAGCACCTGTGAAAAGGCGTTGCTAGCAAAGTCTCTGTTTAATGCACTTTCAAATGGTATAAATAAAATTAGAATTTGGATGCACCTACCTGGTCATTCACCGGATTCTGATTCTTTGGAGACAAAATTTACGAAAAAATGGCGTCGCTTAGGTAGGTTGCATTATTCTGAGTTTTCCGCCAAACGCAGAAAACTCAGAAACCGCGTCAAATAGCGCCAAGCGGCACAGGATACGGAACTCTTCCCATTTGATTGAGGCTGCTGTTTACCTACCCTATTCCACTCGCTCACTTCAATGTTAACCTATGGAGAAAATGTGTCCAAGGATTACCGACTTAGATTGAAGGATCGTTTTGAAAAAAATGCACTACATAATAGAGAAAGAAATTTTACACCTTTGGAGAATTTTTCTTTTTTTAAAAAATGCGAATAATATTTTAAATTTTAATTATTCGAGGAGGAAATCTGGTATAGTGAGTTTTAAAAGCGCCTAAATTACTTTGGTGAACTAAATTTATCAAATGAATCCTTTTGCAAGGTGCAGAAAAGTTCCGGCTATCCGAAAATACCATTCTTATTTGATTATCGGCATTTATGTAGCTGTCAATAGTAGATAAATTTTCTTCATAGGTTAACATTGATATGAGATAACACAAACATCGGTTGCCCTTCATTTCAGCATCAAGAATTGTAAAGATAAAAATGAATTCTCAGAATGAAAAGAGAAAATTAAGAGATATACAAAATAAGGAATGAAAAGATGCAAAGATATTCCATATCCCTTCAGCACCAAGAAGAACAAGTGTTGCTGCTTTTAGACTTGCCAGGACATGGCTGTTTGCCTAAATACCTTTTCAGGTTAGGTATTCTCGAAAGCCCAAACTGTACTCTTTGTGAAAAGGAAGTGCCTATGGATGCACAGCATTTGCCACTGTGCTCCGCACTATCAAGTAACTGTCTTTATGAACTGTCTTCAGATATTGAGAGGCCAGGGAACTGATGAGGACGAATGGATATCAGCCCAATTAGACTGTTACTTCTCCTCCAAGATTTCTATATGCCATTTTGTTTTGCGTTTTGTTTCTTCTGTTTGCTTATTGTATTTTAGTGGCATATAATAGTGTATAGATGTATGTCTAAGGGCTATTGCTTTAATTAAAAAAAAAACATTGATATGAGCGAATCTAATACGGTTAGTACACAGCAGTCTTAGACAATCAAGCACGATAAGTTTAATTTTTACCATGTTTTTATTAACTTGCTTTCTTGTTTGTTTGTGTGTTTGTCCCTTACAAATCTTGCAATCGACTTTTACCTGACTTCCCGACTAGCTAGACATTTGAAACTTTTAGAATAGCTCAGAACACGACGACAATGCATTTTTAAAAACTTTTAGCCATCTTTAAGCAGAATTAATTTTCAGTTATTTTCAGTTAATTTTGTTTTGCAGACTGGTGCAGCCATCTCTCGGCCGGGACGGGAATGAAAAGTTAAACGCAAGTTAACTTCCAATTAACTTCATTTTCTTTCAAGTTGATGGGATAATTCATCAAAAAAATTTTCAAAAAGTATTTACTAATACATAGAATTGTCAAGTTTATATGATTCAACAGAAAATTTAAAAACATGGTATATAAAAAGTTCTTTTTATCTTGTAATTATTATAATTTATGAAGCGTTAATAATTTATTTCCCCAGTAAAAATTTCAAGCTCTGTATCAAAAGCCTACGATATCAATAGACAGAAATGTTAAAACTCCAGCTATGTGTCATAATTTATTATTATTTTTATCTACAGGAATTACGTTCGGACTGCCATTCCACGTAGATTTGACATCATCTACGATGTTTACACGGAGAATATGCAAGAGGTAGACTCCTTGCTGAAAGTCGAAAGTATGTTAGAAAATATTAGAACAGACGTGTCCGTCCTAAAAGACGCCCTCAGAAGATTGCAGAAAAGCCAAAATAATTATTGAACTTTCACAACGCGTGTCTCAATTCTAGTTAAACACTGACAAATTTTTTCCTTTTGAATGTAATGTTTGGTCAACAGATGGCAGCACTACATCATTTTCGTGAAAGTCCTTTCTGTGATTTGCAGTTATTCCAACAGATGGTAGCACTAAACTCAAGTCTATGAAGATAAGTTTAGTATTACTGTTTATTATATCGGAAGATGACTATTCGGAGAAAATTAATATGAAAGCTAAAGAACTCTAAAACTCAAGAGAAAAAAATGCGATGATAAAAATGTTCACAATGTAACAATCAACAGGAAATTTTTTTCATCGATCTAACGGAGAAGAAGCGGAAGTAAGCAGGAAAAACAACGTTAAATCACTGCTTAGCTTGAACAATGAATCTACAACTGGGACAAAGAAGACTAATATGTACTCCAATAAAATAATAAAACAAAAGTACTGTCTAGGAATCTATGGTTTTTAAAGTTTGACTATTATGGATTTTAAAACATTTATAGTTTTCAGAGAAATTTTCTTTTGAAAAGAGGCAATAGCTCTTAAGTATATTTAGCAAATACATACTACAAAACTTATATTGAGTATATTTCGTTTTAAAAAAGATCAGGATTTAGTAAATTGAATTCTGAAACATTTGCATGTAAAAGATTGACGTACAGAGGTTTATAAAATGGATGCTTCTGCCGAATATTTTACAGATAATTACTGTCTTATATCTTCTGCGAGAATACAACTCGTAGAATTTAGCCTTTGCAGAGAATTCTAATGTATAAACATTAAAAAACATTTTGTTTTTTCAGTGAAAACTGATTATATAAATTTACTTATTTTATATATATATATATATATATATATATATATATATATATATATATATATATATATATATCCAATCTGCAAGGAATAAGCACAGCAATATGTAGATCTTAAATTCCCAAACACACCACAAACTCCCAACATAGATAATATTTCTGTGCTCAGATGAGAAAATGTTATAAGAAATTTACGTGACAGCAATTCTAAGATTCAAGATGTCATGAAAAAGGAGTAATATGTTTTACAGGAGCAAACGTGATACGAATGTTTCAGAAAAATAGTTGGTCAGTAGTTACAGGAAATAGAAAATATCGGCGAACGAGAATCCGGACTGTGAAAAACTCAATTTTTTAAGAATAGTTTCTTATAACATTTTGCCATCTGAGCACAGATTTATAGTTTGATAAAAAATTGTAAAATCTACTTTTGAATCAAAATGGTAAAAAGGAAGAGAGTTTTGATGTATCAATTTCAATAACTCCCGATTCCTTTTCCACTGCGGTGTATAAGAAATCATCCGCCGTTTCTTTAACACCCTCACTTAAATTCTAGTTAACCCCGATTACAGAAATACGCCATCATCTTTTTACACGTATATGCACAGTGCTCTACATTTTTACTCTGATCCTTCGTATGTTATCTCTGAAAATAAATTCCTAAAATACTTGTTTTGAATTTTCATCACCGTCATTCCCTTTTTCGTCCTATTTTCTATCCTTTTTTCGATTTTTTCACTCACAGAATTGGTATTCTTTTGTTTTCAAGTACCATTCGTCATTGAAAAGGAGTAACTTTCCGGGTAAACCTCCGTCAGGAATAGGGACAAAGCTTTTTTCGTCATCACAAAAGCTTTCAACTCTAGATTCGAAGGTATTTAATATATAGGTCTTCAACTTCCTTCCTTTTTGATAATTTCTTGCTTCCTATTGAAAATCTACAAAACACTTATTTCAGATTAAATAAAATTAAGCACAGATTAAAAAGATTACATATCCAAATACAAATTTTTAACATAGAAAATTATTGGAAAAAAATATATACAGAACACATGGAAAAGTCTTAAAGACGGAGTTACTAAAACAATTTTTACAAATATACCACGAATAAAAAATTATGTTACTTACTCGAAAAGGATTAAATATCAAGAATGGTTTATTAACTTACGATACCTCTAAATACTTTCGAGACATCCGAGATTAAACTTCCAATCTGCCAAATGTAAACAAGCAAATTTACTTCGAATTCCTTAGTAGGTACTAGTTCTTAGCAGAGAGATTTGCAACAGAAGCTTCACGCGTATTTAATAATTTCTCGCTTTCAATTGAAAACTACAAAGTTTATGAATTTTTTTTACGTGATCTGAAAAGATTAGAATATTATATTGTTTTTCACCTAAAAGCTAAAAGGAATCACTATTCATACAAAGCTTAATTCGAAGTGAATAACTTCAATGCGCTACCGTAAGATGGGGTCACTTTCTGACGGATTTTAAGTATTTTCCTGTGCCAGCCGATCAGTTTTAAAAGCATTCGAAACGAACAATTGCAAAACATTAGTACATCCTTTCCTTACGTATTAATGTATTGCGCTAACCCGGATTTTTAATTACCATTGAGAAATTAAAGTTTAAATGTGTCATAAAGTTGCACCGCCGAGTTTATGACATCTGTGTTTTCGCCTTGAAATCCAACAGGAAAAATTACTGGACACAAATTTAGAAAGTAAAACGCTTATCAAAAGCTTGATACACAATTACATATTTACCTATTACAAATATTGTATAGCTTTATCTATATTTTTGACATCAGAGAGACCTCGGGAGCCCAGGGCTGCCATCAGTTCTTTGAGAAGATAAGGAAATTTATCTTTCGGCACATTCTGCTTCTTCGGGTAATATTTTTCCAGATAGTCTATACTTCTTTCTCTCCAATGGTATTTTAGAGGACGGAAAAATGCAACATCGAGCGACTGGAGGAGGTGGGTTGACTTTGTGGGTTATTTTGTGACAGTGCCAATGTGTCACAAAGTAACCCGGTCACCTTTCGATATTTAGGTTATTTTCTCATATCTCTCGGAAATATCACCACACAAAAGTTATATTGCTCCACAATCAAACCAACATATTGACAATAAAAACTAATTACCAGTGGTAGTTGGTTGTATAAGATGTTAGCCTTCAGCACAAAAAGTTTGGGAAGTTTGAGTCAATAGCTTGACAACAGGTTTGAACTATACACTGGCCAGCGAAGACAAATGGTGCGCAGAAGCTTCGGACACTAGCTACTAGGTGTCTCTGTATGTCGGACAAGCTGTTGGTGCTGCTCTTTGCCTTCCCGGTATTACGGGCGTGGCGCAAGTTTCGAAATACGAAAAAATTACTATGTGTCACAAAGTTACCCCTGCAGTCACAAAGTTACCCCTGCAGTCACAAAGTAACCCCGTGAATTATTTACCCCATAAAATTATTTCTTGGAAAAGCAAAATACGGAAGATCCTAAAAGTTTTGGAGATTTTTTTTATTGTACCCTAATGCGCGTGAATTGAAATTTCCCAGAAATTTGAATCGTGACATCTTTTTCGTCCTAGCTTCAAATGCTTGCTTAATACACGCAGCATAATGTCCTAATAGACAACTGAAATATCAGGGATATATGAGGTTGATAATTTGTTCATAGTTAAATGAAAATCTATATCATCTTCTCGTGGAAATCTATTAATTAATTCCCACGACAAGTCTCACACAGTAGATAAAAAAACAACTTAAAATATCCCTTGACTGCCAGAATTTCGGCTTCAGGTTGTGCTATTACTGTCCGATGCGGTTGGATGACCAGCCTGTAAAAGTCCGATTCAGGAAGCGTTTTCCCGCCTCCTGTATTGATGTCATTACTGACTCAAGTTTTTGAAAGCGTGAGAAAATCCGGAATGAATTTTGCATCGGAAGAGACTTTTTGGCAATCGGTTAATTTTCTGTTCTAGCTTTCGCAAGGTTATAACCTAACCTATTAATATTATTCTTATTTTATAAATTTTATTTCCTTTCTTATTAATTTTATTCCTATTTTATTATTTTTATTCATATTTTACTAATTTTATTCCTATCTTATTAAATTTAATTCCTATCTTATTAATTTTATTCCTATCTTATAAATTTTATTTCCTTTCTTATTAATTTTATTCCTATTTTATTAATTTTATTCCAATTTTACTAATTTTATTCCTATCTTATTAATTTTATTCCTATCTTATTAATTTTATTTCCTATCTTACATATTTTATTTCTATTTTATTAATTTTATTTCCTATTTTATAAATTATATTCCTATCTCATAAATTTTATTAATTGTATTCCTATCTTATTAATTTTATTTCCTATATTATTAATTATATTCCTATCTTATTAATTTTATTTCCTATCTTACATATTTTATTTCTATTTTATTAATTTTATTTCCTATTTTATAAATTATATTCCTATCTCATAAATTTTATTAATTGTATTCCTATCTCATAAATTTTATTCCCTGTATTTTTAATTTTATTCCTATTTTATTAATTTTTTTTCCTATGTTATTAAGTGTAGACGTTATGCGACTGCTTGTAATATGACGACAGAAACCAGAAATATCCACTAAGTACGTTATTCTCATCAATTTATATACGAAGATAAAGGAATATTCCATTAAGAAATAGCAGCGTACTAAAATCTAGGAGTGATTGTCCAAAGTGGCTCAAGAAATGAATCTCAAAGGAAAATGCTGTAACTGCGGAGCCATCACGACTGTATTCCAACGGGCCAAACTATCTAGAGGAGAAAGAGTTAATTGCGCAGTAAATTGTTAAAGATGTAGATAAAGATTAAAATATATTTCGGATATGTCAGGCATTTTATAGAGTAATAGACTATATGCTTAAATGTGTTACCTTTAGAAGCTGAAATTAAAAATCTCAACAAGAAAAGGTAACTAAACTAGATGAATCTATTAGCATCGTGGGCGAAGATAACATGTTAATAAACCATTGTCATTTCTTTTTCTAGTGAATAATTTCAATTTGATTTATTTGAATTCTGGTCTCTTGCATTGCGCACATACTGTGGAATTAATTTTAATTTTAATTTTAATTGTACATTGTGTGGACTTTTTCGGATATTCAGTGGATTTCTCAGTCTATTGTCTGTTAACAATTTTTATTATGAATATTTTATAAATATTTAAAGCAGGAACTATCCCGTATTGTTGGGCCACTGATACATACATACATACATACATACATACACATACATATATATATATATATATATATATATATATATATATATATATACTAGCTGAAAACCCGTACTTCGCTACGGAGTACATTCAAATTAAATACAACGGTCAGTGTATGCAATTAATGCCAAAAATATGTATAAATATATTTATAATAAATACGACAATCAATGAATGCAATTGATGTAAAAAAACGAAAAAATATATTTTTATAAAAAATTAAAGGGATATTTTATAGACAAAATAATGTAGAAGAAAATATTTAAATTAAATCTAATAAGACATACTAAATATAGTACAGTTAATATAGTACAGTTTGAGGAACATATCTTTTACTGTATTTTAATATTTCTTTGAATAATTTCCAATCGTCTGCCGCATTAGCAAGAGAAAAAAAATATTTTTTTTGTCTATTTCGTTATGCACATAACGATAAATTTATTTAAGGTACCAGAAAACGAAATCACGTGATCAGCATTTAATAAATTAAATTCTAGAAATTAATATTTAAAAATTCACCAAAAATCAGAAAATGGAGGTAAAGATTGGAAAAAGATTTCATTTTAAAGGAATTTTTATGATCTTTCTCGAGATATAAATTTTATAACCCTCAAATTATTATTTTAAATGCAAACTTAAAAAAAAGTTACTAAAACAGCTTAAAAATTTAATTTTAAAAAATCTACGAAGAATTTTTCAAAAATCTTCCTTAGTGCACCCCTACACGATAAGAAGAATCGCCATGCAAAATTTCAGCCCTTTAGGTCCAGCGGTTTGGTCTGTGCGTTGTATGTCAGTCAGTGAGTCAGTCAGTTACGGAACTGTTTTATATATATATATATATATATATATATATATATATATATATATATATATATATATATATATATATATATATATCCTATGACCAATATCCTATGTCCAGCTATTTTGCGAAATGGCTGGCCAGTTCTACCTTTGGCCAACTCCTGTGGCCAAAGCCCGAAATAAACGAGAATTTCCTACTACTTCGGACTTTCAGCGGCTAAGTCACAATGCGTCTGACAATCAATGGCCAGTTCGAGACTTGTCCAAAAAAAAGGTGGCCAAAGCTAGAAGTTTTGCGGAGTTGAATAATGCAGTTGATCATTCCAGCTCTAACTCATTTTATTACCACAGTGAAAATCTCTTTAGTGTAGTCAAAGTAGAAAACATCACTTTAAAAAGAAAGAAAAACACTTATCAGTGTTCAATTAGCTTTATTTAAGTTGAAAAATTATTTGAAAGCAAAATATGTCTTTCCAGTTGGAAAACACCTAAAAGAGAACAGTAACGTTGTTTAAAGTTTGGAAAACCATGTCAAAGAGAAAAATGTACAGGGGGTCCCAAAACATAAAGATACATTTTAAAAATTTATACAAAATAATTACAAGATAAAAAGAACTTTTTATATACCATGTTTTTAAATTTTCTGTTGAATCATATAAATCTGACAATTCTATGTATTAATAAATACTTTTTAAAAAAAATTTTGATGAATTAGCCCATCAACTTGAAAGAAAATGAAGTTAATAGGAAGTTAACTTGCGTTTAACTTTTCATTCCCGTCCCGGGCAATAGATGGCTGCACCAGTCTACAAAACAAAATTAACTGAAAATAAATTTAATTCTGCTTAAAGATGGCTAAAAGTATTAAAATAATGCATTGTCATCGTGTTCTGAGCTATTCTAAAAGTTTCAAATGTCTAGCTAGTTGGGAAGTTAGTTAAAAATCGATTGCAAGATTTGTAAGGGACAAACACACATATAAACAAACAAGAAAGCAAATTAATAAAAACACGGAAAAAAAGTATACAAGGTAAGAACTGGAAATTCTCAGATGTGTTACCGTATATATTAGAGTTTTTTCTGTGTCAAAAAAGTTGAACAGGGGGCGTTAGTTGTTCCGTGAAAGCGAAAGTTGTAAAATGGCTACTCCATAAGAGAAAGCAATGTGTTGGTTTGTATCAAAATGAAATCCGTTACGCAAGAGCAACGAAATTTGGAAAAGCTCCTCAGAGTCTTAACAACATCTTACTCGGTATAAAAAGTTTCTGGTAGCGGGAAGTGTCCTTGATAATCGGTTGTAGTGTTGAAAAACTCAAAAAATTGCTGCAGTTACATGTGTTACGGAATCCATTTTGGAACGCACAGGCTGAGATTGATTACCAACTATATGTTCCCCATGCCACAAAAATTGCACATGTTGAAATTCATTGACTGTACTAAAAAACTCTAATATATAAGGTAACACATATGTGAATTTCTTGTTCATACCTTGTGTACTTTTATTTTGTACAAATTTAAAAAATGGGTCAAAGGTTTTATGAGATATCCTGTATTTACAGTTGGAAAAAAATATTAGAATTTAGGGAGGAATCTTTTTAGTGAACAGTTTAAAAAATCACGCAAAAGAAAAAAGGACTTCAGTTGAAGAAAAAATGTATCGTCAAAGATAAGATCTCTTTAAGTACAGCTTTAAAAAGTTCAAGACAAGAAAAATAAAAACTCTTCAATCGCAGTTGAAAAGTCATATAATTGAGGAAAGAATCTCTGCATATCGATTAAGTGCACCTGACATATTAAATTAAGCTCTTTAAATAACACTAGTTGGTACCCGTCAAAACATAACGGCTAGATAGTAAATAAATGCACTAATACACAAATTATACCCAACACACCATTGCCAAATGTTGAAAATCATAATAATGCGCAGAATCAAATTAGTGTGTTTAAGCGGTCTCGGGCTTAGTGAGTATCTAAAGCCAGATTTAAAAATGTCACTGAGCATGCGCAGAAAGCAGTTTTTTCTATTGTAAATTATCGCTAATTAAACAGCGCGAAATAAACAATTTCCATAAGGTTTAATCTTATATTTCACAAAAATAATTATCATAAAAATAAAAATGGCAGATAGATCTAGAGAGACTGCTCGGAATAAACGTGCTTATCATTAAAACATGTCACTGAGCATGCGCAGAAACAGTGAGTTTCTAAAGACAGATTTAAGCATGCTACTGAGCATGCGCAGAAATCAATTTTTAATTCTAAATTATCGCTAATTAATAGAAATTGCGGTTACAAAAACCAAATTTGACAAATCTACAGATTACAATCTTTCGTTTAAGACGAAAATGAAGCACATAGATGCAGTAGTTTTCTCTCATGGACTGCCCAAAAAGTTGGCTTAGCAACTTAAATATATAGATAGATAGGTTTGGTTACTAACACCTTTGAAGCATTGTTTCTTATCTTGACATTGCTTACATAAATAAATGTATGATTACTGTGAGATTCTGGTAGTTGAGTATCATGCAGTACATCAAAAAGTTCATCCGTACACAGATAATAGAGTACACCGATGTCTCCTTTAACCGAAGCTTTTCATGACCACTTACTGATATTACATCAAATCTCTTAAGCCGTCGTTAGCCAACACTGCTTTTCCATTGTCCAGACCAACATGCGACGTATCAGACAATCCCTTTCTCGTTGGAGGATGAGCCAAATTCGAGCGAATGCACTCTAGCTTTGGCCACTATTTTTTGGAAAATTATCGAACTCGCCATTGATTGTCGGACGCATCGCGAATTGAAAGCTCAAAGACCGAATTAGTCTTAAATTCACGTATACTTCGGCCACATGAATTGGCCAAATCTAGAATTGGCCGGCCATTGGCTAGACATGGCATATTGGCCGTAACATATACAGTGTGTCCCAAAAATTATGGTGCGGTTTTAAGTGGTTATAGCTTTGGGACAAAGCATTGTGGAGAGATGAATTATGCGTTCAACTGAAGTGAGAATCTCCAAATTTCAGCAGAGGTGTGTTCCCTTAATTGCCCCTGCAGACGTCAAAACGATATTCAGTGTCCTCCCATACAGGGCAGAGAACATCCGGCATGACAGGTGAAACAGCTTCAGTGATCATTCCTTTTAAATGGTCCAGATTTCGAACATGAATGGAATACACTTGGGATTTTACATAGCCCCAAAATTAGAAATCCATGTGGGTAAGGAAAATGGAATTCTCTGGAATTTTCCGGCGCTAGTCCCGGAGTCTGTTCGAGTCTGCACGTCAGCTTTCGCACACATAAACTTGGAGTGTTTCTCTATGATTTTACGTATGACTCGTGTCTGCAACAGGATTTATTGCATAGATATAGCCATTTGAAACCCCACCATTACACAACTAAACTTCTTTATAGCGGCCAGTCATGGTTTCGGAAAAAAATAACCGTTTGAAATTGTGGGTAAAATAACATTGGCTCTATGAAGTATATTGAATAGGCTCTGAGCAAAATATGGCCGTTTAATATATTTATATATATAAAAGTTTATATATATATATATATATATATATATATATATATATATATATGACGAGCTTACTTACTCATACTCCCTCTAGCTTATTCCATAATACTTATTCTAAATCTATGCAGTCAATGATCGTAGGCCTATGGAATTAAATACAATTAGTTTACATCTACATCCTTTATTTAAAATACTATTAATTAACCTGATTCCATCCAAGCCAATGTTTCGATCTCTCACCCTGTGACACGCGCTCTGCTCAATCGGTAATCTAAAGACGCTCTGCAATTAACCCTTTGTTAAACTTAGGCGCAAAACTTTCGCGCATGCTCTGTGATGTTTATGGAATGTTCTGGAATCTTCTATTCGAATGACGTTATACTTTTACTCCGCTCAAAGACCGTACCTGTTCTAAAAATAGATTAGTTCGCTTGACCATTTCAGCGAGTCGAGGTCATCTAATGAAACGGAGAAATTCCCTCTTTTTTCGCCCGTAGCGCGTCCTGAAATATGAAAACAGTGACGTTTAATGCCACGAAATAAATTATCCTGAAGCCCCTTTAAATTTAACTGAATTATTCCTGACACACACACATATATATATATGTGTGTGTGTGTGTGTGTGTGTGTGTATGTATGTATGTATGTATGTATGTATGAACCGATATTATGGAAGAAACCCCTTTTCTCCGGCTATCCATCAAAACGGCGACTTTTTTTTCAGAACCATTACTGGCCACCGCAGAGAAGTTTTCACTGTATGTATATATAGCAACAGTGGCAAATGTGACTCCGAGAGCCGCATTCGGCTGTTGGTTGAGTCAAGAGCGGCTCCCATTAAGATTTTAGTTTCATTTTTTTTCCCTGAACCGAATCTTTGTACTCCACAATGAAGTTCGTGAAGTCGAAACCTCGTTCACAGTTGACAAATCAACATCTTGGAGAATTTCTCCGGACAGCTTTAGCTAATTTTACGCCAAATTTTAAAAATTTGGCCAAAGATTGTCTCTAGAATGTAATTATACTTTTATTAATAAATATATTTTTATGATATTTGATTATTGTTAAATTTGGTTTTTATCATATTTGAATTTTATTACTAAAATATTTTATTATAAAAAACCGGATTGCGGCTGTCTTTGGCCTCATATGTGCCCACCGCAGATATATAGTGATATATATGCGTGTGTGTGAAATAAAGAAGAGTTATAAATCAAACTTGTTTCATTGGTGAAGTTCTCCTCTCTAAAATAAGTGATTTTTCGTAAATTCTAAAAATCTTTTGCAGATAAACACATATTTTTGTCATTAAATTTCAGAGGAATTGTTGCCAGAAAAGGACATATTTTATTGAGCACTGATTATACGTACATACATACATATAGGTGGTTATCAAAATAATGGAAACACATATCTATATTTGTGGTGTTTGTGAAAGTGCTTCGTATTCCTTAAAAAACAAGTTTAGGGACAAGTATTTTTTATAGAATATAGTGTATACATTATTCTGCTCTATGGTAGCAGCAATGAAACTATGGGCATCGGGCTCTTTGGGGGATAGTGTAAGATGTCAAACCTTGTAGACCGTGCAGAGAGGGCAAATTGTTGAAGCGCGTCTAATTGGAGTATGGGCCTGTTCACATAGGAGTCCGTTGCGTAGCGTTAAGGGAAAGATGACGTTGAGACGAAAATAAACCAACCATAGGAGTTAAAAATTTCATTGCTAATCGTTTGGTGGCCTATGATTGGTTTATTTTCGTCTCAAGGTCATCATTTTTTTAACGCAACGCAACGCAACGGACTCCTATGTGAACAGGCCCTAACTGTTACAACATCCTCCATGATTTGCGGTGTTTACCGAGCTATGATATCGGAAGTCATGACGGCATACAGAGTGCACGGAAAGACATCCTCTGTGAAACAGAATACTGGACGAAAGGGAAAGCTAGGTGAAAGAGACTGACGGGTGTTGAAGAGGATTGTGGCATCAAAAAAAAGGCAACTGCAGTCAGTGTGCCTGTAGAGCTCCATCTCAATCTGCAGTTTCCAGTATCATTCATTACGGGTAAGATAAAACTTCACAAACAAAACATTTACGGCAGAGTAGTAATTCCCAAGCCACTTGTAACAGATGTGAATACGTCCTCTACAGAGGTGCCACGAGCACAAATCCTTGTCGAGTGATACGTCGAAATATGACATTTGGTTAGACGAATCATTGATCACTTTGTTCCCCGCAACAGGACGTGGATATGTCTGAAAAACACCTACACAAGCGTATGATCATGCTTGTCTCATGCCAGCTATCAAACATGGAGGGAAATTTCTCAGGGTTTCGGAGGCCATCCCATGGTTTTCAAAAGGGATCTAATGTGACTCTGAAAGGGAAATTAACTGGGAAGGACTATGCCGAACTTTTTGCCGACCAGATCCACCCTATGGTGCAAAAATGTTTTCCTGCGGGAAATGACGTTCTCCGTGAGGATAATGCTCCGATCCAAACAGCTAGACGTGTCAGGTCGTGTTTTGAGGAACATAAAGACCAAGTCAAACATCTTATCTGACCCGCATAGTCCCTAAACCTCAATATCATCGAACCGCTGTGGTCTGTTTTAGAGAATAGAGTAAGGAATCGATATCCACCAACAGCATCTCTACAGGAACATTGACGATTTATCCATAAAGAATGGTATAATATTCCCCTAACCATTTTTCATGACTTGCATAATTCAATTCCTTAATGAATTCAGGTGGTATTAAATGCCATAGATGGTCCTATGCCATATTAATAAAGAATTTCATGTTATTCCTAATTCCCATTATTTTGATAACCACCTGTATATATGTGATAATAATCACAATGTGGAATAGGTGCGTACAACTTATTGGAGATGCAGTTACAATTTGGGGTTACAATTTTAGGTTGCAATTTGGAAAAGGGGTTGTGCTTTGTTAAAAAGAGAATATGCTTTAAAAGTAAATCAGGAAGACGCGTTTTCTTGTTACTTACTTACACACACACACACACACACACACACACATATATATATATATACATGTATGCGTATGTGTATGGAAGTAAAACTTATTCGATATTAATATTTTTTCTCGGGAAAAAAACCGCAGATATATAGTTTATCCTCCTCGGTTCTCTTGTGATACAAAAGTTTCATATTTTTTTAACAAGGCTGGACGGTAGCAGTGATTCTGAAACCTGTTGTATCATATGTGATACAAAGTGAAATACTTCCCTTACCTAGCCGCTGCGCGACCAGCATGGCCGCTTTTAGTTTTATACTTTCTTTTGAAAAACAACTCAACTAAAAGTAACATATGTAAGGAATGTTACCATTCATCATAAATATGTATTCACCATATATATATGTGTGTGTGTGTGTGTGTGTATAATATATATATAAATATACATATATATAAATATGTATTCATCATAAATATACGTTGTTAAGGGGTTTTCTCTATAAGGCTGATTCTAAATATCGTGATTAAGAAATGTGAATTTCCATTACTTCAGTATAGAGTTAAAGATAAGACTGAGAAACCCAACACTTATGATTTTAAAAATTACATCCCTCTCTGTATGTACTATTTTTCAAAATTAAGATATATAAACTTTATCATTACATCAAATAAGAAATTGTTGGAGAAAAATTTTTTCACTTAAAAAATGGTGTAAATATTCAGCAAGTACTAATATATACTGTGGATTATATCACTCTCTGTATGTACTATTATTCACAATTCAGACATCTATAATTAATCATATCAGATAATAGAATTATCAGATTATTGGGAAAATTTCTTCACTTCATAAAATAAACACATATATATATTGTGATAACTTCAGACTCCGGGTAGCTAAAAATGTTCAGAGTCAATCTACTACAATAAAATACAATTTTATTAAATTTAAGTCGGAAACTTTTTACAATATTTACACCTGTGTTGATCTACCTCTAAACATAGAGGGAACTGGCCTTCGTAATAGCCAAATAATTTCGATGAGAAGATGCACGTACAGTCACAGCGGAACTAGAAGGTCGGTACACAGCCTCTAGAGCATACAGCTCTGAAAATAGAATAACTTCGTAAGGAAGTTCTAGCTAACGTGAAGCTTATAGAGCGGGCTGCTCTGAAATATAAAAATAACTTCTTGATGAAGTAACGTGCTAACAGAAGCCTGTAGAGCAGGATGCTCTGAGATAGCTATACTTCAGGGTGAAGTATGCGTTGACGAGAAGCTTCGAGCGGGCTGCTCTGAAAAATAAAGTTCAGGATGAAGTCGGTCGCTCGAGGACAACGTAGACGAAAGGTGCTCTCTAGATGAGAGTCTCGACCAAGTCTGTCCAAAAACTGGATTTTTTCTGGCGGCGTTGGCAAACGTGCTTCCGGTCACGTGACTGCAAAAGTTTTGGTTGGTTGGCACAATTTGTGACGTCATGTCCGTTGGCTGTGATTCGCTTGACAACGAAGCCATGTGGTCGGTTCTTATAATTCAACTGATCTTAAAATCATTAGTTCACGTCGAAATAGTCATTAGTTTACGTCTCCCCAGGGGCGGGGACTAGGAGCAACACTATTCTCTGCTTCCAGACACCTTGACGCTGATCGATAGAACTGTTCGCTGGTCACCTGCTGTGGGAGGTCCGGCTGTCTGGGTGATTTATTCGGAAATGTCGTAACGGATTCTTACAATATATATATGTGTGTGTGTTTATTTTATGAAGTGATATCTTATTCAGCATAGTGATATCTTAATTCAGCAAGTACTGAAAAAAGTGTAGAAAATTAACTATTACTGGCTGTCGGTTGCTGTGCCGGCGGTGGTTAAGCCTAAACTTACGATAATTTATGCCCTCTCTTTCACGCCTCTCTCTTAATGAATTATTTATTCTTCAATTTCTTTCTTGAGACTGCTCCCAATTTTCACATAATCGTGTAGCTCGCTTTCGACCATTCCTGATTTCAGTGCGTAAATCCATGTTGACACGCGGTTACAAATTGCGCACGGCCGCTAATGTTTATTTCCTGGTATCTGGTAGTTGTAGCCGTTGCCATTCGGAATGTAGAAATATCGTCGATTTTTGTGCTACGCGTTTTATACACTTTGAAACACCGCGTGGCATCGAATCAATGAGGTCACCTATGACCTCCTGTGGAAGATCATGCCATAATCTTTGCAAATGGGCAGTCAATTCACCAGTATTTCGGGACGGCTGCAGTTGCCTTCCAAGCACGTCCCAGATGTGCACTATTGGCGAGACGTCTGGTGACCTGGCAGGCCATGGCAGTACATATCCTTGAAGACATTGTTGGGAGAGTCGCGCAGTATGTGGACGAGCGTTGTCTTGCTGATAAATGGCACCTGGGCGACTTGAGAGCGTAGGCAGTACAACTGGCGTTAAAATCTCGGCCACGTAACTGCGTGTCGAGAAAGTGCGTTGAAGGACGACTAGAGGTGATCATGTGTCCCAAAAAATCTCTCCCCACACTGTCTCACCTTGTGTAATCGCAGTATGCCTCTCGACAACAAATGCCGGATCGGACCGGTGGCCTGGCCCCCTCCACACGCGTATGCGCTGGTTATCAGCATTGAGACTGAATCGGGATTCATCGCTGAAGATCACACGCCTCCTGTCGGTCACACTCCAGCTTGCCCGAGGTCGGCAAAAATCCAATCGACACTGCCTATGATGTGGGGTCAGTGGTATGCGTTTTAATGGACGTCGGCCAGTCGTCTCCGAAAGGTTTCCCTTGATACCACCGGATGTCTGGAAGGTGGTAAATGGCGTCTAACCGATTCTAGCGACGTTGTTGCTGCGGACGTGGCCTCTCTTATGATTGCGTGATCCTCACGCACATTTGTGTTCCTGGGACTCCCTGACACTCCGCCAAGGTAGACTATCCATTCCGTGATCCATTGTTGCCAACACCGAGCAACTACCATATCGCTCCGGAAGAGGTGGCGGCTGATACGCCTGTTCGACCAACCTACTTCTCTGGGGCCTACTATACGCCCCCTCTCAAAGTCCGACAATTGTTCGTTCTGTCGCCGGTTACGTCTCAGAGGCATCTCTAGTCACAATGCCGTCCATCCAGGTCGACAGATTTGTTTGAATAACCCTATGGCACGAGCAATCCTGCTTTTAAACTCTCCCAGCTGCACATCTCATATGCGCATAGCGCGCTTGCCTTTGTCTCATTGGCGTCGAAATTTTAATCATTTGCATATCTCTTGCCAGACTACATTCCTGCCAATTTTCGCGACAGTAGCTCGATTTCTTCTGGGTGCATATATTTTTTTCTGATAGTGTATATATAGATTTTCTCATCTCGTCAACTGATGGCAGTACTTGTCCACGATTGTGTTTATAGTAGTGTCTTTGAATCAAAGCACGATGTCCGCATGCCGTCGAAACAAGTTTTTTATTACTTAATTATACAAATATTAAACTAATTTTAAAACATGCATTTTCTTTGTATATGTACGAGTTATTTATTTATATCAATAAAAGAAATTTTCACGGAAAAATTAATGCATTTCCACGAGAAGCACCACGTCGCAAAGAGGCTAGACATATGCCAGAAATTATTGGTGATAGAACCCATCGAAGCAGATGCAGAAATAATAAGTGCTCGGCCTTAACCACAATATAGTGTACAGAATGCAAGTTGATGATTTTGTGTTTCACATTGTTGCAACGTATTGTACCGCCCTTTAAAACTATCTTTTTCTTATGGGATTTTTCCCCTAACAGCTGCGCGTACCACATAAATGTGGATACTGCCCCTTTTCTATGACACTATATTCAACGAAAACCTACTTTTTAGCGCTAAGAACATCCACCAGTCTTCATAGTCCCATAGAATGCAAAACATTCTGTACTTTTTTGAAGCCTTAAGCCATTTCCTTCATATTCCCTCAAAATAAATATGTCCCATGGTTCATAATTTTGAGTCGTCATTCCTCGTTTATCGTTTATTGATGTCATTTTCCTATTCCAGATGACGAATTCCCAATCACTGTACTGTAATATGCATCTCAACCTATTTTTAAGGCGACATATTCTTGGTGCCGTGCGACACGCAGTATCAAGAAATTGTTTTAAATTATTTCATGAAAAATAAAAATAATAGAAAGTTAACACAGCGTACTGATTATGCTTATTTTTTATGCAGCATTCATGTATTTTACATATTGTGTGATACAAATTCAGAATTAACTAACTGAAACAGTCCTACCTAATCTCTCTATTCTAAAAAAAAGTAACTCCCGCTGCCGCTGTCAAAAGCTTGTCACGCTATCTCCTCCGAAACCGCTGGGGGTATGGGGTCGAGAGCGATACCAATGGATGCAGAAAAATGGGGGGACAAGGTAAGACATGTCTCATCTTCGTCGGACTTTATGTTTTTTTTTTATGTTTTGTGGGAAAATATTGACTTTTTCATCTTCAGATTAAGATAACTTGCCAAATAATGATCGTAGAATTTTGATCTTTTTACAAACTAAGACTACAGACATATCTCTTTCAAACTAGACCTCATTTATTTAAAAATATTGTAAAACAAATTAATATTTTCATCAAAAAATGAAACACAGTTTTTCAAGAAATATTGACTTTTCATCTTCAGATTACGATAACTCCCCAAAAAAAGATCGTAGAATTTTGATCTTTTTACAATCTAAGATACAGACATTTCTCTTTCAAACTAGACCTCATTTGTTTAAAAATATTTTAAAACAGACTAATATTTTCATCAAAAAATGAAACACAGTTTTTAAAGAAATACCGTCCCCTATGTGGATGTAATATCGATGCTCCTCGAGTTTTTATGTTACAAAGAAAATATTTACATCATCTGAAAGCCGAAAGCTTTCTTATTCATATAAACCTCATTTCAAGTCTATATCTTAAATTTTCGATTTTTAATTGAATTTTAAAGCTGATAATTCAACAATGATGAAACGCCCTTCGCATTAAGGGCCTGTTCACATAGGAGTCCGTTGCGTTGCGTTAAGAAAAAGATGACGTTGAGACAAAAATTAGCCAATTATAGGCGTTAAAAATTTCATTGCTAATCGTTTGGAGGCATATGATTGGTTTATTTTCGTCTCAACGTCATCTTTTCCTTAACTCAACGCAACGGACTCCTATGTGAACACGCCCTAAGGGTGACAACAGTAAATGGATGGAAGCTGTTACATTGCCCGAGAATCACCCCTATGTATCTCGCTATTAGCCATAACAGAGGAGCGAGCGTAGCGAGCCTAGGGGCGAAGCCCCTAGTATTTAAAAAATTCTAATTGTAGTGTTCTGATTGTAGCCCCTATATTTTTAATGTTAAAATTTAAATGTCCCATTTCTACTTCACAATGACCTAAACAACTATTTAAGTACCTTTTACAAAATATCTAGCTTTTATTTTTGTCTCGGAACTGAGGAGGATATATACATGCATGAATGATGATCGTGTGATACATTTCCCACGCTCGGCCGACATATTTCATCTCCAACTTTCCCAGTTTCCGTCGTTGTTTACGCAAGTACGCTTTTCATCCTTCATTGTTATTTATTTATTTTTTCTTCCTCCCATCAAACAAGGCCGCGTGTGAATTACGGGCAGGACGACTTTCGGTTTCGAGATCGGGAACGTAGCGTCGTGACCGTCGACCCCTCCCCCCACCCCCTTCCTTCCCCAGCTTTTCCGAACTATTGGGAACGCTCTCCTTTTGTTTCTTGTCTTCCAGGATCATTGTTTTCGAACGGGAAATTTTCGCGGATAAAAAGGGTCGGGCGGCGGAGAATCAAAAGGCGGTATCGTCTGCCGGGATTGCGGCGACACGATTAGAAAGTCGACGCCCGCCCTCGACCTGGTTGAGTCCCACAGCGGAATTCGTAACCGTGCCGGTGATGACCCGCGAGTCAAGGTGATGCTGCGGAGAGGAGTTGCAGCTTCGCTGGGTAATGATTTTAGTCGCTTCCAAGTTCGTAATGGGCCGAGAAAAAATATTAATATCGAATAAGTTTTACTTCCATACACACACGTTCCATTTTCTATAAATATATATATATATATATATATATATATATATATAACAGTTCCGTAACTGACTGACTCACTGACATTCAACGCACAGACCAGACTGCTGGACCTAAAGGGCTGAAATTTTTCATGGCGATTCTTCTTATGGTGTAGGGGTGCACTAAGAAAGATTTTTGAAAAATTCTTAGATTTTTTAAATTAAATTTTTAAGCTGTTTTAGTAACTTTTTTTAAGTTTGCATTTAAAATAATAATTTGAAGGTTATAAAATTTATATCACGAGAAAGACCATAAAAATGCCTTTAAAATGAAATCTTTTTCGAATCTTTACCTCCCTTTTCTGATTTTTGGTGAATTTTTAAAGATTAATTTTTAGAATTTAATTTATTAAATGCTGATCACGTGATTTCTTTTTCTGGTACTTTAAATAAATTTATCGTCACGTTATAACAATGAAATAGACAAAAAAAATATTTTTTTCTTGCTAATGCGGCAGACGATTGGACATTATCCAAAAAAATATTAAAATACAGTAAAATATATGTTCCTCAAACTGTACTATATTCTTTAGAATGTCTTATTAGATTTAATTTGAAAATTTTCTTCTACATTATTTTGTCTTTAAAAATATCTCTTAGGATTTTTTTATAAATATATATATATATTTTTTTTTACATCAATTGTATACATTGATCGTCGTATTTATTATAAATATATAGATTTAATTTTTTATGGCATTAATTGCATACATTGATCGTTGTATTTAATTTAAATGTACTCTGTAACGAAGTGAGTGTTTTCAGCTAGTATATTTATATATACATATATATATATATATATATATATATATATATATATATATATATATATAAATAAGAATAAGATGAAAGAGAAAACCAGTAATAGCTCTAAAGCTACATGAAGCCAGGAACATCCAACATGTAAAGATAAGTATGAATACGGTTTTTGACAGCATTTCTTCATCAGCGGTGTCAATACTGTCTAAAAACCAATGGATTGTTTCTGATGAGTATGATCTATTAAATAAACACACTCAGACACCGTACAATCCATTATTAACAGAAGTATTGAATAATAAATGAATTTGTATTAAAGTACTTAACAAAGTAAAGAACACCAAACCTGGCGCCAGCCAGAGTGGAAGTTAAGAACTTGTAACCGCAAGATGACTGACGTCATAACTTGCAACCATTGAGGTAGTGGATACTCATTTACAGACTTACATAGGTAACTTATTATAAGACTATTATTCCATTATTTATTTAGTTTTATTATTGTTACTACTATTAGTTAATTATTTTTATTATTCTTATGTTTTTATTTTTGTTTTTAGTAGTTATTATTTTTATTTTAACCTATTTATGTTTAACTTATTAATGCAACAGAACAAACTATTCATTAAAACAAAAACAACCAATTATGTTTTTGGATAGACTAACTGGGTAATTATTACTAGTTAGCACAGCTTTCAAGTCTATAATATGCTTAATCCTATTGTCTTTAGAACATAGCCTATTTATACGAACTAACTGATTTACAATAATGTTATTAAAAACAGATTTATGTAAACAGGTTAGATAATTTTGAAATTTAACAATATTAAAATTATATTCAGATCTTTTGTCGTATAAGTCATAAGTTAATTTATTGTTAGTACTTAATTTAATATTGATATCTAGAAAGTTTACATTAATATTATCATGGCTACTTTTAATTAGTTCCAAATTTGGAGGGTAAAAATTTAAGTCTATAGGGTTATTACTTTTATTTATTACTATTATATCATCTATATATCTAAATATATTGTAATTGCTATTTTCTATATTATTAATTTCAAAATAATATAAGTATAAATTAGCTAGCATACTTGAAGCATTACCACCTTGTGGTACACCTTTGGACTGTAAGTATATACTATTATTATGAACTATGTAATTATGTTTAGTTACTAATTCTAGGAGCCTATTGAAACGAGTTAGTTTAATTTCGTTGTTTAAGTATTGAATATTATTTTGTACTAACATTATGATTATTCTATTTAAATCAATTATATCAATATTATTAAATAGATCTTTAAAATCATAAGTTACAATATATTTACAGTTATCTAATGTTTGTAGTTTTCTAATTAGACTATAGCTATTATCAATTATACCACAAACACCTGATGTTATATTTTTATAGATTAATTTAAGGTATTTTAATAATAATTTACTTGCTTTTGTAGCATAAGTATTATGACCACAGGTTACTGCTCTAAAAGCAATAGGTGTTTTATGAAATTTTGGAACTAAAGTTATATAAGGAAAATGATAAATGTTAGATGAAATACCTAGCAGTTTATATTTAGCTATGATTTTCTTAATAATAATATTAGTAGTTTCATTTAATGGCTGAAAAAGATCACTATTTTCTAACTGTTTTTTTAAACATATGGCAAAATATTTTTACAAATTATAGCATAGTTGTTGGCTGCTTTATCTACATAAGTGACTATAAAGTCATCTTGTAATTTTGTAATAGCAGCTTTAAAGTGTTTATAAGGATTATTAATGTTATTACTATTATTGGGTAATTTAGCTTGTACTAGTTTTAGTAAATTTATTTTCCAAGGGTTGAAAGCTTCAGTAGGTACAGAATAATTAATTGCTATTTTGTAAATAAATTTATCTAAATCAGCATTTAAGAAACTAATGATTTTCTTATTATTATTAGTACTAGGTATTCTAAACTTAGTTCCTAAATTCATCAAATCTCGCAGTGCATCATCTTCCACAATATCCATATTGCCTGTTATTACATGACCATGTGTCGTATCTAAATAACTATTGTAAATGGGCAGATGACAAACACAAGTTAAATTTAATGACTCAGAAAAATTTTTTGAAACCTGATTATAGTTAAATATACGTCTACCCATAGGCAGAGTATATTTAAAGGCACGTTTTATTTTTATTTCTTTTATAGGAAACATATCATGAAGTTTATCAAATATACTATTGAAGTTAATATAATTAAGTTTAAGGTTAGTAAAATTTAGTACACAAAATGTGTTATTATCTGAATTTTGTTTTTTATATAAGTTTATTTTTAAATGTTTTGCCCGTGTTAGTATTAAATCATATACCAGATGCTGATAATGATAATTCTTTAGTTTCGTATTTAAAAATAGTTGATAAAGCTTAATAATATGTTTTTTAACGATAGAAAAAATCCAAGCTTTTAATATTTTATATTTATAATCAATTATAAACCTTTCCTGAAAACTTAATAAGGCAGTTTTATATATGTTACTATCAAAAGTCTTACTTTTATTATAACTTTTACCTCTTTTAGTTCTTTTTGAGGACTGTGTGTCTTCAATTAGATTAGGGTAAATAGGTTGAGCTGACACTTCAGTAAAATTAAATTTAACTATATTTTTTTGTTTAAACATTTGATTAAGGCCATATGGAAAGAGAGTTTTATGTTTTTGCATATAAATATTTTCATAATATAACCTTTCAGAGGGTGATTTAATTATATCTAGTATGGAGATTACAATATTTTCAAAATTATGTTTTTTGAAGTGATCAAATTCAATGTTAAGCGGATGACTATTCAGCGTATTATATTTTTTTATATTAGAACGGTGTAAATTTATTCTAATATGTAGAGGATTAGAAGTTTGTCCTATATATTCCATATGGCAACAATTACAAGTTAGTTTGTATATACAATTATAAGTTTTACAGAAATTTTGTTTTTTTGAATTTACTTGTATTTGTGAATTATCTGCAAGGGGACATATATATATATATATACTAGCTATTTACCCGGCGCTGCCCGGGAATTTATTAATTCCAATTTTTTATTACACAGGAAAAGGAATGGATTCTTCCTCTAGTGTAAAATCTAAGTAATTTAATTTTCAGGTATTTAAAAGTAAGTACGGTATACAAATGATAAAGTAAAATTACAAATTCACTCTATTATTAATTTAACTTAAATCTTGATTATAAACAACATTTTTAGTTTCCTATATTCCCCTCAGTGACTCCGAAAACTGTGGATTCGACACTAATCTCGGTCAGTTTGGACTTTGTTTTACCCCTTCTCCCACCCCCCACCCCACCAATGATGATAGGAGGCTGTACATGCACTTAAATGGTATCGGGAGTATCCCTATTCGTCGCAGCGAACCCGACAACTATGGATTCGACACTATTCTCGCTCCTTTTCGACAATTTATATTCACACTTTCTTACCCCCACCTCACCCAACAATGATGATGGGGGGGGGGGGGGCTGCACTCTCACTTAAATGACATCGGAAGTGTCCCTATTAATCTCAGCGACATCGAAAATTATGGATTCGATACTACGCTCGATCATTATGGACATTTTATATTCCCTTCTCCCCTCCCCCATGCTGATGGAGCCTGAACTTGCACTTAAACGGCATCGGAAATTACACTATTCGTGTCAGCGACCCCGAAAACTATGACTTCGACACTATTCTCGGTATGTTGGACATTTTATATTCACCCTTTCTTTGCTCCCCCTCCCCCACTGCTGATGAAGGGAGCTTTACTTGCGCTTAACCGGCATCGGAAATGTCACTATTCGTCTCAGCGACCCTGACAACTATGGTTTTGACACTACTCTCGGTATTTTGGACATTTTATAATCATTCCTTCTTCCCCCTCCCCCCTCCCCCAATGCTGAAGGGGGGGGGAAGGGCTGAACTTGCACATAGCCGGCATCGGGAGTGTCACCATTAATCTCACCGACCCCAAAAACTATAGATTCGACTAATATCAGTCGTTTTCGATTATTTTTCCATGTGCCCCCTGCCTCCCTGCCTGGATGCTAGGGGTGTCTTACCCCCCCCCCCCCCAGTGTTACTTCCCAGATTGTAAGTGATATGTGTACCAAGTTTGGTTGAAAATGCTCCAGGCGTTCCAGAGTGCTGCTAGAACATACACACACACATACATCCATTTTTATATAATAGTAACCTCTCACTGTGTAAATGTGTGCCTGATTATTTCTTTGCATTAGCGGTACTTAAAACACATATGTCGTGGCACAGCGGAAAATTATTTTAATATCTTGTGTCCAATCACAAAAAGTGTGGTACCAAATTGGTACCACAAAAAAATTCGATTTTCTGACCATTTTAAAGTTGTTCTGTCCACTTAAACAGCATCCGGAGTGTTGCTCCCGATGCTGTTTAAGTGGACAGAACAGCTAGCTGTTTGTCCGGCGTTGCCCGGGTATTTATTAATCTTAATTTTTTTATTACACAGGGAAAGAAATGGATTCTACCTATAGTGTAAAATCTAAGTAATTTAATTTACACGTATTTAAAGCGATGAGCGGAGGGGGCGGAGGTGTCAAACAGATTACACGTATTTAAAATTAAGTAGAGTATTCAAATGATAAAGTAGAATTACAAATTTACTCCATTATAAATTTAAGTCAAAACTTGGGCAGTGACTCCGAAAACTATAGATTCGATATTACTCTCGGTCATTTTGGACATTTTATTTTTGACCCCCTTCCCCGCCCCCTGCTGATGAGGGCTAAACGTGCATTTAAACAGCATCGGAAGTGTCCCTATTCGTATCAGTGACCCCGAAAATTATGGGTTCGACACTACTCTCGGACATTTTTATATGCAAAATGCTCAGCGCATGCGAAAACCCTAAAGTGTGTTCGAACGGTACGTGTATCACAAAAAAAACGGACGCGTTATGCACGCACAAAAAACAGCTCTGCGAACGACCAACAAAAGCACGATCGGGGAGCACGGAGGAAATTTGCATATGGCAGGGGCAAGACACCAGTCACTGATGACAACACAGATCGTACAAAACAAAACTTTTATTTGGATTACACATTTTCCTCATGTGTGCCATCACAGGCCGTTCGCAGAGCTGTTTTTCTGAGTGCATAATGCGTCCGTTTTTTGTGATACACGCACCGTTCCGACGCTCAATAGGGTTTTCGCATGCGCTGAGCATTTTGCGACGGGAAAAAGTGGGCGTTTCCTTTCGAAAATTTTGATTTTCTGTACCTATAACCGTAACCATGAGCGCCACTTGGTTGCTGTTCACAGAATCTCGAGCTCATACCTCTGAAGAACTATATCTGAAATATCATCTCGATCAGTTGAACGGAACGGACGCTAGAGGTCCATATATCGGCAAAGTTTTTTTATGACCACCCTGTACATACATACATACATAGGGGAACCCGGGGTAGAACGATGTTCGGGGAGGAATGAAGTTCGACGTTTTTAGGTATCAAGGAGGTGCTGTCAGCCACCGGCAATAAGTACAACTAGACCAACGTATTGCTACTCAACTTCGACACCCATTTTAGTAGAGTTTTCTCGAGCGTTGGTGGGTACAGTTTTCGTTGTGGGATTTTTTGCTCCTGTATTGTAACTTTTGATGATTTTGTATCCAAAGTAAGGTACACATACTTGTTTACATCACAACTATAGTTAGTACATGCTTGAATTACGCTTAATTGTCTTTAGTTTCCTATAGTTAAACATTTGTTTACGTATCTTTCTCGAGTGACCTTACATCCCTAACCTAAATCGTTTGCCTGGGGCAGAAAGGGTGGAGCAGAATGGGGTAGTACCCCATTCTGCCCCGAAATGTTTTTAACTAAGAGATCGTTTTTGGTACGCCCCTATTTTCTTTCTTCCGATTTCAGATGGTTTGAGGGTATCAGAAAAAAACAAATAGGCAATCATGGTCTACTGAAGCAATGAACAATGCTGTCGAGGCGGTTATTTCTGGAAAATATGGGTATATGAAGGCTTCGAACCAATTTGATGTTCCCGAGTCTACTCTGGAAACATACGTTAAAAAAAGAAAGGAAAACCCTGACTACAAGATCGATAAAACGGCTGGAAAATTTAAAAACGTATTTGCAGAAGAGCAGGAATTTGTGCTCGTTAACTATTTAAAAACTATGGAAGCTAGGTCATTCGGTTTAACAATGAAGAACTTGCGTAGCTTAGCTTATCAGTTGGCAGTAAGAAATGGCATTGGTCATAGATTTAAAAATGGAATCACAGGCCAAGATTGGGTCAATGGATTCGTTAAGAGACATTCTACTTTATCTGTTCGCAAAGCCGAAGCAACGTCTGGTGCAAGAGCCATGGGCTTTAATAAAGTAGCTGTCGATATTTTTTTTTCGTTTCTAACGAACTTACTCGACAAGCACAAACTAACGTCTTCTCAAATATTTAATTGCGATGAAACGGGCATTTCAGTGAACCCTAAAAACCAATCAAAGATCATAGCTTGCAAGGGGAAATGTCAAGTCGGATCATTAACATCCGCAGAAAGGGACGAAACTGTAACCTGCCTTATTTGTATGTCGGCAAGCGGAGCATACATGCTCCCGATGCTCATTTTTCCTCGAAAGAAGAAGCATAAAGAATTTGAGTTAGGATTGCCACCAGGAGGTTGGGCTGAGGTGCACAGCACTGGATGGATGACTGCTGAGTCATTTCTTGTGTGGTTTTGGAAATTTGTGGAATTTTCTAAGGCATCAAAAGACTTCCAGGTTCTTCTTATATTAGATGGCCACTCAACACATACGAAGAACCTTGAGGTTATAAACTACGCGAGGGAGAGTGGCGTTTCGTTGCTATGTCTACCACCACATTGCTCGTACAGACTTCAGCCACTTGATGTTTCTTTTATGAACCCTTTAAGTCTTCATTACAGCGATGAGCTTCGAAAATGGCTACGAACCAACTCAGGGAACATCGTAACTCTCTTTCAAATTTTAACGCTTTTTGGATTAGCTTTTATCCAAAGCGCAGCAATGAAAACTGCTATTAATGGTTTCCAAGCTACAGGAATATGGCCAACTGACCCATCCATATTCACCGACGCAGATTTTCTCCCAGCAGACACAACTGACATCGGACTTGGTAGGCCTTCAAGTGAAGAGGTGATAACATCCGGAGCTGAACAATTGGAATTGCCTTCGCCTAGCACACCAGTTGAAAAACACATGCATATCAAGTTGGATGATAAAGCTGGTGAGGTTTCAGCCAACTCTAATGATGACACGCTGGTTTAGAAGGTCCGATTTGATGACGCTAATTGTGCCACTCCTGGCTGCTCTTGGATGACAATTGACAACAGGGCCTCTTCATTTCATGTTTCACCTGAAATTCTAATGCCTATTCCAAAAGTTAAAGAAAGCGTGAAAAGGACGAATAGGAAGAGGGGGAAGACCGCTGTCTTAACATATTCCCCATACAAAAAGAGTTAAAAGCCAATATTAAGGAAAAAGAAAAAAAGAACTTCGCTAAAGAAGAAAGAGCAGGATAAAAATATTTAAGAAAGAGAATAAAATTAAGAATGAAAAAATCAAGAGAAAATGCCTGAAGATAAATGGAAAAAAGAAGGAGCTGAAGAAAGAACCCAAAACTAACGAGATTGATTCTGGGGATCGTTCTAACTGCGAGTATTTATATTGCGGGGAATTTTACTCAAAGTCAGTTGAAGGTTGGGTCGCTTGTTCTATGTACAAAAAATGGGCACACAATTCCTGTGTGGCAATAGATAGCGAAGATGATGAGGATGTCCTAGTGTGGGAATTTTGTGAATAGACTTAAGAAAAGGTCACAATCTTTGAAAACCGTAACCTCAATTAAACCTTTATAATCACTTAAAACTAAATAAATATATAGCAAACTTATTTTTTCTGCATTTCCACTAGTTTATATGTTTTTATAATTAATTGTCCTTATCACCCCGCTCTGCCCCGGATACGGGGCAGAACGGGGTGATAAAATGACAAAATTTTCTGAAATTGAAAAAAAAATATTGTTCTTTTATTTTCTTACAATATTATTGGATTTTTGTGATTATTACATTATAATGTATTCATAGAAAAATTTGCAGCTCTCTTAATTAACCCTTAATTAAAAACACATTTTCAACTTCATACCCGTTCTACTCCGGGTTCCCCTACATATAAATATATATATATATATATATATATATATATATATATATACACTGAAGTGCCACTGAATTAGGGATACCTACCTAGTAACGAGTTGGGCCTCCTCTGGCCTTGATAACGGCTGCCACACGACGAGACATAGATTCAACAAGTTTCTGGAAACGTTCCACGGGAATGGCTTGCCAAATATTGGCTAAAGCTGTCCATAATTCAGTAAGGTTCAATGATGCTGTGTGATGGCCTTTCACGACTTGTTCCAAAACATCCCAAAGATGCTCAATAGGATTTAAGTCTAACTTCTAGGTGGCCAATTCATGACAGAGAAGTCAGAGGAATGCTCATCCAACCAGCCAGTAGCCAACCGGGACTTGTGAGAGGTACAGTTGTCTTGCTGGAAAACTCCATTACCGTGCGGATAACAGAACAGCATAAATGGATGGAGGTGGTCACCCAGCAACTCTACGTACCGAATTGCATTGAGGGAGGTTGGTACACGCACCAAAGATTCCAAACTGTGCCACGAAAAAACACCCCAGACCATGATTGATCCACCATGCCCTTGTACAGTTCCAGCCAGGCATGCAGGATCCATGGCTTCATGAGCCTCACGCCATATTCTCAGCCTCCCGTCGGCGTTAAGTAGTCGGAATCGAGACTCATCCCTCCATGCTACTCGTTTCCAGTCCTCTATACTCCAGTCTCTGTGCTCTCTTGCCCAGGCAAGACGTGCAGCCCGATGGCGAGTATAGAGCAATGGTACTCTCGTAGGTCGACGGCTCCCGAAACCCATACGGTGAAGCGAGCGTTGCACAGTCCGTTTACTGACTGTACGACTGGTACCGTCATTAAACTGGGTGGTAATTTGAGCTAATGTTTGGCTTCGCTGGCTACGTACAATACGCCTGAGCCGTCTCTCACCACGCACTGTCAAGGCTAATTGTCCTTTGCAGTTTGCCCGATCGCTAGTTTTTTTTCCACCATCCATGTATTCTTGGTATACTCTTGACACTGTCGACCTTGAAAATCCTAGCTGTCTGACGATTTCGGAAATTGAATGGCCCATGCGTCGCGCACCTACGATTTGTCCGTGATCGAAGGCGTCTAAATCAGGCAGTTTACCCATACTGGCAATTCCAACAACTAATTCAGAACAACCACAGTACGCGCTATTTATGCAGTTACCACAGTGCCCTCACTTGCGCATACATGATGCGCAGCGCTACACAATTTGCTTTGCTATTCCTAATTCAGTGGCACTTCAGTGTATATATATACATACATACATATATATATATATATATATATATATATATATATATAGATATAGATATATATATATATATATATATATATATATATATAGATATATATATATATATATATATATATATATATATATATATATATATATATATATATATATATATATATAGATATATATATATATATATATATATATATATATAGATATATATATATATATATATATATATATATATATATATATATATATATCGCTTCTCCGCAAAACATAGCACTTACGGGCGCCTCCAGAAAATTCCGTCGGCGGAATTCCAAATACGGAAACAGGCGCATCTCTCGCATTTGCAACTCAATGGTGCAACAGGGTGGGTTCTTATTTCACGCGTTTCTATTCAACAGGAGAATTTACACCATCACCTTTTTTTAGGAAGTAACGACATCACTTTCGCGTTCAAAAGCGGTTAGCAAAAGGGTAGGCTTTTGTTCGAACTCGGAAAAAAAGTCGTTTCCCTTTTGAGTCACAAACGGTCGTAACCTCGTTTCTAAGAGGTGAGTTTCTTTCACTCAGTTCGCACAAATAATACGCAGACGTAAACAGCGTATTGTGTGTTATCGCGAATGCAACGTGTCCGGAACATACGGTATTATTCCAATATTCCGAACAAGGGTGCGATTATTTAACAAACAACAGCAAAGAATTTCCTTCCGTGTCTCCCGCGTTTGTGTCGCACTCTAAATTGAGCCATTCACAAGCTATTATGTTCACTTTTTTGAAATTTTAGTATCAAAGTATTTGACTCCTGACTTTTTACATTAATAATAATTTTCCCAATTAATAAGGATTAACACCACTCAATGACAAAATAGTTTTGGGGCCATCGAATAATAAGTGACTTTTTTCAAAAGCCAATTCAGTTAACCCTTCGGTGGGAACATCTGCCTCTCAGATAGCTATGATTTCTTCATTCTACACTGGGCCCCCCACCCCACTAAACCCTTCAAACCTTGGGTACTGTGAGTAGCATGCAGATTTCGTTCAGTTTCTGTTGTTTGGCAGGATTACAAAGCATTGGTACATCATTTTACAATTGAGGCTGGGAAAAGCAAAGTGGTGTAAGTCAGTAAGTGAAGTGGTGTAAGTCAAAACAGTTTTATATCAAAAACTACAAAAAAATTCCACCATACATTGAACAAATTATAATTTCTAATAATTATTATAATATTTCAAATAATAACTATTTGCAATTCAACTATAAATTGAATATGGAGATTACATTTTTGCCCTCAAATGAAAAAGTTGAAAATGTGACTTACACCACTTTGCCTTTCACAAGTGGCGTAGCAAAGGGGGGGGGCAAGGGGGTCTATCATGCCCCTGGCGCCACTCGCAGAGGGGCGCCAATGTAAGATCCATATATTATATTACTATGTTTTCGAGGTGGATGCCAATATAAGGTCTATATATTATATTACTATATTTTTTTCAGTGGAGGTCCCCAATATAAGGTCTATATATTATATTACTATATGTTTTTCGGGGAGGGCGCCAATATAAGGTATATATATTATATTACTATATTATTTTGTGGGGGGCGCCAATATAAGGTCTATATATTATATTACTATATGTTTTTAGGGGAGGGCACCAACATAAGGTCTATATATTATGTTATTATAGGTTTATCGAGGGCGCCAATATAGGGTCTATATATTATATTACTATATGTTTTTCAGGGGGGGGGGTGGCGCCACAAAGGTATCGTGCCCCGGGCGCCAGTTATGCTAGCTACGCCACTGCCTTTCACCGCCTCAATTGCTAAGGATGATTCTTCCTTGGACTGAACACAAAAAAAGACAGATGTATGTATGACGGTTTGTTGAAGAAAATGACATCAGTGGAGTTAATTACCATGTTTTTATTAACTTGCTTTCTTGTGTGTTTGTGTGTTTGTCAAATGCAAATCTTGTAATCGATTTTTAACTAATTTCCCGACTAGCTAGACATTTGAAGCTTTTAGAATAGCTCATAACACGATGACAATGCATTTTTTAAATACTTTTAGCCATCTTTAAGCAGAATTAAATTAATTTTCAGTTATTTTCAGTTAATTTTGTTTTGTAGACTGGTGCAGCCCTCTATCGGCCGGAACGGGAACGAAAAGTTAAATGCAAGTTAACTTCCAATTAACCTCATTTTCTTTCAAGTTGATGGGATAATTCATCAAAAAAAATTTTTAAAAAGTATTTATTAATACATAGAATTGTCAAGTTTATATGATTCAACAGAAAATTTAAAAACATGGTATATAAAAAGTTCTTTTTATCTTGTAATTATTTTAGGTCTAGGGTTGATGCTTAATGTTCTTCGGGAGCTTTCTGAACTAAGTATGAAATTACAAGAACTCAACATAAATATGTATTGTGGGAATAAAATGATTAAATGTCTTGCTCAAATATTTAAGCAAGACAAATATATCCTGGAGATATATTTGTCTTGCTTAAATATTTGAGCAAGACAAATATATATCCATAAGAGAGACAAATATATCCTGCACCATATTATGAAAAAGCCACCACTGCCGCCAGATGTCTCCAGGAGTTTCCCATGTACAAGAAAGATAGAAAGGAGGACCTACAAATATGTCCTATTTCATTTTATGAAAATCTGAAAATATCTATAGAAAAGAGATTACTAGATAATGAAGAAGCTGATTTACCTAAATGGGCCAGAGTGCTAGATCCAAAACAGTGGCCAAAAGAAGTTCAAAATCAATTGACGTTTGGGCAGGCAGAAATAAGGAATTTATCAAGGAGACTTCGTTTCAATGAAAGGGAAATGATACAGAGTTTACGAGAATACTTGGAGGAAAAAACAATTCCAGAAGGGTTATTTCAATTAATACACCATCTCGATATGATTCTGATATGTTCAAGTGAATGTGAAAGGGTTTTTTCAGAGATGAACCTTATTCTAACCCCTTTAAGAACTTCATTGTTGATTAAAACCACATCGGTAGTGATGTTCGTCAAAATTGTTGGCCCTCCTCTAGGTCTGTTCAATCCAACAAAATGTATAAAATCTTGGCTACTCTTTGGATATCATTCTCTTCAAAATAAAATAAAAAATTATTCTTGGCTTTGCCAAGGCAAAAAACATTTAAAAAATCGCAAAAACAAAATAAAAATTTATGTGTCACTATCCCGAAACTTTCTTCTGTTCCATTTTCTCTACTATAGCTCTGTATTTAAACTCTCTCCATTTTTCGGAGACAAACTGCTATATTCATGTTACCTTCTAGCTATTGTCCTTGCCCGATACTGATTCCCTTCGGTGATTTCAGCTGAAAGCATTTGAACGCACGAGATCCTGAGCCCACCAATCACTTTCCTTCTTTTCTCTACTTTCTGTCCATTGATGATTCCCGCTGCTTACCTACTGAAAATCTGCACTAGAGGTCGTAGCCCAGGAAATGCAGTTTGACCACTATTCCTACGGTCCTATGGTCCTATGGATATCATTCAGCAATAGACGCAAATGGCAAAGAAGAAAAAAAATCGAGACATTGAACCTCCTGAAGGCATGAGTAAGATTTGGAATTTTTACATTTTAAAAAAAATATTTACATAGTAAATTTTTTAAAAATTTTGTTTAGTTTTCCCAATCAATAAATAAAATTAGAATTAACAGATTTATTATTTTATTTTATCAAATTTCTCCAATAAGTTCCAAAATGAAAAAAAATTACCATTTTTTTTCATACTACTGAAAAAAAATGGTATTAGTTAACTTCAGTAACTAATACCATTTAGTATTAGTTACTGAAGTTAACTAATTAAATTTGTTGTCATTATAAAAACTTTCTCGCCATCATGTTTTCATCTTGCTAAACCATAAATTTCTTTTGAAATTGAAAACAATGTACTAAAAAGTACATACCTTTATTTGAGAAAACACAGTGAACTCCCCAATTTTTAAATTTTTTTTTTAGAAAAAAAGCCCTGAATATATTTAGAGAGAGACAGTATGCCGTAGCTGTTTTTTGCAGTTATGTTCGTAGTTTTTTCCGACGAGTTTGTCTTCAACCATTTATTTTTCACCCTTTACGAGTGGTGATCTACTATTCGTTCCCAGCAATGCGGTCACAGACCATTTTCCCATCCGCCACCCTCATGATGAAAAAGGGAGAAGATACCGCCATTCTCAGGCACATCCCCGCCGCTGATTGCCTCGACCCGAAAAAAGCAGATAGCACTCGCAAACAAACACAGAAGAACTTGCATTCCGCAAGGTGGCAGAAGTATTTCCGGTCAAGGAGAGAGCTGGAATCAGGATCCACCCGAATTTCTAGTCGTGAATTATGATTGGGTTGGGAAGTTTTCCATGCGCAATCCTCCGTCTGTGGGGTGGCCCTCGTCAATGAAACAAATGGGGGGGGGGGGGTCCAAATTATTCATTCTCTTTCCCACATACGCCCACGCGATAACAGCCGAAAAGTCATTATCATGCATTAAGTAGATAAGGATCCCTCTAAGTAAAGGGATTTTTTGGAGATCTCGTTGTTCTTGAAGGTATGTCCTTTACAAACTGGTTTCAACAGGTTCCTTTTTTTTTTCTTCTTCATCACTTCCCATGAAGTATACCACAAACAGGCAAATCATTGCAGTTTTTTTTCTAGCCTTATTCCGTCGTTTGAAAAGGGGGGAGGGGTCACTCGTTCTAGAGTCAACTGTTATAAACGTATAGGAGTGGTAGTATTTCAAAAGCAGTAAATCAAACATGCAGCAGACATATGTTATGATTACTGAGTGTCGCTTACCCACTATGGAACAGATCTCTCTTAATGAACTTCTGAGTAAAGTGCCATGATGTATAGGCAACTACTGACAGCATTTCTCTCAACATACTCACAACATTTCTACTAAATACAATCATGTACACGTATATGCTCCTATAAACGTATCAATATATATTTGTGCGTGCAAAGGCCTTTACTGGCCAAAGACCCTAAATCTTTTAAAAGGTCAATGAAAAATAACTTTCTCATAACCATCAAAGGTTGGTTGGAATCCCTACGACCATCTTTAGCAAAGCGTGTGAAGTTGACTACAACTTACTGAAAGTCGGTTCTTGAACGACTTACAACATCTATACATACCGCTGGATTCAAAGCCGCAGACTTCAACTATAGGAAATGATTCTTAAAAAGACGAACACTTTGTAAAAGCTAAAACAATTTATTGCAAAATTACAAGAGAAATCATCATCTAAAGAATCGAAACATCTAAGTCAATCCAGCTTCAAATTCGTCGAACTGCTGATCTGGCGTTCAACTTATACAAGCGTGGATGTCTCTGGCGAAGGAGTGCGCCACCTAGATTTCACCACGAGAAGCAATATTATCAACAGGCAAGCACCCGAACCTTTCGGCCACCGTCTTAAACATCTAAGGTTGGTGAAGTTTAATTTTTATGACGCAAGATCTACTAAGGGACATAAGGTGAACTAGTGAAATCAAACATGAAGATAGGCACATAAAAACAAGTTACAAGTAATTTATAAAAATCACTATAAGAAAATTGAAAGTATACAATTTCTAAAAGCAAAGAACATACATAAAAAGTGAAGATAAATAAAACCACCTAAATGTCTAAGGACAAACAGATTTTGTAAATTCCAACAAATTATCTGTATTGTCTTTACTAAAATTCAAAGAAATTTATGAGAATTAACTTCGAAATCAGTTCCAAAATATATTCCTTAACACGTATAAACATTGTTCACATGCAGTTTTCAAGCCTTCTTTTTCTATAAAACACTAGCTGAATACCCGTACTTCGCTACGGAGTACATTCAAGTTAAATACAACGGTCAATGTGCAATTAATGTATAATTAATATATTAATTTATATATAATATATATATAATAAATACAATGATCAATGTATGCAATTGATGAAAAATTGCAAAAATATATATTTATAAAAAAATCATAACGGATATTTTTATAGACGAAATAATGTAGAAGAAAATATTCAAATTTAATCTAATACATAGATCACACTAAAGAATATAGTGCAGTTAATATAGTAGAGTTAGAGGAACATATCTTTTACTGTATTTTAATATTTTTTTGGATAATGTCCAATCGTCTGCCGCATTAGCAAAAAATAAAAAAATATTTTTTGTCTATTTCATTGTTATGCACATGACGTAAAATTAGTTTAAAATATCACAAAAAGAAAACCACGTGATCATCATTTAATAAATTAAATTCTAAAAATTAATCTTTAAAAATTCACCAAAAAATCAGAAAATGGAGGTAAAGATTCGAAAAAGATTTCATTTTAAAGGAATTTTTATGATTTTTCTCGTGATATAAATTTTATAACCCTCAGATTATTATTTTAAATTCAAACTTAAAACAGGGTACAAAAACAGCTTAAAATTTAATTTTAAAAATCTAAGAAGAATTTTTGAAAAATCTTTCTTAGTGCACCCCTACACTATAAGAAGAATAGCCATGCAAAATTTCAGCCCTTTTAGGTCCAGCGGTTTGATCTGTGCGTTATATGTCAGTCAGTCAGTCAGTCAATCAGTCAGTCAGTTACGGAACTGTTTTATATATATATATAGATAATCATAAAATTCCTTTTCTAAAATTAAAATTGAGCTACTTAACAAAATAAAGTACAAAATTTACAAAGGTAGCTTTGAAAATGGGATATTAAAGCATTCACAGGGAAGTACAGTGTCTATCAACGGCAACCGAAGCTACAAGATGATGCCAATTAAGCTGTTTTCGACATAACTGAAAAATAAAAGCCCACCCAAAAGATTTCTGAGTTAGTATGTGCGCAATTTCAAGATTGTAGACTTGCTCCCAGGTAGCCTCATCGCTCGTTCTTCAGATACATCGAAAATCATTGAATCATCTATCGCTGTTATCGGCTACTGTTTCATTCGACATCTTTTCTCTGATTCTGGAATATTCGTCGAATCCCATTTTCAGATGAAACTTGGATGATTTTTTTTTCATTGAATGCAATATTGAAATAATGAAATTAAGAATTGTTGATGAAAAGAACATTTCTGGCTGATAAGTATGCGGAGGACACTTTCCTGGTTGCCGATCAGTCCTGTTTGTGAGGCTTCAGTCAAATTCAAAGAATGCCCTGTACCTCATTATGATTGCAGTAACATACATCCTTGCAGTAATATGAGTACCGTATTTTTGGGCGTATAACGTGCACGTTTAATACAAAAAATAAGCTCGAATTTTACGGGTGCGCGTTATACGCCGGATATAAAAATGATAGATTTAAAAATTGGGAAAAGATGAACATAAAAAAATTAGATTTCTACATGTACCTAAATGCTGTGTATTTAAAAGAAATGACATACCTTACGAACATTAAAAAGTTCAATTATCGAATAACATGAATAGTTCGTCCTATTCGTCTTCCGTTATATCTTCAGGCACATCATCCAATTCTGTTTCCTCTTTACTATCACTGTTACTCTGATCCATAAATAAATAATCATCTTCCGTTCCATCTAGATTGTTAAATATACAGTGGAACCTCGCTTAACGAGCACCTCGCATAACGAGTATTTCGCATAACGAGCAAAATAAATCGTAAAAAAAATGGCTCGCTTAACGAGCAACAAATCGCATAACGAGTGACGAGGAAGGAAGTCCCCTCTTCACGTCACTCGGATCTTCACGTCATCAGGATCATCAACGGCCGAAAAATAAGTATTTAAGGGTAGTCATGGATGGTTCGAGAAGCAAATATCATGGTACTGTAGGATAACAATGATATTGAGGAGCTTGTGGAAGAGCACAACCAAGAGCTGACCACCGAACAGCCAATAGAATTGCAGTGTCTTTCACAGCAAGCAGTTGTAGAGGAGAGTTTGTCAGTGGAGAAGGACGAAGAAACAGCAAAGAGACAATCTTCTGGCGCAATAAAAGAAATGATGAAAGCATGGGAAATTGTTGCTTCGTAAGTTACAAAGCATCACCCTGATAAGACGGTGGCTATGCGCGCTATAAATTTATTCAATGGCAATGCGGTGACACATTTTCAGCAAATTTTGAAGCGCCGAGAAAAACAAATGTCGCTAGATACCTATCTAGTAAAAAAAATAGATATGTGTCATAAATTCGTAAATAATAAACTACATATGGATGATTTTGCTCCTTAAGAATTTATGTATAATTTTCTTTAAATAATAAACATTACATCTAAAAAAATTTGAGTATTTTTTGGCATGGAACGCATTATCGTATTTTACATTAATTTATATGAGAAAAATTGTTTCGCTTAACGAGTGTTTAGCATTGCGAGTAAGGCTCTAGAACGAATTATGCTCGTTATGCGAGGTTCCACTGTACTACATTTTTAAATGACTTTTGAATCATGTCAGGTTTAATTTCCTTCCATGCTTTTATTATCCACTCACACTATTTCTAGACGGGGATGACGCATTTGATTGTAAATGGTTTTTCACCTTCAAACATCCACTTGCTCCACTGTCGTTTTAAATTGCCTTTGAATGGTTTATTGATACACACATCTAAAGGCTGAACTAATGGCGTTAATCCGCCTGGAATAACTGTCATATCTGCGTTACACTCTTTCATAAATTTCTTCGTATTATCCGTTAGATGGGATCTGAACATGTCCCAATCTACAAGACTATCTGGATTCTTTAAAGCTGCTATGTACTAAGAAAGAAAATTGTATTTCCCTTTTCCTCGTCTTGCAGACTCTTGTGGTGGGAGGAGTCCAGTTGACAGTTCGAGAATTCCACCCTCCTTAGGATTGACATTTTCAGGGATTGTAATGGCTCTCTCTCTATAGGGAGGTTAAGCACTGCCCCCAAATTGTTTATTTAAAATATAATTTTGTCAACTATTTACTGGTACATAAATGCCGATAATCAAATAAAATTGGTATTGTCAGATAGCCCGAACTTTTCTGCAAAGCACTACAGGATTCATTTTATAAATTTCGTCCACCGAAGGAATTTATGAGCGTTTAAACCACACTATACCAGATTTTCCCCCGAATAATTTAAATTTTAAGATATTAATTGCACTTTAAAAAAAGAAACGAAAAATGTACACAAATGTAAAATTTCTTTCTCTATGACGAAGTACAATTTTTAAAAAAAAAAATCTTTGAATTTAAGTCGGCAATCCGTAGACAAATTTTCTCCATAGGTTAACATTGAGGTGAGCGAATTTAATGGGGTTAGTACATAGCAGTCTTAAGGCACCAGGAATTATTTACTCCCTCAAGCACTTCTCCCACACACATATTGTTCGTCTTATCGCTTGTCAATTCAGTATACCATTGTTCGAAAACCTGGAAAAAATCCTTCGAATGAATGACTTCAAAAGATAAGAGCATCGCACACGTACATTTCAGGTTTCTGCGTCAAGAAAAGGGTGAGCGTTATACGGAGAATATACCTAAAAATTAAAAAATATAGTTTAAAATTATAGGTGTGCATTATACGCCGGAAAATCCGGTACTTTATTAACGGTACATTTTATTTGTAGTGTACACCAGTACTGTACGTTTTCTGTTCCATCAAATACGAAAAATATTGCATCTGAACGTGAATTCAGTAATTCGTTAGAATAAGGCAGGAGTCCACCTATCTAATTTGACGAATATTTTCATGTGACTTCGGTTTTGATAGATTGGAGACCTCCTCTATAAAGGGTTACTAATTCAATTTTTTAAGAGTGGGGGTGGAGGAGGGGAAGCAACTGTTTTCAGAACACATAAGCCATGTCGTGATCTTTCCCAAAAAGTCTGTCACAGTAATAGAAAATACAGTAGCACAAGGTAATTTGATAAATTTCATTTCATACTTCTTAGAATAAACTACTACAATGCTCTTCACTAACATCACTGCAAACGCACTACAGCATTTAATCGACCGGGAAGTCATAAGGAAATAACTGACCCTGTGATTGCGATATTTCGTATACAAAGTGTCTGCAAAATTAAGACATCGCTGAAACCGTGACTCAGCAGCCGATTTCCTGCTTTAATTTGATAACGGTGGGCATGTGGTAACGCGGTGCGATATCACCTGGTGGTCTCCGTACCACTTTCCCGCTATGATCAGATACAGAGGAACGTGTTCCCTGAATGGTCATCGAAAGTCCAGAACTACCGGTGCGTGGAAAAACAAGCAATGCCTGAAATGATAAAAGCAACACATAGGAATTATTCCTCGTTCTGTTTCATAATAATTTAGTACAGAGGGATCTTCAACTGCAACTTACAGGAAACTTGTGGTGTGTTTGAAACTTATTGTGGAATTGAAGAAATCTTGAGGGATCTTGGATCTTTCAGGACTTTGAACTGGGGCCGGAAACAATGGGATTGCAGCGGGTGCAAGGTGCTCGTGGTGTAAAGAGACCCCCCAAAAATGGGAGGAAAACAAGTGAGAACTAACAATTTTTAATTAATTAAAAAGGATTTCTTTGTTTGGATTCGGCCTGAATTTCCCGCTCCAAACACAATACTGATAATACTAAAATAAATCCAAGCACAATACAGGTAACCCTCCTATAACACGGTAGATAGGTTCCTAGAAAATGCCGTGTTGTGTGAAATCGTGTTATATGAGACCCAGAGACAGTTAAAAAAAGTGGGGTTACGTTCTGAAAACTTATTAAAAATAAACGTATTTTTAAAATTCCATATAAGCAGCTTAATTTTTATCAAAAACTAGAAGGTAACCCGTCATTTTGACGTCATAATACTAATAATGACGTCATAATGCAAAAAGTATATGAAAGTTAAAAAATATCCCGAATTATCGAACAATATTGCATTTAATCCACACCTTGTAAAAGCAAACCCTTTCATTATCTTTTATTTATTTAGTTTTACGTACGATTGGAGTAGCCATCCAACCCGTCATTTTGACGTCATAATAATGACGTCATAATGGAAAAAGTATATCAAAGTGCCATCCAACCCGTCATTTTGACGTCATAATGGAAAAAGTATATGAAAGTTAAAAAATATCCCGAATTATCAAACAATATTGCATTTAATCCACACCTTGTAAAAGCAAACCCTTTCATTATTTTTTATTTATTTAGTTTTTCATGCGATTGGAGTAGTAGACTGCCATCCAGTTTTTTACAGCTCACTACGCGATATGACTACTTGAGCTACTTGATTCATTCACATTCAAGTTTGTTTACTTTCAGAATTCATCGCAAAAGTAAACAGATTTTTAAAAACTGTTAAATATACAGCTAAAAACATCCAATTTTTTTTAGTTCTGAATGTTTTATAGAAAAATAGGCTGAACAAAAGTGATTTGATGGAGAAGATATTAGTTTTTAGGTAAGAAAAAATTCTGATCCACATCTGAAATTGAAATTAAGCCAAACCGGCTGTTTGTTTACTGAGGGCTTCAATTGAAAGATGAGTACAGCCCGGAAGTGTTATACAGAGACAACGGCTATTATATATATAATATAAATGTATATATAACACAAAACAAAAAGAAACAAAAAATATTATTTTCATTTAATGCGACCTTAATTTAATAAATTTCTTCCTCGTCACTGCTCAGTACAATCAAACAAGAGCGTTTTTTCAATTGAACAATATCACCTTCACTTTCAGAACTTTTTTCTTCATTTAGATTTTTTGCACCTTCTATCCTCTTTAAAAAATCTGTAATTTTGGTTATTTGCTGGTTCTTACAAGATCATTGTAGATTCATGGTATGGAGATAGACAATTTTGCAGCTCCCTTTTGAATTTTCGGCTTCTTTCAAGGGTGGAAAAATCATTCTCCTTTCAGGAAAAAGTATTCAAAATTTTCAGCTAAGCTTCGGCCTTCTTGTAATTTTATAGAGTTATAAATGAATAAATAATAATTTGTCTATACATTTTCATGTAAAGCCACTCTAGTTCATTATTCCTTCCCATCATTATTTTAAGGTAATTTAGTTTTTAAATGTGTCAAACAAACAGCATGTTATCTAGTGCTATAGAAGTACAGTGTTGTACAAAGGTTTTCACAATATTTTTATCGTGTTAGAGCGAAACTGTGTTACAGGTTGCAGTGTTATACGAGGGTTCCCACAATTTATCTTATCTTGTTAGAGCTAAACCGTGTTGTAAGATACCGTGCTGTAGGAAGGCTACCTGTACTAATAACACACCATAATTGTAGCTGTGGCTACCATACCATGCTATACGAGGACTGTCAAAAAAGGTAGGAATATCTGAAATTTTACTCGTTTTCTATACAATGGTATGGATATTAAGCTGATACTAATGGTGATGTTAATTATTCTGATATGAACCTGGATCCACAGCGTTGAAATTTGGATTTGAATTTCTTACAAGGGAAAATAACCAACTCTAAATGCAACAATTCCCATAACTCGGAATTACTTTCCATCTGAAAATTTGCGGAGATACCATCCGACAAGTACAATCACAATTCTGCACGTAAATGGGTTGAGCAGCATGCAGTCTTACTGAGTGCCGTGTCAAATCAGTTTTAAGAATTAATTTCTTTTTCACTCGTACTTCAACAAGTAGTTAATGAATAAATGACATGTCAAATGGGTTTTATAATTTTTTTTTACTCCTACTTCAGCAAGTTGTGAATGACTAAACGACGTGTCAAATGAGTTTTATGAATTTTTTCACTCCTACTTCAACAAGTAGTGAATGACTGAATGATGTGTCTAATGAGTTTTAATTTTAAAAAATTTCACTCCTACTTCAACAAGCTGTGAATGACTGAATGACGCATCAAATGAGTTTTATTTTTTTAATAATTTACTCCTACTTCAACAAGATGTGAATTACTGAATGACGCATCAAATGAGTTTTATAATTTTTTTCACTCCTACTTCAACAAGTTGTGAATGACTGAATGACGCGTCAAATGAGTTTTATGAAATTATTCACTCTTACTTCAGAAAGTTGTGAATGACTGAAAGACGTGCCAAATGAGTTTTATGTATTTTTTTCACTCCTACTTCATGCAGTGAATGACTGAATGACGTGTCAAATGAGTTCTATTTAAAAAAATTTCACTCCTTCTTCAACAAGTTGTGAATGACTGAATGACGTATCAAATGAGTTTCATAATTTTTTTTCACTCCTACTTCAACAAGTTGTGAATGACTGAATGACGGGTCAAATAAGTTTTATGAATCTTTTTTAACTCCTACTTCAACAAGTTGTGAATGCTTAAATGACATGACAAATGATTTTTATAAATATTTTTCACTCCTACTTCAACAAGTTGTGAATGACTGAATGGCGTGTCAAAGGAGTTTTACTAATTTTTTTCACTCCCACTTCCACAAGTAGTGAATGACTGAATGACCTGTCAAATGAGTTTTATAATTTTTTTTGCACTTCTACTCCAACAAGTTGTGAATGACTGAATGTCGCATCAAAAGAGTTTATAATTTTATTTTTTTCACTCCTACTTCAACAAGTTGTGAATGTCCGAATGACGTGTCAAATAAGTTTTAAAAGCTTTTTTCACTTCTACTTCAACAAACAGTGAATGAATGAAATAGAATGGGTCTGAATAGAGAATCATGAGACAACAAACTTGTGAATCTGAAAACTTCAACACTCGATGTCTGAATTCCGCCATTTCTGATCGCAAATTCATCAGACTTGTGTGAAAACTGACATAGTCCGTATTCTGCAAGCAACTGGAACCCGTATACGCGATTACATTCATTTTTGCAATTTTATCTTACGTGTATAATGTATACATTTAATATAGATACATTTAATATAGTTCGTGAACAACGAAACGATGATTCGCTCTTCTGATAGAGGCTTTCGTAACTGGTGAGTGTTGTGAAAATTTGTCGTATCAAGGAACTTTTCACGTTTAAGGCCGTCTGCACACGGAGCAACTCAAAAGAAACTGATAACTGACTCAAATCACAAACCAGTCCGTGATGAGTCGCAGACAAATGAGCTGCTCACTTGCCAAATCAGTTATGTCCATAAAACAAAAGGCGGAGAAAGCTAGTAAAATAATGTACATGGTTCGGCAATTAATTTCCAGGACTGGTGTAATAACTCCAGAAAATATTACATTAAATACATACCCATTTAATATGTTTCGAAGTAACTCCCACCTGCCGTAATGCACTTCTGTGCTGTATAAGTTTCGGAAACAACTTTTAAAGTCCTCTTTCGGAATGCTCTTTAATGTGGACCTCACCGTTTTCTTGATGACTTCGTCATCCTCAACTCTTGTTCCCTTCAGCAAATTTTTCAGTTTTGGAAACAAGAAAAGTTTTCGCCGGTGCTAAGTTCGGAGAGTATGGAGGATGTTGCATCTCCACACCCTCATGCGAGGCCAATATGCTGAAGAAAACAAGATTTGAGGATGTCGAAGTCATCAAGAAAACGGTGACGTCCACATTAAAGAGCATTCCGAAAGAGGACTTTAAAAGTTGTTTCCGAAACTTATGCAGCCGAGCACAGCAATATATATATATATATATATTCAATCTTGGGCCCGTATTCTTGGGATACATACTATTTCACCCCGTAAGGAAAAGGTTAACCGATTTGGCTTGTGGATGGTTCAAATAATAAGTGAATGAAAAATGTTCCCTCTACCCTTTCCCTCTGTAGCTATCGGTCTTTCTTCCCAATTAATTTGCTTTTCTTAGAGCATTTTTATAGTTTTGAATTTCTAACTTAAAATGAAGAGAACTGGTTCAGTGGACCCTAGAAATATACTCGCTATTGCTTCAATGGCTTGCGGGGCCAGGTGATGGCCAAAAGCTTAGGGTGCTGGCATTCGGTTCAGATCCTGTGGGTTGGAGTCCCACTGTTGGCATGGATGTTTGTAGCCGTTCGGAATCAGCTTTAAACTGTAGGTCCCGGTCTAATTAGCCCTCGTGTAGCAAAAAGTTGATCGTAGCGCTCCAAAACAAAACCAAAGGCTTGCGGGATACAGGTTGAGGACAGGTTAAGGGTTAGCTATAAATGAACTGCTAAAGTATAATATAAGTATGGTATTAGCGGACTATTTAAACTGACGTACCTAAGAAAATGTGTGTACCAAACAACAAAACTCTAAATGAGTAAATTTAGCAGATTAGTTTTTCTAATGTAGAAGCCTTTTACTCGTATTTTATATAGATTTCTTCAAAACAAAACATACCGATATTAAAAAAATTGGAAAATTTTTAAAATGGCTTTTGATTTTTAAAAAAAGCGATACTACATAAAATTTTAGAAGTTGTAGAAAACATCGGGTTTAGGTGTAAAGAAAAGATTATTTAGAACATAACTTGCACATATTGACCATGACAGTGTAGAACAGGGGTTCTCAAACTTATATGACCTACCGCCTCCTTTTCAGAAAAACAAAATTATTCAGCGCCCCTGGAAATTTTGCAAATTAACGTCCTTTTATGTATCTATATTTCTACTTATGTCCATCAACATAGAAAGATGTTGTTGTAAATCAGACACCTTGAAGCTTGAAATTATAAAATTATTTATTAAAATCAACCTTAGTAACATTCACATTAAACATAGAAAAGAAAGATAACAAAGGATAATAAAGTAAAAATTGCGAATAACATTAAAACTAATCCTAATGAGAAGGATGGACTTAGTACTCTGCTATCAAATTCAAAATCTGCTTTTAGTAAGCAGATGTGACTGCACTGAATCCATGTTCCTCCAAACAGGATGAAGGAAATGCAGTTAAAAGCTTTCATGCTATAATCCGGGATAAAGTAGCGATATCTGATTTTGCAGCCAGAACTGTTGGTAGCTGCTGTCTGGGAAGACAAAACATATGCAAATTTCAATCAGTAACACAATTCTCTATTGACGAATGATACATTGACATCCTACTCAAGCGATGTTCTCCAACGCACGTGGAGCAAAAATACAAAAACAACCCTTGCGTTGACAAGAACGCCATCTCGTGGCGTATACAGCTACGTTCGAATTTAAATTTATCACCCTCTATAATATAGAGTATCCTCTATATTATAGAGTATCCTTTATATTATCCCCTATATTATCCTCTATATATCCTATACTAACTGAAAACCCGCACTTCGCTACGGAGTACATTCAAATTAACTACAACGGTCAATGTATGCAAATAATGTCAAAAAAAAAATATATATATATATGTGTGTATGTGTGTGTGTGTATAATAAATACGACGATCAATGTATACAATTGATGCAAAAAAAAAACCAGTGGTTTGGTCTGTGCGTTGTATGTCAGTGAGTCAGTCAGTTACGGAACTGTTTTATAAATATGGATTATCCTCTAAATTATCCTCTATATTATATCCCCTATGTTATCCTCTATATTATATCCTCTATATTATCCTCTGTATAATATAGAGCAGTTCCCCGCAACCGCTGTGCCATGGCACACTAGTGCTCCGCGAGGTGATCTTGACTGTGCCGCGGTGATTTTATCGATTATAATAATAAAAAAAATTAACCACCGCTATTAGTTACAAATTTTTCTAAGTAAAATATTCCTCTAACTTTTTGCTAATATGTAATTTCTCTGGGTCGAAATTATACACAAAACAAAAACATGTTGTTACTATATGTATGCTCGAGCATCATATTTCTGGATTTCAGTTAAAAAAGAATATCCTCAAATTTCTGACAAAGCCATTGCAATTTTGCTCCCTTTCTCTACGACATACTTATGCGAACAAAGTTTTTCGACACTGGTTCTAATTAAAAACGACAAAAGATCATGTTTAAAGGGTCTTTACCATGAACGTCGAGTAGCTCTTTCTAATATAGAACCAAATATAAAACGTACATATGTTCAGCAAAACAAGCTCAAATATCTCATTAATAAATTAGTTATGTTTAAATTAACTTTGATTTATTAGGCTTAAGTAAAGTCCAAAAAACAAATTTTAATATGAAAAGTTAAATAGAATTTTTTTTTTACTTGTGAACTAACTATAACTTTATATTTTTGTTCTTGTATTGCTGTACAATTCAAAATGACTTATATAAAACTTAAAGGATTATAATTATCTTGATACATAGAGCTGTTTTATTGTTTTTTTTTATCTAATAAAAACATGTACGTATTTATTGTAATTTATTTATTTGAAAAATTTTCTTGTGGTGTGCCGCGGAATTATCGAAAAAACGTTGTTGTGTCGTGGAAGATAAAAGGTTGCGGAGCTCTGGTATACAGTACCCCGGGGGCGGTGGGTTCATATATAGTCTATATCATTCCACCGCCCCCCGGTGTACCCACTTTAGGAAACCCTGGTGTAGATTATCTTGCCTATATCTTTAAGACTGCTGTGTACTAACCCTATTGGATTCTTTCACCTCAATGTTAACCTATTTGGAAAATTTGTCTTACTATTTACAGCTACCTAAAAGCTGATGGTTCAATAAAAAAGGTATTTTCAGATAGCCTGAACTTTTCTGCACTTTGCAACAGGATTCATTTTATAAATTTCGTCCACCAAAGGAATTCAAGAGCGTTTAAAACACACTATACCAGATTTTCCCTCCCGAATAATTTAAATTTTAAAATATTATTTGCATTTAAAAAAAAAAACGAAAAATCGAAAAATGTCCCAAGGTGTAAAATTAATTTCTCTGTTACGGAGCACAATAAAAATAAATAAATAAAAATAAAATAAAGTAAATAAATAAAAAATAAATTAAACTTTCAATCCAAGTCGGCAATCCTTGGACACGTTTATCCCATAAGTTAACACTGAGAGAATCCAGTTTGGTTATACAGCAGCCTTAGGACCCTAACTTCAAAAAACATTGTTCTTTAAATAATATTTCCATTCTTCATCTGTGAGCTTAAAACTGATCTTTTCCCATATCATACCTCCTTACCCCGAATAAAAGCGTCATAAATCCCGATATAATAATCTCGTAGACCGTCCGAAATCACCAACATAAATTACTGTGATTTCGGAAGGAACTGAAGCCAAAACAAACGGTGAATAAGAAAAAAAAATAACAACATTTCCAATTCATGGCAACGCGTCTCTCATCCGGCTAATGACACACGAAATCATTCCATCCACTGGCAGGGAAAAGTGAATTGAGGATTGTGGGAGAAAACGGAACCACCTGTTTCTTCCGTCTCGCCTAACCTTCTCCATGCAGACAATAGAGGGCGCTACCAAAAAGGTCACGCTGAGCGCGGGACACTCATGTGCGATACCTATTTGAGAACACGGTTTACTCCTTCCTTTGTTTCATTCCCTGCTAGTCGCTGTTACTTACGCCAGAAAGTGACACCAGGATTAATGCGCAACCTGTGCTAATCATTATTAACGCTTCATTTTACCTCTAGGATGCAGCTTATTAATTTATATGTCCCTTAAAATGGGCGATATTTACAGAGGAATATAGCTTTCAACAGAAAAGAACATATTGTACTGTGACACTGTGTTTCTTTACAGTACTTGAAAGTGAGAGTTGAAGTAAATATTTTCCGGAAAAACAGTCAACATTTTATTTGTTTTTTTTATTCTGGTGATACTATTTTTTTCGGAATTCTAAATTTTCAGCCGTTCTTGAAAGTGTGAGTCGAAGTTAACAATCTTAACGACTTCCAAAAAGATGAAATATTGAGTGTAAAAATAGGATAGAAAACATCATTGTTGTAAAAAATATATTGGATTCAAGAGAATTTAAAATAATTTTTAAAGCTTTTAAACTCGGTGAACTTTCTGTATTCTCAGTGTGCCGTCTGAATAATAAAAAAAAACCTATCAGATAAATTTGTGATGTGTAATAGGAACATATATTTTCTTGAGAAATACTGAACATTTGGCGCTAAACAGAAATGAGGGTTTGCATTATGGAATGCTGAGTGTTCGTTTTTGATTCTCAGTCAGCAAAGGTAATTGATGAACTGTCACTATCTGTGAAATGTCGGAACTGAAGACTGTTGTGTTACTTTTGCTCATCGCCTGTACATGGACCACCAGAGCTTTTCCATCGGGGGCGCCTGTTGAAGCATGCGATTCTCTGCTTCCACGTCACATTCACACATCGCCCAAGAACTCCAGCGAGTCCCCGTTCTTTTTCACAGCGTCGGCAAGCCGATATTTCCCCGATTCCAGGCGAAGGAAAATCAAAGGTGGGTAATTAATTTTTAACTTTTTAAATACTGACTGATGATCAGAAGGATCTAATATTTAAATATGTTACTTTTGGGGTGTTCTAAAAAGGAGGGGAATATTCGCCCCTCACTCCTTCTGAGGAATTTTAGGGTGTTTAGGCGGGAGGAAGAAGGGGAATTGGTATTACTAATAAGATAAAGGGGTGTCCTGTAGACAATATACAATCTGTAAAATTGTAGTATATTTTTAATTTAATCTGCGACATTTAATAAAGTTTATTGAACGCCACATATTAAAATCAGTTCTTTAAAGATCAGCAGCTTTTTTGTCTGTTGTCATTAACTTTAGTCTGTTAGGTAATTAATTCTGAATATTAAAAACTAATTTTATTCAAGTTTTGAAAACTATCAGCATTTTCTATTGCTATTGAATTTGTAAAATTCTAATCTAAAAATAATACAAATACATGTATATGTACAGTAAAACTTCGTTTATCCGGAGTAACTGGGACCATAGACAATCCAGATAAATAGGGGTGAAAAGCAAAGCAAAACCCTTAACTAAGCAGACTTACCGTTTATTACGATAAAATGCTATGTTTTATAGCAAAACTACATAGGATTGTTTGCAAGACATTAAAAAATATGACAAATAACTTTTGACAAAATTCTTCAAAACAAAAATATTCTTCAAACAAAATTCTTCAAATCTTCTTAACAAAGAATTGGTAAGTCTAGTAAAGCTTTCTTAAACTCAACAAAAGGCATTTTATTACCATAATTTATTGTACAATCTATGCAGGAACTGTACATTGAATCAAACCAAAAAGCGAATATTTGGCGTACTTGTAGTTACGTTCTTTCTATCATGGTTAAAAATTATTATCTAATGTGAACATTAAATACAAATAATGTCTACAAATCTGATCCGGAGATCCAGATAAACGAGGTTTTACTGTACTTATATAGAAAAAAGAAAAAAAAAGATTTTCAGTATTATATGCATATTATTTGGAATGCACCTTTTAAGTTAGACAGTCTTGGGAAGGGGAATAATATTCTGAACTATGGTGAAAGGTAGGAAATGGAGCAGAAAAGTTTGAGAACAACTGTGTTATTGAGTTATAAGCAGGGTTGCCAAATAAAAACACCGAAAATAAGGGAAAAGTTGAATAAAAACATCGGAAATAAGGGACAGGTTTTGATAACTTTACTACTGGGGAGTATGGAATTCCCCCAGGGAAAGGGGGTCCGGGGGTACTCCCCTTGAAATTTTTCAAATTTTAGCCTTTCAAATAGACATTTTCAATGCATTTTTCGTTCAGTTTTGCAACTTACATAGAGTTTAGGTAAAGTAAACAATGTAATTACACAGAAAATTTGCAAATCAAAAACAATTTAAAGTTGGTATAGACATATAGTACAAAACTGATTTTTATTTTATTAGTTTACTACAACTAAGTGTCCTTATAAAGTGTTAGGGACGTGTATGTAAAATTTATAATTTCATTATTGTACATGTACATCATATAATGTGCGCAGGAAATCTTCGGGGCGGCTTTTGAGTCATAAAAAAGTTTTTGGAATGAGCGTGTTCCCATAGTCCATTGAATTGTATGATATATTCTGCTTTACTGTGTTAAATACATCCGGATGTGAACAGGACCTTGTATGCGCCCAACTCGTATGCAATAAATTTCTCATTTCGGCGAAAAACGGGACTTTTGCCGTCCCGTATCAAAGTTCCCCGGGACGCAGAACAAAATTTACAAATAAGGGACTGTTCCTTAAAATCCGGGACATTTGGCAACCCTGGTTATAAGCGTGATGTCCATAAGGTACTCGTAAATTGAGCCGCTCACTTGCCAAATCGGTTAAGTCCATAATGAAACACAAAAAGGTTCAGAACAACTGTGTTACTGAGTTATAAGCGTGATGTCTATGAGGTACTCTTAAATTGAACATTGAACCGCTCACTTGCCAAATCGGTTAAGTCCATAATGGAACACAAAAAGGTTCAGAACAACTGTGTTATTGAGTTATAAGCGTGATGTCCATGAGGTACTTTTAAATTGAACCGCTCACTTGCCAAATCGGTTAAGTCCATAATGGAACAGAAAAGGTTGAGAACAACTGTGTTACTGAGTTATAAGTTATAAGAGTGATGTCCATGAGGTATTCGTAAATTGAGCCACTCACTTGCCAAATCAGTTAAGTCCATAAAACCAAAAAGCGGAGAAAAGGGATAAAATAATATACATCGTTTTTTAAAATTCGTCTAAAAATGTAAATTCAAATAAACATTGTAGAATGTATTATTGCAGATGGAGCTCTTATCTTCAGAGACGTTCCAAAAAATAATCCATGCTTCTGGGAATGTGATCAAGGAAGAAAGTGGCACTGTATTACCACTGTTGTCATTAAAATTTAATGCTATAGAATATATTTTAAAATATTTACATTTCGGTATCTCCAGACTCCTTATAAGGAAACTCGTTATATTCTGCTTTTTCATTTTAAGGTGATTCCCAAACATGAGCCTACTGTACGCTATGTTTGCTATGTTGAACTACAGGCAAACGAACTCGGAATTTTAGTGCTATATTTATATATGAGCCACTCGCTTGCTAAATTGGTTAAGTCCATACAAACAAAGCAGAGAAAAGTGATAAAATAATACACATTGTTTTTTTAAAGTTCCTCTGAATATATAAATTCAAATAAACATTGTTGAATGTATTATTGTAGATGTAGCTTTTATCTGACGACACATAAAATCTATAAGGTAGAATGTCCTTGGAGTCATCCTTATTACTCGTATTATTACAATTCTTGCATGACTAAAGGACTTAACCGATTTGGCAAGTGAAAAGAAGTAATGACAGCCAATTCACTCTTCAAATTATTTTTTACTACAGAAAAAATTGAAATAATTGTTTAATAATTCACAAGTACATGATTAGACTGTCACAGACTCATTTATTTTACTTTTTGTGTGATGAAACAACACCAAACGATTAACCGTTACCATCAAGTACTTTCTTCTGCGTTTCAATGGCAACGATTTACATTAGAGTATTGACTTAACTGGATTGGCTTCTGAAAAAAGTGACTTATTATTCAATGGCCAAAAAATATTTTGTCATTGGTGTTCATCCTTATTATTTGGGAAATTTATTATGAATGTTAAATGTTAGGAATCCATCAAGTGCTTTGACACCAAAATTTCAAAAAGTGGACTGAACGACTGAACCGATTTGGCTTGTGAATGGCTCAAACATGCCTTTAGATCAGTGGTTCCTAACCCGTAGAAGTCTACGGACCACTAAGCCAGAAATTGAACCATGTGCGGACCCCCAGCGACTTGAGAGGGGGACTTTCCGGGGGCCATGGGGGGTATAGAATATCCTTCAGGCAAAAGGGATACAGTATTAACCATTTTCTTACGGGGTGGGATAGCATGTATCCCAAGAATATATATATATATATATATATATATATATATATATATATATATATATATATATATATATATATATATATATATATATAAACCCCTTAATGGCTATTCTTACAAAGGGGGAATGAAATTTCCCGTTCTAAAGAGGGAATCGGAAAAATTGGCCCCGTAAGCTAAAGGTTAACGTACTCCCATTCTAACGTATCATTTTCTAATAATAAAATAATTGTGTTAAACTTTTAAGAAATTTTAATTCAACACCTGATAATCATCGGATATATTCCGCCCATCCGAATTCAATGAACATTGCTTTGAAAATCCCCCGTATCATCCAGTACTTTCTTCCGCGTTTGAATTGCAACGATTTACATTAGGGTATGGGACTTAACAGGATTGGATTCTGAAAAAAGTGTTTTATTCGATGGCCCCCAAAAAATTTGCCATTGCTGTTAATCATTATTTGGGAAATTTATTATAAATGTAAAATGTCAGGAGTCCATCCAGTGCTTTGACACTAAGCCCGTCTGCACACGGAGCAACTCAAAAGACCCCCCCCCCCCATCTTCTACCTGTAACAGGTAGAGATTTAGATCTGATCACTACTTTATTACTGTTTACACTTAGGCCGTCTGCACACGGAGCAACACAAAAGAAACTGGTAACTGACTCAAATCACAAACCAGTCCGTGATGAGTCGTAACCTATGTAATTGAATGGAGCCACGCACACGGCGCAACTGGTTACAAACCCGTCGGACGGGTTTGTAACCAGTTGCGCCGTGTGCGTGGCTCCATTCAATTACATAGGTTACGACTCATCACGGACTGGTTTGTGATTTGAGTCAGTTACCAGTTTCTTTTGAGTTGCTCCGTGTGCAGACGGACTAAAAGTTCAGAAATTTCAAAAAGTGGACTAAACCGATTTGGCTTGTGAATGGATCAAATATGTCTTTAAATGCTCCTATAGGCCAAGATCCCCTTGCGTGAGAGACGCGAGTATTTTTTGCATATTGTTGACTGAAATATACAGCTACACTACTGGATATAAGAAAATAAACATGGCTTGTGAATGGCTCAAATTTGTCCAGTGAGAGCCACCTACACTTAATATTTAGAAGTGCTCTGGATGAATTTTGTTTCGGAGATTAGCCAAAATAAACGTGCGAAAGTGGGAATTTCGCAATGTAAAACTAAAACTAAAACTAAACTTTAATCGTACCCGAGAAGATAAAGTGAAATGTCTAGTTGAGAGGATCTTTAAAAAAGTAATTATGGCAACTTTAAATGAAAACGTGATTAATTAATAATACATCAGAATTCCTTTTATGAGATACGTGATTCGTATGAATCCTTTACACGTTTTTAATGTATGTAATTCCTTTTATATGGGTATTATATTTTAGAATCCTTGCTCAGTTAAAAGTTCGTTAAATAATACGTTGTTATGTTGTAATAACTTTCGCTCTTAAATTTTGAAATAAAAAAAAGGATTCATTTCCATAAGGGCGGCCATCTAAAATATGGGTAATTTTTTAAAATTATCTATCTATTCTAAAAAAAAGTAACTGGCGCCGCTGCCGACGCCACCGCTGTCAAAAGCTTGTCACGCTATCTCCTCCGAAACCGCCGGGGGTATGGGGTCGAGACCGATACCAATAGATGCAGAAAAATGCGGGGAAGAAAGTAAGACATGTCTCATCTTCGTCGGACTTTAAGTTTTTTTTTATTTTATGTTTTGTGGGAAAATATTGACTTTTTCATGTTCAGATTACGATAACTCGCCAAAAATTAATCGTAGAATTTTGATCTTTTTACAATCTAAGACTACAGACATTTCTCCTTCAAACAAGACCTCATTTGTTTAAAAATAATTTAAAACAGACTAATATTTTCATCAAAATATTAAACCCAATTTTTCGAGAAATATCGTCACATATGTGGATGTAATATCGATGCTCCTCGAGTTTTTATCTTACAAAGAAAATATTTACATCATTTGGAAGATGAAAGCTTTCTCATTCATATAAACCTCATTTCAAGTCTCTATCTTAAAATTTCGATTTTTAATTGAATTTTAAAGCTGAAACAGTGATTCCCCTTCGCATAAGGGTGACTGACAACAGTAAATGGCTGTTACATTGCCCGACAATCACTCTTATGTATCTCGCTATTAGCCATAACAGAGGAGCGAGCGTAGCGAGCCTAGGGGCAAAGCCCCTAGTAATTTAAAAAATTGCACGCATTCCTCTCTGTACGTTGCACTGTCCTAAAAGTTTGGCTCATGTCGAAACTCAAGGCGTTCAACTATTATCCATTCCAACTTGACAGCTAACTGCAGTATTTTAAAAAGATGATGGTATATTACTGTAATGCTTTCCCAGAGGGAAACGAGATAATTCCATGTTTTAGGATCTCATAGGTATGCAAGAAAGGTCAAACGTGTTTACGCCCCCCCCTCCACATACACACATAGTTTTTCGATGGGGGGGGGGGAGGGATGTTCATCCCGTAAGCAAAAGCTGAAAAGGTTGTGCTGACGCAGTTTGAAAGGATATCGAAGTCACTATATTATTTTAATATTTTATAGAATTATGCTTTAAAATTTATAAATATCAAATGCAATCTGAAGAATTCCAGAACAGGAATAGATTAAAGTAGAATTTTCCAACACCTTGCCTAAAAAACTAGCCCAAGATAAAATCTAATAACCTTAGCTAGAATCGGTTTCTCACATAACTGGATTATTTCTCCCGAAAAAAAATCTTCGCTTCAAAGGAAGGTTGTTTCTAAATTGAGACTTATTAGTAAATATCAGAGAATGACTTAGTTCTGTAATGGTCAGCACACATGTCCAGAGAGCAGAAAGTGCCTGGCTCGATTTCCGGGAGGGCCAATTGTATATTAAAGGTACAAAAGTGGTATATGTAAGAATTAGTGGTGCAATGGTCGCTGTAGCCTCTCTCTCTGGTAGAATGAAATTATTGTATGATCATGACACATGTTAATTAGATGCTCATGACACACGTATTAAGAATGTGACCAAAAATAAATCTTATAACTAAAATATAGCATTTGGTGGAGCTCAGCTGGTACATGAGAACTTAAATCTAAAGAGAAAATCGTTTGGAAGACACCTTAGCGGTACGGTCAAAACCCAGAACAAATTAACTATGTAATATGTGTGCCGAGTTTCTTAATTCTGGTGTGCCTCTGTGGAAAATTAACCTAAATTTCCAATGTTTTTATTTGTGTGTGTTTTTAAAGAGTGTTTTCCTAGCTTTTCAATTCTTTTCTATCGTTTGATTAAAAAATCAGATTTGAAATTGTGACATGACTGTGTGAAATGGTGATAAAACTCAGCAACTTCAGTTCAATGGTGCCAAACAGGAAAATATACTCTTTTTACACATGTTTAAACTTTGTGTTTGTTTTTTACGTCTTTTCTTTTATTTTTCCTACTTTACTAAGATGATATTGTTGTCAACTCTATTAGAACTTAAGCTTCTTTCCAGACACCATAATGTTTTACAAAGTAAAGTGGCAACACAGCATTCTATTCACGAAGAAAACCAGAAACCTCAGAGGGCGAGGCACTTGAGGAGCGAGGCTTACGTTTTGCCCTGCTGCCCAGGATTAAGTAGGGGGTGGTGGCAACGATAACGATCATAATGTGAACATCGTGCAGCCCAAGTTCCCATTCCTAGTTTTTTAATTAAAAAAGGCTTGGATGTTGCACGTTTCCTTCCCTCTCTATTACAGCTGAAAACAATTGATAAAGTTAATTGAAAACAGTTAAGTACAGGTCACAGATTGAGCAGTCAAATAGAACACTCTCTTTGCCTGCCACGGTAACGATGGAGCGAACAAATTCTCTCTCGTGATGAAACGAAACAACACGTTTCAAGCTGCTGTGATTGATTCCTTCTTTAATAATAATTAGAAAACCATCGACTTTGCATCGCTTGTGCTTTCGGTCAATGGCTGTTAAAATTCCCGAAGAAAGTGTTAAAAAGTTATTAAAGCTTTACACAGTAATCGAAAATATTTGAAAGCACAAGGCAATTTGAAATTACGTTTAGTAGGTCCAAAAGATTATTTTCACAAACGTAGAAATTATACTATTTACTAATTCAAACAGTTAGATATTTTCGTAAAGCAACGAATACACACGAAACAAAAATATTTGTATATTTATTGATAACTCTCGTTTTTTTATTTCTAATCATACAAAGAGATTTATTAGAAGATTCGCCAGCATAATGTCCTGCTGAAAAAAATGTTCCCAAGAAGTAAAAAGTCCTTGCAAAATTCATCGATTTAAACTAAAAAAAAAACAAAATACATCCTTGAGGCGGTAGCTGACTTGTAACGTAACGTTGTAGTGTAATGTAATGTAAACAAGAATTCTGTAGACAGTGCCTGAAAACGAGCGACGAGCAGAGCCGCTCAAGTCGATTGGTCATGCTCCACTGTCGGTTTTCTCACCAACCCCTTTGATCGTTACATTACAAGTCAATGCATGTCGCACTCAACTGACTGAAGAGGAGCACATTTTGAGCCAAGTATTCAAAATGAGCAATGGCGATGAAACTTGGGTACACTTGTAACATCTTTACGTATCTGGAAACAAAAGTATTCTCCCGCGTAGTTTTTGTTACAGTACTGTCCATCTACTTGGATAGTCAGATTCAGATAACAATCGTTAATGTAGATGAAACATTTTTCTCCCGCTCAGTTAATATTACTGTACCATGTAGTTGGGATAAAAATTCGAAAAACGTTCACTTTAGTTGGAGAAAATTTATTTTCTCGCTCCGTTTAAGTTACTGTACCATCCACTTGAAAAACCAGCATTAGAGGACGTTCTTTTTTTCTGGGGGAAAAATTTTTCCCGCGCTCAGCTAATGTTACTATACCATGTAGTTGAAAAAAATTCGAAAAACGTTCACTTTAGTGGGTGAAAAATTATTTTCTCGCTACGTTTAAGTTACAGCACCATCCACCTTAAAAACCAGCATTGGAGAACGTTCTGATTTTGGGGGTGAAAATTTATTCTCTCGCGCAGTTTATGCTACTGTACCATCTACTTGAAAAGTCCGCATCGAATGACGTCCGTATTTATAAGTGAAAATTTATTCTCTCTCTCTCAGTTAGTACCAATGCAATGAAAATTGCTTTCCTTTCAAATTTAATATAGGAGGGTTGTCATCGTTGGCCGAGTATTGTGACTGTCTTTAGAGACTCTGCCACACATTTCGACACAGTTTGGAAAAAATTTCTGATCAAAAAACGTACTTACTGTGGTGTTCGTAGGAATATACTTCGAATGATGAAGGCTTTTTCTTTCTCAGAAGTTTATCAGAGTCCAATCCGAATGCCTTTTCTAAGAATAAATAGACCAGACAAGGTCTTCACGGCGCACCTTAGTTTCTAGTCTTTTTAATACCACAATCGATGATCTCTTGGCTGAGAAACAATTAATTTCTGGAACTAGCATCCTTTTGCTTGCAGATGATGTGGTGGTATGAGCTACTGACAGCAATTTGGATTCACCTTAGAGCTGTGATTCCCCCTAGAGTTGAAAATATCTGACTAGTGGCATAAAACTGAGATTAAAACAGACCGGACTAAGACTGTTCACCAAATTTTTACTACGTTTACAAAGAAACATGACGTCAGTCTAAACTTGCAAGCTCAAAAACTGTTTATAACAGATTTTGCCATCTATCTTTCTAGACACAAAACTAAACTGGTCAAAGCATTCGACACCTGCCTTATAGTAGGCTACAAACCACCTGCGGCTCTTTATGAGACTGACAGGAATGGCTTGGTGTGTCTATCTAGACACATTGACTACTACAAAACTTATACCTACAAAAAATTATATCATATGTATACTTGAATAAGAACAAGAACTCTTGATTATAGATTCAGCAACTCTACAGATGGACTTGAAAGAGTTAAAAAATAATGCCCTTTGAATTATCATTTCAGCTTCCAGGTCTACTCATATGGCTGCGATACAGCTTCAACGACGGCATTAAACCATTAAGAATTCGAGGCATCCCCTTTGGTTGCATAAAAAAATTAATCAAATCTCGTATTATTTTTGGTCTACACTCATGTCCATAAATTAAGGATAATGCCAGCTCCGGCAAATAAAGGTTCAGAAACAAAACAAACGTGACTTATTCATAAAGCTCATTTATTAAACAAAAGATAAAGAACAAAAAAGATGGTGTATGTATGATACAATTCATAAAAACTACGATTTTTGCTCCCTAGATCAATTGTAAAAAATATGTCCTTTACAAAAACTTAATATTACATGGTTGGTTTGATGGTTAATGCATTGTATGTCTCCCATGCGATGAAATACAGTCCGTATAACGCCTAGGCATGCTGAGTATCAAATTATCGAGCTGATCTTGGGGAAGATTACTCCACTCAGCAAGCAATGCTCTCCCAAGTTCCGGAACACATGTAGGAGGTGGTTGACGGGCTGCAACTCGTCGGCCAAGCATGTCCCACTCGTGCTCTATCGGATTCAAGTCAGGTGAGAATGCTGGCCATTCCATACGGGTGATATCCTCAGATTAAAGGCATTCGTTTACGATGTTTGCTCGGTGAGGACGGACGTTGTCATCCGTAAACACAAATTCTGCGCCCGTGGCACCCCTAAACAAACGTACATGTTGTTTCAGAATGATGTCCCGATAAATGTGGCCGTTCAGGGTTCCGATTTGAACATGCAGATCTGTTCTGGAGCCCAGTATAATTCCACCCCAAACGAGCAATCCTGCACCACCGTAACGGTGTCGTTCAATGATGTTGTCTTGGTGGTAACGGACACCGGGCGTTCTCCATATGAAAGTCCGACGTGAATCAGACTGCAAGCTAAACCTGGACTCGTCGGAAAACATCAGACAAGCCCAGTGTGACGATGTCCACATTTCATGTTCTCTACTCCAGGCTAATCGCTGCCGACAGTGAGTTGCCGTGAGTGGAACACATCTGACAGGCCCGCGAGCATATAGACCAATATTTCCCAAACGTCTTTACACGGTTTGCCTTGAAACTGTGGTACCCGTGGCTGCAGACAGCTGACGAGACAGGTCGGATGCTGTGCTCCGTCTGCTTCTTTTAGCAGTTACTGCCAAATACCGGTCTTCATTCGGCGTTGTAACTCGGGGGCGACCTGTACTGTAACGTCTACTGTCATTTCCATCATCTTGAAATCGTTGTCAAAGCCTAGAGATGACACTTTGGACAATTCCAAGTTCCTCGGATACTTCCATCTGAGTACGCCCACATTCCGGGTGGTCGATAATTCTACTACGTAAAAAATCATCCGCATGCGTCCTCTGTGTCATAACTATTCGGTTATGGTACTGAGCGGCTTACAGAACGCTTGTGAACAATTTTACTTCTTTGCCACCATTCCTTATACATCCCTCTCTTACACTCTCGTCATTGTCACGTACTATCGGAGTCATCTGGTGGCTTCCTGTAATTTGCATATTATTTTTGAAGATGTGTGTGATAATTCTACAGGTGAAATTTTTACTTTAGAGTTCGATTTCCGTGGGATTCTGAGTTATCCTTAATTTTTGGACATGAGTGTATTTATGAACCTGAATATACTAGACTGAAAATGTAATTAAATTTTTTCTATATGGCTGAATAAATGGTTAACAAAAATGTCTACTTCTGAAAAATTGAATAAGTTTTAGAAAAAATGCTGGTGATATTTACTCAGCCGCTGAATTCAGACTCACTCTCATTAGTTGCAAATTAAATAAGCCAGAAGGCTTGGAAACCAAGCTTAAATCCTGGCTTCTAGTAACAATTCATTAATAGTATCCCACTTTCAAATGGTTGTACATATATACTGATCTTCAAAATATGCAATATATGATGCAGGTGCTGGTATATTTTCATCTACCTTCTCACAGCACATGGCTGATGGAAAATTGTCTGCAGGTTTTGATGGAGAGATCGCTGCGGTCAATATTCCTGCTGTCAAGTTATATCAAAACTTACCAGATAAAGATTTTGTCATCTTTATCGATTCTAGAGTGTGGTTTTTTTTGTGTGTGTTTCTTCACAAGTAATCCTGACTATGAGGGGCTTGTTTTTGTCCGTTGGCTTGTGTGCCTCTGACTTCCACGAAACGACTATTGGCAGCTGAAAGTTATCGAAACATCGTCGAGAGCAAAAGCCGACTTAAGGAACTTCTATAACTTTTGAAAGAAAGACTAAATAGACACGTTCTGTTGTCAACATTTTCGATATCTTTCAGCTGTCATTGGCCAATGGAAAATTGTTATCCTGTTTCATATTGCTAACCATCAATAACACATTTTTTAAAATTTCATCTCTCCGATAGTGCGAATCGGTGGCGCCCCCTTCCGCGGATTCTTCGTAGTCGCATTGGATGCAGACACGCACGAGAGAGTGGGCAGTTTCCTGGAGGCCCGTGGGTTGGAGCCAGTGCCTTGTGCGGCCGCCACACACACAGACGGACGCCAAAAGATAGGGGCAACCCTCCTCTGGCAACCGCCAGAAGGCAGCAAGAAAGGACACGTCATTTTTCTGTAAGTATATTTTTGGTACTTGTGTTGTAATTTTCGCCATTTGGCACAATCTTAGGCCAGTCCATAATTTAGTATAATGGTTGGCGTATCCATAATTTGGTATAATAGTAAGTGTGTCCATAATTTGGTATATCCGTAAGCAAGTATACAATTTGGTGTAACTATAGTCGAATCTGCCTGCTATAACAACTATTAGGGAATAATTTCCTGTTAACTCCTATCTCCTATTCCTTATTGTCAAGCTTATGAACTAGGCAACAATGCTAGCTTTCTTTCAAAATTTATAGATGTTGCATAAGGCTGCTGTCTACTAACCCTATTGGATTCGCTCATCTCAAGAATAACCTATGAAGAAAATGTGTCCCTGGATTGCCGACTTGGATTGAAAAATAATTTTCTAATTGTACTCCGCAATAGAGAAAGAAATTTTACACCTTGGGGCATTTTTCGTTTTAAAAAAATGCAAGTAATATTTTTAAATTTATATTATGCGGGGAAAAAATCTGGTATAGTGTGTTTTAAACGCTCTTAAATTCCTTTGGTGGACGAAATTTATAAAATGAATCCTGTTGCATGGTGCAGAAAAGTTCAAGCTATCTGAAAATACCATTTTTATTGGATTATCAGAATTTATGTAGCTGTAAATAGCAGACACATTTTCTCCCTAAGTTAATATTGAGGTGAGGGAATCCAATAGAGTTATTACATAGCCCTATATATTGTGAACATTTCATACATTCACATCATGAATGACTTCTTGTTTTTTTATGCTCGATTTAATACCTAAAATGTAGCCTTTCAATCAGGTTTCTGTATCTAAAGTCATTGATACATTCAAATTTTGGCTGGATCATATTTTTTTTCAACTGCACTTCCCTGCAACAGCTGCCATCATCTGTTCTTACGATTAGGGGTTTTCAACCCTTGTCGTTCGGCCCATGCGTGACCGTCTGCACCAGTTAACGTCATTTAATATTAAAATGAAAGCTAAAATTCAAAAAAGTTTTTAAAAAAAGAAAGAAAGGCGCCAACTCTAGTGAGAAAAGGTAGAGTGAAAAATTTTTGTTCTCTTTTGTCACTTCATCCATCGTTTCTCTCATATGCGAGAAATTCATAGCGTGTTATCCCAAGGTTTTACAACTCGTAGGTTGAATGTAACGTATCTCTAAATGAAAAGAAAAGACAAAATCTTTGTGCTCGAGGAATAAACAGGAAATCCAACGTAAATAAAGCACAAATAGCAGTAAGGTGCAATTTTGAATACGGCCGTTTCGAAGCTGCAAAGGAGCTTCTTCATCAGTGCAAAGAACTTAGTGGCAGCTCAAAAAGCCGAAAACTAAGCCAAGTGGCTTAGTTGCACCTTACTGCTATTGTGCTTTATTTACGTTGGATTTCCTGTTTATGTCTCTAAATGGGTTATTGGTTTATGTGTCAGTTCTTTTTTCTGGAAACGAGAATGAATGAAACTAGAATTGATGCTAAATGTAAAGGGCGATAACGAGGAACTGAAAATTCAAAACAAAAACACGTTTTTGACGAATTTAATGGCCACTTAGCAAAGCGCGAACTACAACTAATAATGCAGCTTTAGGCAAATAAAAAGAACGTAAAGTTCCCCGCAAGGACGGCACAGACGAACATCCGTACTGCAATGTGAGAACCTAACTTATAATAAACTTTGTAATATAGTTGTATACAAGTACTGCATTTTTTTTAAGTGTAATAGAATAAAACTTGCGTTGAACATGCTACTGAACACGCTTCCTGCATGAGACTACTCTATCATTATATTCTACCATTTATTATTTTAATTATTAATAATATTGGTGTACGAGTATATACACTGAAGTGTCAAAAGTCACGGAATAGCAGTATGCAAATTTTCACGAGGAGCTAGCCACGCATTAATTCTTGTATAGATACCCAGAACGGTGTAATCTCCTGTTGTTAAACAGCTTCGACCGTGATTATGGCGAGCCGACGTGAATTATCGGATTTTAATCGCCTGACGATAGTTGGAACCAGACCGATGGGGCATTCAGTTTCCGAAGTTGTTTGAACATTCAACATTCCTCAGGCTAAAGTGTCCCGAGAATAATTCATGGTTGCATTACTAATCATCATGGACAGCGTAGTGGCCGACCAACGGTGCTTGATGAACGTGACCAGCGACGCCTGTCCAGAACTGTCAGATCTAACAGACAAGCTACACTGGCTGAAATGGCATCCACATGAAATGCTGGAGATACCAGGAACATATCAATGAGGACAGTCCATTGTTAATGGGATATGAGAGTAGAAGGCTCGCCAGAGTGCCCTTATTGACACCACAACACACAGCACCTCACTTGGGTTCGTGGACACAGTAATTAGACCTAGGAGTGTAAAAAAAAAAGTTACCTGACCCGATGAGTCACGATACCAGTTGTCACGAGCTTATGGTAGGGTTCGGGATGTGGCACAGACTCCTTGAGGCCATGGATCCAAGTTATCAACAAGACACTTTACAGTCTGGTGGTGGGTACATAATGTTGAGGGATACCTTTATAAGACATTGTTTGGGTCCTTTGGTTCTCGTAAATGTAATTTTACCGGAAATCGCTATACTGAGTTGGTGATCATTTACAACCATTCATGGGCTGCATGTATCCCAACAATATTGGGATTTTCTGGAGCGACAATGTGCCATGTCGTAGGGACCAAATTGTCAAAAATTAGTTCAAGGAGCATTATGAACTATTCCGACGAAAGGTTAGGCCACCACGTTCGCCAGATTTTAACCCAATAGAGCATTTATGGGATATGGTGGAAAGATCCATTCGTGCCTGACTCAGCAGCTACAAATATCAGCCAACTATGGGCTACTATGCAGTCGGTATGGAGTAATTTATTTCTAGAAGACTTCCGCCGATGACACGTCGAGTTGCTGCGTTTCTCCAAGCAAGAGAAGGCTCAACTACATACTAAGTAGGTATCCCATGACTTTGGCACTTCAGTATAAGTTAACATTGTCTACAGCATATTATAATTTTTTAACAACAGAAAAAATTAGCTTAAAATTCTGCTCTCTCATTCTCCCTCTCTTTATTTTTAAAGATATTATTTAAAGGCATAATTTAATTTCACAGACATAATGATGTCATTTGTTAACAGAGTATCAAACTAATTAATTTATGCTTTTAAAATATGATCATCTGTCAACCTATTATTAATGACAATGTCCTGTTGTGTTGCCGATTTCAACAACTAATCGTTAGTTAGTACACAGGAAACTCCTATCCATGGCGTACTATTTAAATTATGCAGGATAAAACGGATGGAAAACTTGTCCATTTTGTCAAATTGATGAACAAACTATGTTAATCGCAATAGATTGTTTAATCTCGCTGTCGTTTGCAATTTCTTGACTAGTGGTAGCGCGTTGGACTTCGAACTTCGGATGCTCAGTTCGAATGCCGACGAACGCCATTAAATACCTGCGTCGTATCTAGGCCGGGTATAGGTACGTTAAATCTGTATACTGGAAAGTCCTCCTATGAAATCACTGGGTGAAGGTACAAGCCCTCTAGATGTCGCCCCTGGGGTGTTCGGTCAAAATTGAGATGGCATTAGGTTAAAGTCGGACTAGACCCTTGTGGTGCCATTGTAATTCCTCTGCCTACACTCGAGGCCTAGTCTGGCATGTTTCGGCCAGGGGGGCATAAGCCACAACAACAACATTATTTCTGTTTATTCTATTAGGTAGGGGTGGTAATAGAAAACGCTGGGCCCGGTGTAAAAATTCTTTCAGGTCTCCTAGGTCTTGTACCGTTCCCTCTATGGCGTCTTCTTCAAGCCTAGGAATCTTACTCTCTCATATCCCTCGGCGTCTTTCGAAAATCAGTTTTTATTTCTGTGAACGAGAATATGTAATAGAAATTTCTGACTAGAATGGATACAAAATATGTGGAGTTTTTACAAAGAAAATGAAATTAAAAAAATACCATTAACATGTTTTTGTCATAAAAACACGAGGAAACTACTTTGCAGACTGCTTATTACACCTGTTCAAGCAGCTTTAGTCAAGTAAACTGAATATTTTTTGTGAAGACTGCAATAACAATCATCTTTCCTACAGTGTGAGTATTACCAAATTGACAATATACAGAGGCTGTTCACACATTTTTAGACGATGTATATTGTATTCACAAAACTAAATTACATAAAATTCTTGTGTTTTAAATGTTCTATTTGATATCCCTTATCCTGAACTATCTTTCGACACCGCAATTTCCAGGATAATAATGCCTTTTGAAGTGTCAGAAGAGGTATTCTATCCCATTCCTCCTGAACAGCTTTCCAGAGTCCTGTAAGGGTTTTGGGACGACGTTTGGATAATGCAGATTTTAAAAGTCCGAAAGCACAAAAATCCATAGGTGATACATCGGGAGATTTAGTAGGGATATCAATGAAGGGTATGGCCTTGATACCAGTTTTTTGTTCCATTTCTTTTAGGAAATTTACAGTGGATTTTGATGTGTGACTGCTAGCTTTGTCCTGATGGAGTCTCACAGATTGATGGCACTGTGGGTAAAGCGATGGTATTTCATTCAGAAAAATTGGCGATAAAATATGTTCCTGATAGTATTTGGAGTTAATCGTGACATTTTTTTCCACACTCCTGGCAAATAAATATTTTTAACTTGCCATTATAAGAAAAACCAGCAAAAGTCATGAATCCCTTAGAAAAACTTTCTTTCGATTCTTTGAACCATGTACTTAAATTTTTTTCTCCCCTTTTATGATAATAAATGGCTCTTTTTTTGTTGCAATCATTTAAATACACCCATGATTCATCTATTGTGACAATTGTGTTCCATTTTTCTTTGGATAAGTGTTTTTCGTATAGAATTCTGCAGCGAGTCCTGCGTTCAGCGATATGATTTGGAAGAAGACGATGCACATTGCGTTTTTTCGCTTTCTTAAGATTTAAATCAACGTTTATCATTTTGTTTACAGTGGACACCGAGCATTTTAATGATTTTGCAACTGTCCTTTGACTAAGGGGGATTTTCTTTTAACATTAAACAACGTACCTTTGCAATAGTCGAAGATGTCCGTTTTTTCCTTGGATACTCGTTTGGAATTTTTGTCCCACTTGAGGTTCCTATTTGACGTTTTTTTCCTTTCTTGTTGACGATATTACCTATCGACGCTTTAGATATCACAAAATCATGACTCTCACATCGTTTTTGGATAACGGAGTATGCATATTTCTCTTCGGAAAGAGCATAAATGTAGCCTTCGAACCACTGCTTTGTTAAAAACGCCATTTTGAATAAAAACAAAACTTTCAAGCCGTAGACGATAATTTTGACTTCTAAAAACATAGTACAATTGCAATTATTTCTTTTGCAGCAAACGAATTTTTATTACCGCTTACCAAAATCGTCTAAAAAATGTGCGAACAGCCTCTGTACTTAGGTAGTCATAATGTTGCTTACAAGTATCATAGTTTTACAATTTCATGAAAATAACAGGCATGTTGGTAATGAACTTGACTTAACAATTCATTCAACTGACGTTTAGGTCCGGGTAAACTTGTGAATTTATCGATGATTTTTCAGGCCTGAAAGATTGAAGACCTCTACTCTAAACAATGATAACTGTGCTATGAAAACTAATTTATGAAAGTCTTATCTTTTTTTAATTTGAGTGATAAAAATGTCACTACATAGAAATACATCATCTGCGAGATTCTGAAAAGAAAAAATAACTTCTGTAGTGAGCCTCTTATTAATTGTTGATCGGTCACGAGTAAACTCGTGTTCTCATGCACAAGCGCAGATGACTAGTAATGAGTTAACTTTCGTGTTAACTCTAACACGAATTAACTAGTGCTTAGCATGTAAGGTAATGAGCGTAAATCGGTCAATAAAATTGCCGGACAATGTGTCAATATATGAGGCAAATAAATATTAAAGCCTCTGACAATAATATATCAATATCACATGAACCAAAATGCATCAACTTATTTATGAGCTGAATGCCTAACAGTTACTGAGCTAGCCATATCTTTGGTGAACACCGAGACAAAATGAAGCATATATCTTACTTGTTCTTTCTTTCTGTCTTGCAGTGCTACCGTGCTAGAAAACTTTTCATCTTACTACAGCGGACTGTTAGCATCAGTACCCCTCAAGAAACGAAAAAAGAACAGATTAAAAGAGTTCGATTCTCCCCGGAATACCACGCTCACGCCCCAAGGTAATTCCTGAGCCATTTTCCGAATTCTGCGTTCGTGATTAACCAATGGCAATGGTATATTATCAGAAGATTGCAAGCGACAGGATTTCCGAAATGTTACATAATCATTGTAAAAAGGACAGAAGTCTAGAGGTTCTGCTAAAAGAGGTCTTCCAGGTCTTTGCTGATTTCTACAAGATGTCGCAGAATGGGTCCAGAAAGCTGCCAAACATTCGCCAATCGCAGTTTCTTGGGATCATCGACTACTATAATCAGCCATTTATTGGAAAAGAAATTGTATTAACAAATAAATTTCTCATATTTTTATAATAAAAATATTAAAACTTTTGAATTAGTCTTGATATTTGAACTGTTATAGTTTAAGGTTGTTTTCTCTAAGGTGAATTTTATTATGTAGCTGTAAGTCAGACATGGAAATGTAAAGAGCATTTTAAGTCATGAATGTCAGTGTACAGCCGCAGATCTTGTGATGCCGTAAAAAATCTACTCCGACAATATAACTGCCGCCCAAACAATGTGTTGTTAACAAACGTGTCCATGGTTCATAAGAAAATTGCTCGTTCATGCCATAATTCATTTATTCCAAAAACGAAGGGCAAACCGTTTGTGATAAAATGCTGATAGATTTCTAGAATTCATATGAAAATAAACGTCAAAGCCGCAAGTGTAGAGCTTTGGGGCCTGTTCACATAGGAGCGGAAGCGTTAAAGCATTAAAATATATTTAACCAATGACAAACCTCCAAACGATTAGCAACGAAATTTTTAACGCCTATGATTGGTTTATTTCCGTCTCAGCGCCATCTTTCCTACCGGACTCCTATGTGAACAGGCCCTTGTTCACGTTGCTTCCGAAAACGGAGAATCAGAATTACTCGCATCGAAATATTTTCACCCAGTCACATACCTCCAAACGATTAGCCACAAAACTCTTAAGGTCTGCGATTGGTTAAAAATATTTTGATGTGAGTAACGCTAACACTGACACTGGCAGACGCAATGTGAACAAGGCTTGAAACACATGACATCCATTATTTGCCCTTCATTTTTCATGCCGTTGCATCAAATTGCAATATTAGGTTTCGTTTCAGACGACATGGGTGGTACAGTGCAATCGCAATGGAATTTTGATACTACAAACATTCTACTGCAGCTCGGGAGTAAATTGTTGTTGATTGCACTTTCATTCTGAGGATTCTATAACAGTAATTTTAGAGTAATGATTGTTTATATGTAAATGTCACAAAAAACTATTTGGCTCTTGGGTATCGAGATTTCATATTTTTATGTCTAATGTCATCTAGTGAAGCACTTAACATTTCTCTCATACTTCTGTGCTCAGATGGCAAAATGTTTTAAGAAATTTACGTAACAGCAATTTTAAGATTCAGGATGTCATGAAAAATCAGAAATGTGTTTTACATGAGCAAACGTGGTACCAATGCTTCAGAAAAATAGTTGGCTATTACTAACAGTAGTTACAGTAAATAGAAAATATCGGCGAACGAGAATCCGGAATGGGAAAAACTCAATTTTTTTAAGAAAAGCATCTTATAACATTTTGCCATCTCTGAGCACAGACTTATAGAAAAGATATTTTCGATTTCAAACTTTTCTTAGATGATCTGATTTTTGGAAACACATACTTCACAGTTTCTGAAGCCCATTTTAAAGGGTAAATTTAAAATTATAGTCTAATTCACTCTTACATTTTATTGTGAAATGAGCAAACCCATAAAATAAAGTTCACTCGAAAGACATTTCATGTTGATTGGTTTAGAGCGCTACGGTCAACTTTTGCTACACGAGGGCTAAATAGACCGGGACCTACTACTTAAAGTCGATTCCGAACGGCTACAAACGTTCATGCCAAGCGTGGGACTCGAATCCACAGGATCTAAACCGAATGCCTGTACCCTAGTTATTTGGCCATCGTCCGGCCATTTAGTTTTGAATTATGTATTTGCACATAAAGTAGAGCATCAGCTTAGAGCGAAAGATAAATCTTCAACGTAAAAAGTAGAAATGGGACATTTAAGTGCGATGCTTCAGTAACTTTAGCCCAGCATGGCATGTGTTTAGGTGACATTTGGAAACAAGGTGGACAATTGAACGTGCAAGTGTGTTTAGTAACTCTAGAAAGCAATGAGTGTACTGTGTGATTTCGGATTAACAATAAAGATTTTACTTCATACACGTATTAATGCGTTGTGAAACAAAGAAACATGTCCATAATTTAATATCTCAAGATACTTTTTAACCTGATGTGACTACGAAAAGGATTTGCTTTGTCTTGTGAATTTAGAAGATCAACAACCTGAAATTGACGGACCAAGATTAGATCAATTTAATAGCTCAAGATACTTTGTAACCTGATGTAACCATGATAAGGATTTGCTTTGTCTAGTGAAATTAGAAGATTGACATTCTGAAATTGAAAGCACCAATAGTAGATCACCCCAGCTGTGACTGACTTTAGCCATCTGCATATTCATTTTTCAATGAACCATTAAGAAAAGCAATGATATCATTCATGTCTATTCATTAAGGTTCGTTGATTGACCCCTCTTACAAGAGCTGTTAAAACTTCGTTTCTGAAACAAGAAATAAGACAAAAAGATAGACTTCCAAAAACAGTGGAAACGAAATTTTTTTTTTCGAGTGCAAATGATTACATAAAAACTAATGTGTGTGAGTGTGAATACATAAAGAACAGGATTAACATGTGAGTGGGTAGTAACACATTTAAAGAATTTTTTTTCCAGTTCATATGATTCCGCGTGCTAATAACAAAATTTCTTTCTTTTTTTTATTTTTAAGGAGGCTCGAGACAGGCTCTATTTTCTTATTGCATTCTATGAGTTTCTTTTTCGGTTTTCAGAGTATGTGAATGATCGTTGTAAGTATTTGAATTAACAGACTGCCTACAGCGCTCTATTTTTTTTTCCTGGCGTTTCCTCGAGTCAACCATTTCAAGCATAAGGCCCATTTTTCAACTGTCATCAAACAGCGAGAGGATAAGTATAAAACATATGTTAATCTATTCTTCGACAACATACACCAAGTCGCACAGTCTCTCCATTCACTTCGGCAAGTCAGATAAAACCAGTTTTATTTGGATGATTGGAAACAGTTTCGCGTATAATACACTTTTCTGAAAGATTTGATATGATTTGTCGACAATGCTTGCTTTAAAAACTCTTTTTTTCTTTTTCAGTTGGTGGGGTTCCTCTTTGTTTCAGAGCACCACGTTTAAGGCCTGTTCGCGCCAGTCGGAATTCACAATTGTGGTCGCCAAGAAGCTAAGGGCTGAGTATAAACAGCGGCAAGGTTTCAGAAAGGAAGTCCTTGAGCACATTTTTTCCCTTTAAAACTCCAACAAATGATCGTCAGGTCATAGTTTGAAACGATACGCAATACACGTCCTTCGTGTTGCTCCCAACTCTAGAATAATTGGTTTCACTTAGATCACCCTTTGGCATCCATCCTACACTTTGTACCCAAAGCAGGCGTCAGCAATTAATACTGAGGGGAGAAAAGGAAGGGAAGTGTAGGTTTTGGCTATCCATTCGATGGATTCTGACACGATTTGATAGTTATTGTTATGAGGGCTAGTTGTCTTAAACATTTCTTCGGTTACAATCTGCAGCATATGGGGCTAACGATACTAGGGTCTAGATCATACTGTATTTGCATCTATATTTTTTGAATTTTCTTTCTTGTGGAAAGGTTAAGGCAAAGGACATGGAGGTACATGGAGGTCTGATTTAACATCAACCGAAGTAAACTGAAATGGGGTTGAACATATACTTTTGAAATTCGTCCTCCTGAGGGTGGGATTTCAATATCAATTTAATACCTCTCTTTCTACCTTTAGATGTTCTGGCGCCGTATGTATCATGTCCCCATGCGTATCCCCAATGGATGCGTATCCCAAAAATCGAAGTGTAGAAATTCGATAGGAAAATACAGAAAGTTTGAATTCTCTAAAAAAGGTCAGCCTTAAACACTTAAAATTTAGCTCCCCAGTGGCAGCTGACCAGAGCTCCTTTGGGCATAAGGTTAATCAAAGCGGAGCATGGATGCAAAATAGGTTCAAACCAGTCCATTTTTCTTAAGTTGGGAGGAAGGTGGAAACTTTATGAACATCCACAAAAAATGTTGCACGCTCAAGGCATAAGTTTAGGAATTTACAACTTCGATAAGTTCAAACACCATTCCTTTGTACTAATAGCATACTTTCGTAATTTTTCACGATACAATACATATAAATGTTATGAAAAGAGTTTCATTATAAAAAATAGATGAGTTAGAGATCTCACAAGGCTTTTCATTTTACGAGATGCATCACCGACGGGAGTGTAACAAACGACCCAAGTTCGACAGAGATGAACTTCGGACAGATACAAGGAAAATCCTAACAACCGTGGAAGGACGATCGGGAATATAAACAGTTTTCACGACACAGAAAGACTGTAAATGAGATCAAATGAAACAGCTACGAAAGGACAACTCTGACCACAAACCAGCATATGCACAAATTATTAACACTTCCCAAAAGAGCATTTTAAAAGTCACTAACAATTGAAAAGGACACGGGTGGTTTCCTGCTTACGGCGACGATGTTTTCTGTCTAACAGTGGACGTAAACTACTCTTACATAAAATATTCATTAATTCAAAATAGTTAAGGCATGAGCCCTGGGGATCTTAGCAACAACAACAAAATATTTAAGAAATTATAAAGCTTCGACAAAGTATTTTAAAAAATTGGGATTAAAAAATAAAATATAAATACAATGTAACTTCATGGATTTAATTAGTGAACAATATTTAAAAGTAGAACACGTTAAGATGCATTTCAAAAATTGCAAAATGAAAACTAAAACTCCTTTTCAATAAACCCTTTGTTAAAAAACGGTTTAAAGACGGAATAAAAATACGATAAAATTCCAAGGGTTTTAAATTATATTCCTATATCTTTTCTCTGCGCTAAGTGAGATAACTCGTCCAAACATGACCCGTTCGACGAGATAACTCATGTCTCTGGGGCCGCGGACAAACCGCTTTATTCTCAGTTCATTTCAGTAAGCTTTATCTAGTGATGAATAAGTGTGCTGAAAGCTTAACCATTCATCGGAAGATGGCATTTTTTAGCGTTCCTTTAGCATGACATTTCCACGACGTTTATTGGCCTGAATTGAATTACTCAACCAGAATAGAGTGGCATACGCAAAACAGAGAACGCGGTGATAAACTATATATGTACGCGCAGAAACCGTTAGGTGTCACCCCTTTTTGTTAAAATTTACGCCACAAAAACAAAGTTAAAAAACTGAGTATCTGAAGGGAAAAAAATACTCTTTGAAAATATGTTTCATAATTTGTTTGCCAGTCGGAAATTTCAGAACATAATTCCAGTAGTGCTACAAACAGACATCCAGGAAGCCAATGGAACAGCAATGGGAGCCTGTGACTCTCACAACTCAGAGATCAAGGCGCTGGAAGGCGATAAACGGAACCTTACTCAGTAAGAAAGCAGCAAAAAGGATTGAATAAACAAAAACCGAATGTACAATTTTATGGAAAACAAGCATTTTTGGTCATTAACATAACTGCGGAATCACCAGTTTGCCTTACAAAAACATAAATGCCAAATGGGAGCAGGAAATCATTACTCGGTCTTACTATATATAAATAATAATTCTTTTCCTCATTCTCTATAAATGAATGACGAATGCGCAAAAAAGGGTGAATTATTAAACAAAAATTAAGTTGATCGAAGGCTATATAAGCCGCAGAAAATTTTTCACTTGTTAAAGCAAGCCAATTTTTTCAAATATTATATTTTAATGTCTAATTTTTAAAGCAAAATGAAAAATCTTGAAGTAAATTTGATTGCCATATGAAGGATATTTTATTTCTCGGACCATATTCCTTAGGGCCGAAAATTTTTCATGGCTAAGACAATAAATGAAATTCAATAATTTTTTTTTCAGAGGTACTAACGAAGAATACTCCATAAATATCAAATGAATAGCGTTTCTCATTTCCAAACGTGACATTGCATTATTTCCTACATCTCTTATAAAGTAACTTTTTTGGGCTTCGTTATACATATATACATATTCGAAGTAACAGAGAGTTTTACTTCCAGTTTCGTCGATGTGTGATGGTTGTTTTAACTTAAGAAGACATTAAAACATTTAACGTTCAGTGAAGTTTCGAAACAAACGAGAAAGGAGACATCACAAAGCCTAAATTGCCAAATACTTGACTGAAATTTCAACAGTTTTTGTTCACATCTACACTATTCTAGTGGTACTTCCATACTATACCCCATTCCGCACTGCTTGGCTTCAACACTAGCTATACCAAACATAAAGGACAAATGTTAGTTCTACGTAAACACAGGCTCAAACATATCGCCATAAACATTCGCTATTTTATTCTTCTGTACTTCCATTCGTAGGATAGAAATTTCTCTCGATTACGTCAGTATCTTTCTGGTTAACATTTAGCTAGATTATATAAGTTAAGGACTAATAATAATGTTTCCTTAGATTGCTGCTCAGTGTGTAGATTTTCAACATTCTTCATGCTGATATTCTAAAATAAATAAGCAATAACTTCTATCTACAAATGCTTATTTCGATCTCTGCGTTTGAAGCTGAAATTTCAGCTTTTACTAAATGGCTTCTAATAGCAGTCAGAAACTATTGCGAAATATTCCTACAAATTTTGAGCGTCCTTCAATGGAAACATTTATTAGTGCTAACACTTGAGTTTCGTATCATAGCGTCTATTGCCAATGGTAAGACTTCTACCCAGGCAACTTTACCGATTATATCGAAAATGTGCAACTGGCGTCACACCGAACTGTCAATCGATTAACTCGTAATAGATATGCAAGTTGTCTCCCCCCAGAGAATTTCACAAAACAGCTGTACTAGAAGCCTTTTAGGATCAAGAGGTCAAACACAACGACAAGTAGCTTGAACCCCAGTAGCACTGTAGAAAACAGTCACAGATCATCCTCTTACATTAGAATCTGCCCAAATGTGTTTCATAAAAGCAAAATGATGATAAATACTCGGTGATAGTTAATACCTCTAAAATGATAATATCAACTTGAAAATTCGACCACTTTTTACAAACTTTTTCCTTGGGATTCATTTCCAATTATTTAGGTCAGTACAATAGTAAAAATGATTTAAAATGTGTCATATTAACAAAATAGCTCCTTTTATACCAATAAATCGTTAGGAGAGAATAATTTATAACTCTATGGCGATTAAAAATGGAAATTTTTACATTTTTTACTTTGATGGGGTATTCCTTGATCATCATCACAAAAATTTACCATCCTCTTACACATGAGGAAATTCTCATCATTCTTCCCTTACAGTTTCCCCCACTTACTAATGAAAAATAAAAAATAAAAACCCGCAAATACCGAACACGTTGGTGTCCGAAACAGTGCTAAATCAGGCATAATATTGAAGTACCGATGAGACTGGCAGGCACTAGCCAGCCAGATTCGTCAACACAACAGCGAAAGACACTTCCTTCGAAATGTCGCCGGTCATTTGTCGGAGTCGGAAACTCACCCGCTCACCGCGTGGGACTGCGACCTCAACTGTGAACTGCGACCCGTGTTAACCATGCTCCAAGAGTAGTACGCTCTCGACAAGCTAGCCTCGCGAGTCTAGTATGTATGTGTGTGCCACGCACACATTTGTCCGTAGGTAGCGTTTTCCCCCCACGAGCTTATATTTCGGCGACTCATCCTCCCAACGAGGTCAAACGTTACTAGACCGCCGTCTCAACCGTCTGGCCCGGTTCCACGGCGCGTTGTGGCGACGAGCAGCTGGGCTCCGGCGAATCTGGCGAGTTGACCTTGGAACCCGCGGCGGAGGAGAGTCCACTGAGGGTGGAGGAACGCTTCGGGAAGGAGGATGCGGAGGAGGAAGAAGGGTTGTTGCGAGTGTCCAAGCCGCTGCGGAACGCATTCACCACACGGATCTGAAAAGAGAGAGGAAGGCGTCAAGAGAAGACATTGGTCGCAAATTCAGCATGCACTGCTCGCGTTCTAGCCAATATTCTGCTTTTAGCTTGGAGGTCATTCCTTAATTTTCGTCAATCCTCTGGAAACGGAAATATCTGAGAACAGGCCTGTGATTATCGAGATATTTTATTTCCTTAGCTTCCATTAATTTTGTTGGTCGTTTCGCAGTTTTCTTCAAATTGTTTCACGCTATATTTTTGTTGGGCCTAATGACACGGAGATACTTTGTTCAACGAGCAGCTCTTTCGCTAAGCTATATGGAACATACTGCAGCCAAAACATATAAAATATACTTAAATTATACATTAATTTTCTCAACTAAATGCGCAAAATTAAACGATAAGGAGCCGACAAATGCTCAATGAATCATTTTTGCCAGGGAAACACGCTATAAAAATTTTCACGCCTTTCATATTTTTAATGAAACGGATTAGTAATGTTCTTCAAATATCTATTCAAAACTTCTTTTGTCATTTCAGCAATTCCATCTTCATGATTCGCTTTTGCATGCTAGCTTCTGTTTTCATTATTTTATGCTTGGTATGAGGGGCTGTCTCTACCGCTTCCCTAGATTTTGCTTCGCTCTCTGAGAAAAAACTCTAACCAAATCTATTTTTTTTTGCTCATCAATTTTAGGGTCGCTTCAGGTTAAAGTATTTGGTTGTATAAATGGCTGGGTAGATCTCTGGGACAGAACCTTAACAAAACATTAGTAAAATGTTTAGATCGATGTAAAATGTTTAACCAATCTTTGTTTAAACCTGTAAATACGTTTTTCAGCATGATGGGTTTTTCCCATCATTTCTCGTCTTTAAATTGGTATAAATCAAGAACCGTTAAAGATAAATGGTTTAAACTTGGAACATGTCTTTTTCAATTATTTTTCTTTATTTTTAAAGGATCATTTTCAAAAGTAAATATTTTTTTCAAATTTGATAAATCAAAATTAAAGTTACATAATTTTTTTTAGAAATTTTTACTCTAAATATTTTTTATCTTTTTTAAATTAATATTTATAAAATGCTGAATCAAAATTAAAACTTACATATTTCTATATAATTAAATGCAAATTTTTTGAAATTCGGCAGCTAATATTTCGAGTTATAACAATTTTAAATTACCCCACTTTTAAAAAAAAAGTTCTCCCATATTTTGGCTCCTAAATGCAGCTGAACGCAGTAGGAGGCTACCGAGAAATTTCCTATTACTTCCTTCTCTCTTAAAAGTACATTTTCTCTCATGGTTTTTTTTTCTACCTTTTTGAACTTAGAAATGTCTTTTTTATTATAATGTTTAACAAGACTGTTTATAGATAAAGCTATAAGTATCTCATTCGTCTTCTTTAACCTACTGCGATGTTTTAAGCACTTTATTTTCATCAAAGCTGAGTGCGTGATTAGATTTATAACTTCACACTAAGCAACTTTCCGGAAATTTAGGATTTTACCAAGCGGAACGAAAACAACAGCTTGGAGCATAATAAGAAACTGTTTTTCCCATTTCAATATACCAAACATTTTTCGAAACTTCCGTCTGTTGTTTTGTCGTTTACGTAGCTGTAAGTCTTTATATTATATGCTATTTAACAAAATTTCATAGGAAAAATCTGTTTAACAAAATTACGTTAGGATGTACAGTAGATTCCCGTATAACGCGATTAATATGTTACACGCTGTATGAATTCGCGTTACAGTGGCGCACCCAGGATTTTTTTCTTGGGGGGGGGGGGGGGCGAGATGAACAGATAAAAATATTTATAATGCAAAATCAATATTCATAATACAATTTCTATTTCTTTGAGGAGGGCAGGGTCCCTTGCCCCCCCCCCCCCTGGGTGCGCCACTGTCACGTTATAGGAAATCTTGTACGAGTAAAAATCTTATACAGCGCGAATGATGTTAACGTAAAATGTTAGTGACTATTATCATGTACAATTTGATCGTATAAAATGAGATATTAGAAAAAAAATATTAGTTTAAGGGGCTCCGGGAAACATTTAAATATTTTTTATTTATTGAGTTAAAATTTTGAATTTTTTTTGTGATGGTTAACCATATAATTTACAAACAAAATTACAACATAAAACTTCCCATAAAGTTTTTAAAAAATTTTTAAATAATTTTTTTTAAAGTGGGGAAATTTAAAATTGTTATAACTCGAAATATTAGCTGTCGAATTTCAAAAAATTTGCATTTAATTAAATAGAAATATGTAAGTTTTAATTTTGATTCAGCATTTTTGAATATTAATTTAAAAAAGATAAAAAATATTTAGAGTAAAAATTTCTAAAAAAAATTATGTAACTTTATTTTTAAAAGATCATTTTCAAAAGTAAATATTTTTTTCAAATTTGATCAATCAAAATTAAAGAAAAATAATTGAAAAAGACATGTTCCAAGTTTAAACCATTTATCTTTAACGGTTCTTGATTTATACCAATTTAAAGACGAGAAATGATGGGAAAAACCCATCATGCAGAAAAACGTATTTACAGGTTTAAACAAAGATTGGCTGCTATTAGAATATTGCAAAATAAAGAAAATTAATATCCCCTGTTCTAATTAGGATAGAAACATGATTTAAACGTCATTTTAAGCTGAGAAGAACAGAGAATTTTTTAATGCAATAATTTGTTTTCGAAAATTTGGAGAATTTTTTGTCCCGGACCCCCTTAAACAAAACTATTTTATTTTATATACAAATTTATAAATGAAAAAATATGTATAATTTATCAAATTAATTCATTATACATATTCTACCGGGTGACTAGCTTAACTTTATCCCGTTTAAACTTTGTTTTGACCGCGATATCTCACATGGCGTATGTTAACTACTACTTCCAAATCGTTAAAATCCCCGCGTACATAAAAATAAATGTATGTTCAGTGTTTAAAAGAGAAATTCTCACATTTTATTCTATGGCACGTACTATAGGAATCGTGTAATACGAATAAAGTCGTCGGTGTTTTTTTTATCGCATTGTATGAACTTGCGTTATACGGAAGTCTACTGCATAAGGAGAACGAAACAATATTAATTAAATATGAGGCTGGGGATCATCACTTTAAACTCGACCGAACAGAGAAACTACAAGTGAAGTAGAGAGGGTTTTTTTTTACTCTCTGATTGACTACTATTTATGAGAATTGCTGTTTCGAATACGTGGAATGATATCAGTCAGGTATATTTTCGTCCACTTACTGCAGTCCGTGCCTAGAAGATTCCATGCACTGCCTGATGTCAAAACCTTTGTAAGACGGTAGAACGTAATAGTTAAAATAGAATGATAGATGACATAGATATATTATGATAGATGATGACATAGTGAATATCTAACTTCGATTTCAGTTCTTTTGTTTCTCAGACAATGTTCTAAAAGGTAAATAAACATCGAAAGCAGAAAGCATCTAAAATACCAGTGCAAAAAAACCGCCATGGCATAAACATAGGTTCTAGCAAAAAACAATGTTAGCGTGGCGGTTAAAGCCTTTTATTCTGGTGTATAATTTTTCACTTTAGTGTGTGCTTCTCGGTATCAAAACTAGAAAGAAAAATTTAAGCGATTGTTGTTTTTATTCGTAACTTTGACTCGAATGCCTGCACAATTTTGCGAGATTTTTCAGTTATTATAGGCAGTGATTAAATAGGTTTTGAATCAACTAACAACTACATTTTCACAAATTATGGCTCTTGAAGAGATGCTGGAAAACTAAAAAAATTGATTACAGAGATATGAACAGAAAACAAGAGCATTTAAGGATAATCATAAAAATGCTACATGTAAATACATTTTAAAAATATTTTCTCAGCTAATATTTCTCTAAACAAACAGAATTTCGTTAGAGAAAAACTTCGAAACATACGGATGTTGAAAAATCCATTCTTGCTCCGTCATTTAATACGACAGTCATTAAGTTTACGAAATTATGGCTGCGCTTAAGTTCTTCATTCATTAATTTGCAATACTGATCATTCGTCTTTTAACAACAGAAAACCTTTTATTAAAATTTTTTAACAAGTGATATATTTGTAATCATCATCTGAATTTAATATAAAATGAATAAAGCAGTCGACATACAAATAAGCACATGCATGGGTAGAAATGTAGTCTTCACATTAACTGACAGCTTTCGACTAGGCGTAATCACAAAGGCATAAATAAATTCACTGCAGAGCAAGTATTGACGTCAAAAAACTAGAAACACACAAGTCTAGAATGAAGCAACAAAAATGCTTTTCAGTAGTGCATCATGCAGACTTTTTCAAAACACTTTTGATAGCGCAAAAACTATTGATAATAGCAATTTTGTAGTTTTTTCTGACATCAAATAAGTGTGGCAAAAGCTTCAATTTCAAACTAATAACACAAAACTGACGAGACGTATACTTGCCCTGATGACTGGTTTAAAATGTTCCGTAACCATTTTCTGTAGGTCACAAACAGATACACCAGTTAAAGCTTTACAAGTCAACATGTAGTAGTCACATACACATATTCAATTACATACAGTAAGCTAAAAAGTCTGCAGGCAAATTTAAAAGCACTTATGTACGATAGACATTTCAAAGGCACTAAGAAATAAACTTCACGGCTAAAAGAAACAAAAAAACATATTACAGACGCTGCATGAAAGGGAAAAGAACAAATTTACAAAAGGCTGTTACATAGATCAGCAAGCAACGAGGTACAATATGGCAGGCCAAGAAGAGAAACGATCTCGTTAAAAAATAAATAAATAAAGAAGAGCACGATAGAAAAACGACGCTTTTGAATTGCCATAGAATATTCGATCAGCAAAGCAAGAATTAATTCTTTATATATTCTACTTAGTAAGGTACAGTTTTAAAAGCCTTATACACAAAATATATCATTTCTTTATTTCCTGCAATTTGGTTATTCATATTTTCTTACTTTGTGTTTTCTATCTTGGATCGCAGTAATAATTATTTTACAAGTTTGTAATCTACACATTACAGACATGGTTGTACAATTAAGATATGACGACATTTCACATTTTAACGCATTTGAAGAAACCTTTTACATTAGATATATGAACCATTCATAAGCAAAATCGGTTAAGTCTACTTTTTGAAATTGTAGCGTCCAAGCAGTTGACACATAACTTTTCACATTCATAATAAATTTCCCGAATAATAGAGATTAACAGCACTGAATGGCAAATTTTTTGGGATCACTGAATAATAAGTAACTTTTTTTCAGAAGCCAATCCAGTTAAGTCCATACTCTAATGTAAATCGTTGCAATAATGCCATTCAAACGCAAAAACAAGTATACACTCGATGATAACGGTACATCGTTGAGTTCTGTTTCATCACAACAACAAAAAAAGTAAAATAAATGAGTCAGTGACAGTCTAACTACTGCAGAAGTAAGTACAGGTAACCCTCCTATAACACGGTAGATAGGTTCCTAGAAGATGCGTGTTGTGTGAAACCGTGTTATATGGGACCCAGAGACAGTTCAAAAAAGGGGGGTACGCTCTGAAAACTTATTAAAAACAAACTTTTTTTTTAAAATTTCATATAAGCAACTTAATTTTTATTAAAAATATAAATGTATGTATAACAAAAACGAAAAGAAACAAAAAAATATTATTTTCATTTAATGTGACCTTAATTTAATAAATTTCTTCCTCATCGCTGCTCAGTACAATCAAACGAGAACTTTTTTTCGATTGAACGATATCACCTTCACTTACAGAACCTTTTTCTTCATTTAGATTTTTTGCACCTTCTATCCTCTTTACAAAATCTGTAATTTTGGATTGTTTGCTGGTTCTTACAAGGTCATTGTAGATTCACGGCATGGAGATAGACAATTTTGCAGCTCCCTTTTGAATTTTCGGCTTCTTTCAGCGGAAGGGTCTGCGTTCAGGAAAAATGATTCAAGATTTTCGGCTAAGCTTAGGCCTTCTTGTAATTTTATAGAGTTATAAATGAATAAATTATAATCTGTTTATACATTTTAATGTAAAGCCACACTAGTTCATTATTCCTTCCCGTCATTATTTTAAGGTAATTTAGTTTTTAAATGTGTTAAACAAAAATCATGTTATCTAGTGCTATAGAAGTACAGTGTTGTAAACAGGTATTCGCAATTTTTTTTATAGTGTTAGAGCGAAACCGTATTGTAAGATACCGTGCTGTAGGAGGGCTACCTGTAATTGGAAATTATTAAACAATTAACATAATTTATTTTTTGTAGTAAAAAGATAATTTGAAGACTGAATTGTTTTTGTTTTTTTTCCATTTGCCAAACTAGGCAAATCCCTTAGTCACGCAAAAATTGTAGTAATTATAACGATGACTCCAAGGATATTCTATCTTATACATTTTATATGTCGTCAGATAAAAGCTACATCTGAAATAATACATTCTACTATGTTTATTTAAATTTATATTTTCAGAGAAATTTTAAAAAACAATGTGTATTATTTTATCACTTTTCTCCACTTTTTGTTTTATGGACTTAACCGATTTAGCAAGTGAGCGGCTCTTATTATGCTTTCCTTCAGACAATAGCAGGAAAGTCGTTTTGAATCATTTTCGACCACGTGACCGAACTTGTAACTACTTTCATCCTTTTGAACGGTAGATTTCAAATATCCTGCTCAATGCTTTTTGGTTGACTAAAGCTGGTTGGCAGGCGACACCGTGAATTGAATAAAAAATTTTGTATCTTTGTTTCGGATTACTCATTATTCTCAATTTTTAAGTTTTGAGCTTCGGAATTCTGGTTTGGATACCACACTCTCTTTCGATAGGAGGTAAAGTAACGAATATGTCTTGAGATGCTCCTATAGGCCAAGATTCCCTTGCTTTGATTTTCCTTGCGGGAGGGACACGAGCAATTTTTTTTACCATGTTTTTATTAACTTGCTTTCTTTTTTGTTTGTGTGTGTGTTTGTCCGGTACAAATCTTGCAATCGATTTTTAACTAACTTCCCGACTAACTAGACATTTGAAACTTTTAGAATAGCTCAGAACACGATGACAATGTATTTTTAAAATAATTTTAGCATCTTTAAGCAGAATTAAATTAATTTTCAGTTATTTTCAATTAATTTTGTTTTGTAGACTGGTGCAGCCATCTATTGGCCGGAACGGGAACGAAAAATTAAACGCAAGTTAACTTCCAATTAACTTCATTTTCTTTCAAGTTGATGGGATAATTCATCAAAAAAAATTTTTTTAAGTATTTATTAATACATAGAATTGTCAAATTTATATGATTCAACAGAAAATTTAAAAACATGGTACACAAAAAGTTCTTTTTATCTTGTAATTATACATATTGTTGACTGAAATATACAGCTAGACATACTGCTGAAATATACAGCTAGTATATGTAAGAAAATAAACTTATATAGGATGTGAGCGAAAATGGAACTGTTCATTTATTTTCTATAACTACTTAGAATATTAAAATACAACCAATGTGTTTGTGATTGTTATTATATTGCATCAAAAATTATTTTTATCCTTTTACGTTTTGTATCAGTAATTGTACATGGAATATTTTTTACCAGTTACTCTAAATTATATTCTATTCTATTTGATTACAAAGAATTTTTTCTTAATTTTCAACAAAGTTTTTCTGTCACATCGGGGGTCAAACTTTTAATGAACTCTAATTCTAACTTTTAATGAACCCTAGTTAAATATAGCAAATTAGCAAATTTTTTTCTTATTTTGACAAAGCGATAAACTAATTTTGTTTTTATATACTTATTTTTATTTACGTAGACTTGTAATATTGTTAAAACTAAGATTACAAATTTTATTATTATTTAAAACACCAACGCTCACACAAGATCAATTTAAAAGTCTAAGTGATGACTGACTAGTTCCCGCCAAACCGATACATCGTGTACTTGCTGGATCGAAACCATCCATGGCTCAGCAAAGCGTTAACAAAACAACTGCTCTGGAATTCGCTTATGACGTAGTCGACAGAAGTTCTCGGGGCTGTTCTTTCAGAAAACGTCAGTTGGAACAAATTTAGTGTATTCCTCTTGTTGATTAACTGTAAGGCCGTCTGCACACGGGGCAACTCAAAAGAAACTGATAACTGACTCAAATCACAAACCAGCCCGTTATGAGTCGTAACCTATGTAATTGAATGGAGCCACGCACACGGCGCAACTGGTTACAAACCCGGTCGACGGGTTTGTAACCAGTTGCGCCGTGTGCGTGGCTCCATTCAATTACATAGGTTACGACTCATAACGGGCTGGTTTGTGATTTGAGTCAGTTATGAGTTTCTTTTGAGTTGCTCCGTGTGCAGACGGCCTTATGCTACAAACACGTGTCTCTAAAATATCATATACAGTGAAAATTCTCAAGCCGGCCGCCCCTCTAAACGGCCATATTTTGTTCATAACCGTTTGATGACTTCATGGGAACAATGTTAAGGTAGAAACGTCTATTCGACGGCCACTTTCTTACGGAACCATCACTGCTGCCATAGATAAGCTTCACTGCAATATAATTTAAGGTTTCTAAATGCATTCGATATGGCTCATCGAGCTGGTAGAATCCTGTTACTGGGGGCAGGTTGGGGATTGTCTAGCGTAGATAAGCAACGATTTGGCCACTTTTATGGCCCATGATTCAATTCAAAACCCAGTTCAGAATCGGTTCTCTGTACATGAAATTGGATCACATTATGTCACGATTTCTCGGATGCTACAGAACTTGGCAATTATCGCCAGTGATTTGGAGTGTACCCAATATTGGAATAAGGCCATCGGACATTGATTGTTCTCTATAGGAATATCAAATCGTGTAGCCAGACCTGATTTTAATCTGCAATCAATTCGCTCGATTCTGTCTTTCTTTGTCAGAGCAACTTTTAACTCTTTAAAGAAAGTAGAGTTTTTAAACTTTTTTTATCTCATGAGTAATAAAGGTCGCTGAAAATTATTACACTACTTAGAACTTTAACGGGTGTGATTATTATAAACCGTTTTTAACAGGTCGCACTCACTAACCAAATCTAAAATGTACCTACGTGCATGATGACAAGGGTTATGTAATAATGACGGATTCCGATATTCCAAAGGCACAAAAATAATCCATAAATGACCTAACCAAACATGAATGATTCAAAGAGGGTACATCAAGAAAATTTTTGAAAAAGGCACACTATGAATTGTGTTTACTGAGTCTGTAATATTATATTTTCTGAACGTATACCAAATGAACACTTCAGTGTCCAAAATTAGATACATATTGGGTCATCCACATAAATCAAACTCGATTTAAATACTGTTGATGAACTCTTTAGCGGCGCGCCTGTGTATAAAGAGCAACATTTTCGTAATTTTGAATGGTTTGTTTTTACATGTAAGGTTTGAATGCATATATATTTTTTGGTCTTTAATTATAAATATATCTCAATATTATAAACATTTTATATCTTTTCATAAAACTCAGAATCATTTTTTTCAATTCGAAAAATAAAAAGTTTATTACAAAAGGAATAAACAAGGTTGAAAGAGACGTTGCACTTTGTGCAACGCGCGCCAGCTGGTATTCCAAAAATTGGCGCGCCAGCTGAAGGGTTAAATATTCAAAGAAGAATACTGTTTCACTGATACCAGTACAAGTGGAAGATTTATAATTTTTGTAACTACGTGATTTTTTTTCTTTTGTAAACGCATAAAGAATTGCAAAACTATACAACCTCCAACGTACCAGGCAGCTTTGGGACTAGGTGTCGTCCTTGTCATGAGCTGCTCAGTACGGCATAACCAATTGAAGGAAAGAAATTCCTAACGCGGAATTTTCTCTCAATTTTTACTATTGACTGACAAAATGTATTCATTCAGTCCACTTCTGAAAGAACCATCGTCTATTACGAATTGTGGTACACAATTTAGATGACAAAATGCATAGACCACGACCTGCTGGGTATGCTCTATGCATTTTGACAAAAATAATTCTTTTAAAACGTTTCAAGCGTTTAGAATGAACAACGTAGAAATACGCCCTTTTCTTAAAATAAAAATTCTAAACGCTTTCATTTTTGAAGCCTAGTGAATAAGAATGAATAATAAAAATTCAGTCTGGACGTCTGAGAGATTCACATTAAGATACCACAGTCTGGTGCAAATTATTACGGATTTTTTAAAGCATCTGTAAAGAAAGAGAGAGAGAGAAAGCATGTGCACTCTTTCATAAAAACTAAGTTATTCAACATCAAATTTAGGTTTACGCTCATTTCAGATGAAAGTACATTAAAGAGGATAGCATGTAAAATCAATGCAATCCCTGCTTTTCAGAGGGCATGGCTCAAGAGAAGATTTTAGACATCCAACCTCATGGTCTTTTTTTTTCTCTTTCTAAATACTCATTTTTCTCAAAATTTTGAACATCGAAATGATCGTTTTGGCCCATACGCTCTTTGGATAAAAATTCCTTCCCTAATAACGCCCATACACAAAGAATTTGAATTAGAGTCTAGCTGGAGAAGATAGTCTATGCGCACATAGCCATGCAAAGTTTGGGAAAAAAAAGAATTTAGTAAGGATTTATAAATCTCGATAATGCAAAAACTAATTACTCAATTCATTTTTAAAATCTTTCAAAAATTGGTAAAAGAAACTTGGGTATGAAGGAGCAACACTAAATTTTGAATCAATATTCTTTTTAAACTTAAGGTCCATTTTTGCCGATTTTGGACCCTAATCAGGTCGGTTCATTATGATATATGACATAGAGGATCATACATACAGGGTACATAACAGGATCTTCGCATGGGAAGCGACACGCTCTCAAAAGACACCGTCTTACAAAGGCGCTTCTTGTCCATCTTTGTGTTAAAGCCGTGCGTTGCAACTTATAATTTTGTAGTGACATATATATAGCTTGTCAATTTTTTTTGTAGAAATTAATTATCTTAGGCTGGAGATACGTACAAAGTCACACCAACTAAACCATTTCGTCTAAAGACTTCTTTCCGCTTTTTCTTTACTGACATAATTATAAAAGGATTTGAGGCGAAATTTTCATTTCTTTGAGTGCTTTACTCTGCTATAAAAAGATATTTTATAAGAGTATTCTATGAACACTTTTATTTTGGTTCGTAACTAATATTCTCATTGATTTTGATTTTATAAAAACTTAAAATAAATAAATTTTTTCTAAAGTTACGTTAAAAAGAAAAATTTTTGTGCGCATTTCGATGATATTAGCAACAACGAAACACAGAAGGTTTCGTTTGGAACGTTACGGTCTATTTTTGCTACACGAGGACTCATCAGAACGGGACCTATTGCTTAAGGCTGCTGTGTACTAACTCAGTGTAAACCTATGGTGAAAATGTGTCCAAGGATTGCCGACTTGGATTGAAAGATTTTTTTTTATAAATTGTACTCCGGAATAGAGAAAGAAATTTTACACCTTGGAGCATTTTTCGTTTTTAAAAAAAGATTCAAATATTATTTTAAAATTTAAATTATTCTGGGGAAAAAATCTGGTATAGTGTGTTATAAACTCTCCTAAATTCCTTAAGTGGACGAAATTTATAAAATGAATCCTGTTGCAAGGTGCAGAATAATTCAGGCTACCAGAAAATACCACTTTATAAGATAGGTTCATCTATTTCTAAAGTTAAGTTAAAAAGAAAACTTTATGTGCATATTTCGATGAACGAAGCACAGATGGTTTGGTTTGCAGAGCTACGGTCATTTTTAACTACTCGAAGGCTCATTAGACCGGGACCTACTGCTTAAAGCCATTCCAAACGGCTACAAACGTCCATACCAAGAGCAGGACTCGAACCCATAGACTCCGGTACCGAAACGCCAGCGACCAAGCCATTCGGCCTAAACACAGAAGGAATATATGTATATATATAATTATGTATAAAACATACATATATATTACAAAAGAAATTGTTTTAAATTATACAAGCTGTCACAGTATTTTTGAACTAAAGAAAGAAGCAAAAGAAAAATATAAGACTCGAAGAAAACTTTAATGTTGTTGTTGTTGTTTCTAATACCCCCTGGCATGAAGACCCACGCCAGGTCCATGTAGGCTTCGGGCTGAAGTGTGCGGCTCTGGTTTATATAGCACCACAAGGGTCGGGGTCCGTCTTAGCTAGTTGCCACCTCAAATGTGACCGAGAAACCCCCAGGGGCGACATCTGGGGGGGGGGGAATTGTACCCTCTCCCACCCTCTCTAACCTCACAGAGGAACTTTCCGGTGTGCGGATTTAGCATGCCCCTATCCGGCTTAAATACGGAGGTATTTAATGGCGCGCATTGGGATTCGATCCGAGCATCGAAAGGCAGCGCCCAACCACAAAGCTACCTCGAGCCACGCAAAATTAAGATAAAAGAAACAGTTTCCTGACAGCCACGCAAGCAGACTAATACGGGATTCCTGCTAACACCAAGAAAAGAAAAATCCATAGTAATTTGCACAAGGTTATGCGTAGTAAATTTTACCAACCCAGATTATTCTGCTTTTCAGTCATAGTGAAGTAGGTCCGATTTTCTCTCCCTCATCTATCTATATATATAAAACAGTTCCGTAACTGACTCATTCACTAACTGACATACAATGCACAGACCAAACCGCTGGACCTAAAGGCCTGAAATTTTGCATGGCGATTCTTCTTATAGTGTAGGGGTGCACTAAGAAAGATTTTTGAAAATTTCTTCTTAGATTTTTTTAAAATTAAATTTTTAAGCTGTTTTAGTAACTTTTTTTAAGTTTGCATTTAAAATAATAAATTGGGCGTTATAAAATTTATATCACGAGAAAGATCATAAAAATTCCTTTAAAATGAAATCTTTTTCAAACCTTTACCTCCATTTTCTGATTTTTGGTGAATTTTTAAAGATTAATTGTTAGAATTTAATTTATTAAATGCTGATCACGTGATTTCTTTTTCTGGTACTTTAAATAAATTTATCGTCACGTGCATAACAACTAAATAGACAAAAAGTTTTTTTTCTTGCTAATGCGGCAGACGATTGGACATTATTTTGTCTATAAAAATATCCCTTAAGATTTTTTTATAAATATATATATTTTTTTGTACATCAGTTGTATATATTGATCATCGTATTAATTATAAATATATATATATATATATATATATATACACTGAAGTGCCACTGAATTAGGGATAGCAAAGCCTATGCAAATTGTGTAGCGCTGCGCATCATGTATGCGCAAGTGAGGGCGCTGTGGTAACTGCATATATAGCGCGTACTGTGGTTGTTCTGAATTGGTTGTTGGAATTGCCAGTATGGGTAAACTGCCTGATTTAGACGCCTTCGATCGCGGACAAATCGTAGGTGCGCGACGCATGGGCCATTCAATTTCCGAAATCGTCAGACAGCTAGGATTTTTAAGGTCGACAGTGTCAAGAGTATACCAAGAATACACGGATGGTGGAAACAAAACTAGCGATCGGGCAAACTGCAAAGGACAATTAGCCTTGACAGTGCGTGGTGAGAGACGGCTCAGGCGTATTGTACGTAGCCAGCGAAGCCAAACATTAGCTCAAATTACCACCCAGTTTAATGACGGTGCCAGTCGTACAGTCAGTAAACGGACTGTGCAACGCTCGTTTCACCGTGTCGGTTTCGGGAGCCGTCGACCTACGAGAGTACCATTGCTCTATACTCGTCATCGGGCTGCACGTCTTGCCCGGGCAAGAGAGCACAGAGACAGGAGTGTAGAGGACTGGAAACGAGTAGCATGGAGTGATGAGTCTCGATTCCGACTACTTAACGCCGACGGGAGGCTGAGAATATGGCATCAGGCTCATGAAGCCATGGATCCTGCATGCCTGGCTGGAACTGTACAAGGGCATGGTGACTCAATCAGGGTCTGCGGTGTTTTTTCGTGGCACAGTTTGGGATCTTTGGTGCGTGTACCAACCTCCCTCAATGCAATTCGGTACGTAGAGTTGCTGGGTGATCACCTCCATCCGTTTATGCTGTTCTGTTATCCGCACGGTAATGGAGTTTTCCAGCAAGACAACTGTACCTCTCACAAGTCCCGGTTGGCTACTGGCTGGTTGGAAGCCCAGACTGGTTGTGTCTAGAAGCCCAGACTTAAATCCTATTGAGCATCTTTGGGATGTTTTGGAACAAGGCGTGAAAGGTCATCACACAGCACCAAAGAACCTTACTGAATTATGGACAGCTTTAGCCAATATTTGGAAAGCCATTCCCGTGGAACGTTTCTAGAAACTGTTGAATCTATGCCTCGTCGTGTGGCAGCCGTTATCAAGGCCAGAGGAGGCCCAACTCGTTACTAGGTAGGTATCCCTAATTCAGAGGCACTTCAGTGTGTATATATATATATATATATATATATATACATATATGGCATTAATTGCATACATTGACCGTTGTATTTAATTTGAATGTACTCCGTAGCGAAGTGCGGGTTTTCAGCTAGTATATATATAAAACAGTTCCGTAACTGAGTGACTCACTGACTTACTGACTGACATACAACGCACAGACCAAACCGCTGAACCTAAAGGGCTGAAATTTTGCATGGCGATTCTTCTTATAGTGTAGGGGTGCACTAAGAAAGATTTTTGAAAAATACTTCTTAGATTTTTTAAAATTAAATTTTTAAGCTGTTTTTGTACCCTTTTATACATTTGCATTTAAAATAATAATTTGAGGGTTATAAAATTTACATCATGAGAAAGATCATAAAAATTCCTTTAAAATGACAGCTTTTTCGAATCTTTACCTCCATTTTCTGATTTTTGGGGAATTTTTAAAGATTAATTTTTAGAATTTAATTTATTAAATGCTGATCACGTGATTTCTTTTTCTGGTACTTTAAATAAATTTATCGTCCCGTGCATAACAACGAAATAAACAAAAAAAAATTTTCTCTTGCAGACGATTGGACATTATCCAAAAAAAAATTAAAATACACTAAAAGACATGTTTCTCAAACTGTACTATATTCTTTAGTATGTCCTATTACATTTAATTTGAATATTTTCTTCTACATTATTTTGTCTATAAAAATATCCCTTACGATTTTTTTATAAATATATATATATATATATATATATATATATATATATATATATATATATATATATATTTTACATCAACTGTATACATTGATCGTCGTATTTATTATAAATATATATTTATTTTTTTTTGGCATTAATTGCATACATTGACCGTTGTATTTAATTTGAATGTACTCCGTAACGAAGTGCGGGTTTTCAGCTAGTATGTGCATAAATACTGTTTCACACAACATATCAGCCAGAGTCCTTTTACGTCATAAGTGAGTTCCAGTGTACATGAATGCGAGTTATCCGGACAATAACAATTTGAAAGATGCATCACCAATACAAAGAATAAGACCAGGATAAAGTTTTTAAAAGCCAGCTCAAATATTGACACAAAATCTAAAATCTTAGCGCCATACGAGGTTGACAACACTTTTTACATGAAGCAGGAGAATACTTTCTTACCCAAACTCAATGTTTGAAGAGAAAAAAAAAAGGGGGGGGGGGACACATAGCAGGCTGATAAAGGAAGAATATATGGGGAAAATAATGGGGTGGAGTAGGAAAAGGGAATAGCTGATTTATGAATTCAAAGAAACTCGCTGATGTTTCCATATATGGACCTCAACGAGTTGTTTAAAATATACTTTTGATTAAAATAAACGATTGATCTTCAGTATGGAAGTTTCAAATAGCACTTTTAACGTAGGATTACGTTCCTCCATAACGGTCCGCGGTAAAACAAAATTTATGACGCTAAAACCGTCGTCGCGAGTTATAAATCAAGAGTGGCAGAGTAGACATATGTAACCAATTTTTCTTACCATCGACCTATTCTGCATAGGGTTATCACTCATCCTTCTCTTCGTATGTAGGAATCTTATTGTTTTTATATAAAAAAAAAAAGGAGGTAAGCAACGATAAGTTGTTGAGAAAGTTTGAGTTAGATAGCGCTACTGTGCTTAAATAATTATAGACAACGTTTGGTGGCGCTGCTTGACTGAGATAATCTCGTACCCTCTCTACCTGAAATATTAGGTTCAGATTATGATTAGAACTAGTTAGATTTTGATACGGGACGATAGGTCCTTTTTCGGATGAGCTATGCTCCTATTCTTGATTGGGTTTTTAACCTTAAATTTCCCTTTATGTTGTTTTATGTTGTTAGTGTTTATCATTAAAGGTTTTTGTAAAGTTCAGCCGTGCATCAGATTTCTTTTGACTATTTTGTTTTGATTTACCACTGAACCATTTCGATTTTGCGAAAAAGTAATCCTACGTTAATAACCCGCGGTAGTTTCGTTAGAAGAGTGTACCTGAAATTTTTATATTTTTACTACACTTTCAAATATTTCTTTTTATTTATTTAATGAAGCGTTGTCAATTATAACTGTGTAGTTGTTGCTACCCATATTGTGTGATTTCATTCATTAAAAATTTTGAGCAACATTTCAGGAGAGCTTCCATTATTATACGTACATCATGGTTCAATTAAAAAAGAAATTTCTTCATCCCATCGGTTTTTAAAGTGTGAAGTCCTATTCTAATTACCGAGAAATTACTTCAATCGAGTATTCACGGACTTTCGGGTGCTAAAAAATTCCAGCAAGCCATCAACGACAAATTGAAAAAAAAATAAAACTAAATAAAGCGTTTTTTAAACTCCTTCTTTCTTTCTAATGCTTGATCAATGCGAAAAATCAATGGATTTTTACACCCAATCCGTTGAGTTTAAAACCCGGGAGCTGAATCTTCAGAAATAAGAAAAATTGAAAATTGCATATATTTAAAAAAAAAAATCCTCAGTAGTAACAGACAATCTATGGTTTCCTTTCGGAAAGGACAAATCGATCGAAAGAGTATATTTGGTAGTTTTTATTCCAACTCTTTCTGTAAATAATGTACATTTTTTCGAGTTGTCATTAAACCACGTTGCTGAGAAAACGTGTTGGTGCGAGAAAAGGAATATTTCGGCTAAAAGCTTGACGTTTCGTTAATATATCTGGTGAAGACCACATAAAACATACATGATATATCTTTTTTTTGTTGTTGTTGTTGATGATGTATATCATTCGAAAAGATAAATAGTCTGTTTGAAGAGCAATTATCATTTTGAACAATCGTGTACTTTACTATTTATAAAAGTGTATTTACTATTATATAAGTGCATTTACTATTTATAAAAGAATGAAAAGCTCGTTTAAAATAACCTGAAATTTAATATTCATATAAATAAGAATTGCTTACTTTCGAATCATAAGTGTATTGCCTAAGCTGCCAAATTCCTTTCTATTGAAAACTTCTTTTTCAATTTCAATGCTTATCAAAAATACGCGTCTGATAAATTTTCCTTCTCTATCCCAGATTTAATATTTTTTAAACGCGTACATGAGTTTGATGGTTAAGAACTGTTGTGTACTAACCCTATTGGATTCGCTCACCTCAATGTTAATCAACGTGTCCAAGGATTGCCGAGTTGGATTGAAAGATTTTTTTTAAAAATTGCATTCCGTAATAGAGAAAAAAAAATGACACCTTGGGGCAATTTTCGTTTAAAAATGCAAATAATGCTTTAAAATTTAAATTATTCGGGGAAATAATCTGGTATAGTGTGTTTTAAACGCTTATCAATTCCTTTGGTGGACGAAATTTAAGTGTATCCTGTTGCAAGGTGCATTTGTCCAGGCTATCTGAAAATGCCATTTTTATTGGATTATCAGCATGTATGTACACTGGTGTAAGAAATTAAGAGAATTTGCAGACTTGGTCAATTATCTCTAGAACTACTGTACCGATTTTAATGAAATTTGATATGTACATACTTTGATACAATACAAAATAAATAACCATTCAATAATTGTAATACACACGCATGATCGTGCGCAACACTCATTGGAGTAGGAAGGTATGAAACAGCGGTTGCAGAATGAACAAAAAAATGGGTTAATAAATGGGTTAATAGGGAGTATGGTCCCCTCTTACAGATATACTGGTCTCGCAGCGTGATTTCATACTTGAAATAAGGCAGTTTATCATTTCCTGTGGCAATTGGTCCCACTCGTTCAGCAACGCTGTTTTCATTCCCTGGATGGTTCTTGGAGGGGGGTTGCAAGTTGCAATTACCCTCCCCAGAGCATCCCAGATATGCTCTATAGGGTTAAGGTCTGGAGATCTGGCTGGCCAATCCATACGGTGAATATCCTCAGTCTCTAGAAATTCGTCGACCAGAAGAGCTCTATGTGGCCTCGCGTTATCGTCCATTAAAATGAACTCGGGGCCAACTGCACCCCTGAAAAGGTGAACATAGGGCTCGAAGACCTCATCCCTATACTTCACACCAGTCACAGTGCCTCTTTCAAAGACATGGAGAGGTGTGCGGCCATCCAACATGATGCCTTCCCAGACCATTAAACCTCCTCCGCCATAATGGTCGATTTCGCGGACATTGGAGGGTAGGTAGCCCATGGTTCTCTCCATATGAACGTACGGGGAGAATCGGTGTTTAGGCTGAACCGGAACTCATCAGTGAAGAGAACGGTCGCCCATTGATCCATACTCCAATCTCTATGCTCCCTGCACCATGATAAACGGATTCTCCTGTTAGTAGAAGTGAGCGGGGCGCAAACAGTAGGTCTTCTTGCAAACAACCCTCTCTCATGAAGTCTTTTGGAAACAGTCACCCTTGATACACGGGTTCCTGTGGCTGCATACAAGTCACGAGAGAGCTGAGAAGCTGTAGCACTCCTGTTACTCCTCGCTTTAATCGACAAATGGTGATCTTCTCTGGCCGTCGTGGCTCTTGGACGACCTTGCCCAGGCTTTCTCTCGATGGATCCGGTATCCTGGAACTGTTTCCATAAGTTACAAACGACACTCGGCGTTAAATTGAACTCTCTACAAATTTGGACTTGAGATTGGCCTGCTTCTAGCCTACCACAATTCGCCACCTCATTCCATCATCTAAACGTTGGTGGTTACTCATTTTTACTGTTAAAATTTGAAATTAACCGATTGCTGCAAAATAACACCAAGAAATTCGCCGAGGTGTGCTAGCGAACGAAATGCGTCTTAACTTACGCGCGCTTATAAAGCCTGTTTCTCTACTGGCTCCGCCTACACACACGTGAACGCTTACGTATTTGACGTACAAGATTTGCATTTTTGTCTAGAAGCAGTGGTTTTACATTCAGTTCAGTTCTTTTCATGAAATTCGATAAAATATGCATGCAAATTCTCTTAATTTATTTCACCAGTGTAGCTGTCAATAGTAGACACAATTTTTTTTTCCCATGTGTAAAGGGGACAAGGGATCTTCAACCACGAATTTTTTAGTTTTCAATTTTTAACTCTATATACCGTATGAGAATAATTTGTTCTTTTTCACAGCATTCAAGAACCTTAAGATTTAAAATAAGTATTTTTTAGCGGAATAATGCCTGTTTTTCAGAAAGTTTTTCAAAATTGATAGCTTTTATCAAAATGCTCCATGTGAATTCCATATCATTTAGAAACCTTAAATCGTTTAATAAAAGTTTACCATGTGTTTATGAATATAATTGTGAATTTAATTTTTTTTTGTATGAATCTAAAGCCATAAATATTTTTTTTACTCTGTCAGTTATGTGTTTGCATGTTATTTATTTCTTGCTCTATTAACTTGAAAAATATTTGTGGTTTCAAAAAATTATGCGCATTTTTTGTAGAAAACACTTCAATTAACAATCCTGAGAAATTTAGAACAATTCTGAAGAAAATTAATGCGCAAGGAGCATTTTGACAAAATCCAGCATTTTCGAAGAATTTTTTGAAAAACAGGTCTTATTCTTCCCCAAAATACGTATTTGTGAATTCTAAGTCTAATAAGACTCTTCAATGTAGCGAAAAAAAAGTAATTATTTTTATTTTGTATAGAGAGTAAAATATTGAAAGTTAAAAAGAAAAAAGTGGAAGGTCCCTCGTCTCCTTAAAGGGATGGTGAGGGCCGAAACGTCAGTAGTATGTACCACTTGACGACACAGCCCCTAAATCCTAAATTATTAGAGCGAACAGGCGGACCTTCGGCTACGTATTCAGGATTATTGCGTGGCGACAGATCTGCATAGGGATCCGACATCGATATCGATGTTTTCAAAACATCGATGTTTTGATAAATACATCGATGTTTTAAACATCGATTTATTGAAGCCGATGTTTTTTTAACATCGATGTTTTGTGCTCGATGTTTTACGTTGTCTCCATGTTTTTTTTAAATGAAAAACTACCATAATAAAAAAAAATTTACCACGTAGCATAATTTTCACACTCAGTAAATGTAAGTCTGAATTCTGAAAAGGACGAATACAAAAGGAGGAACGATTCCTTAGCAAACAGACAAATGGCAGTCAACAACCAATGAACTAATCAGAGCGCATGGAATGAGCCTGACACTTCAGAACCTTCCATGGGGTTTTATTTTAAAACTAGTATATACGTGAGAGCAGCCATTTAAGTTTTTGTTTTGTTCTGGTTTTATATAAGTTGACGTTAATATTATTAGTAAGATACCTCTCAAAAGTACCGTTTGGAAATATTTTTGCAAAACCTCTGACAAATTGGCAAAATGCAATATTTGCCTAAGTCCCTCAAAACTTCTGGCAATACCACGAATTTATCTGGACATTTGAAGGCAAAACATGGCGATATTTACAACGAGAATTTAGAGTCATCAATGTAGCCCAAGGCAAAAGCAACCAAATTTTTGTCATCTGTGTCAGCCCAATCAGAGAGTAAAATTAAATCACCCCCCACGACTAACCGAAGTAACATTAATGTTAGAGATTGCCAAACCAGTTTTAAAAAATGGATGTTCTAAAACATCGATGTTTAAAAACATCGATGGTTTTTGGGCGATGTTTTATTAGCATCGATGATTTAATATTGAATATCGATGTTTCAAAACATCGATGTTTTTTTTATCGATGTCGCATCCCTAGATCTTCAAGTTAAAACACGCCGCATACCTAACAGGTCTGGACGGTTATTTATTTGTGAGTTTCTCCATAGATTAACATTGAGGTGAGCGAATCCAATAGGGTTAGTACACAGTAGCCTTAACTTTGATAGGAGAATCGTTCCTCTCATACTAAATTACTGGGTGAAGTGTAAGCGTTTACTACGATATTGCGAACTTAAAAGAGTAAGGTGACAGGTTTTTCCACTTCGTTTTACATGTCCAACAAAACTGCAATTTACAGTAGATGACGGTAAAAGGCCGTAAAAATCTATTCAGCCTATCTTCATCTGTCAATCCATGTTTAATCTTTTAAAGAAGATGCTACAAAAGTGAGTTTTAAATACCTAAAATATTTAAAGGTCAATAATTTAAATTTGGCATTTCCTCTACGTAAAATGGAGAATTAAAAGTAAAAGTTCATAGTAAATATCAGGCTGAAAAATTTTCAGAAAGTTTCTAGAGCGTAATTGAAATCAAGATATCAAGAATGATTTTTAGATATATTTCAATATTTTAAAATATGCATAAATGCATTTCAATATTTTTAATATGCATAAATAAAACTAAATTTGCCATAAAAGAAAGGAAAAAGCAGCTTTAGGCCGATAAGAGGAGAACTCTGAAAGTTTTGTAGCGCAACTATAACGAAGCGTACATAGGAAAGCAAAAAGTATTAGTCCTGGAAAAAAAAAATCACTCCATAAAAGCTGTCATTCGATGCATATATATATATATATATATATATATATATCAAGAAAACTACAGAAAGCTGAATCACTACAAAATTTATGAAATAGTAGCAAAATAAAAAAAAAGCATAGTGTTGATGAAGAGCCAGAGACGAAGCATATGCAAAGATGCCACTAGTACAAGGTTCTGTAAAAGCAAGCGTCAGTTTGCGAGTAACGCCGTGAGACCTACATCAGTCAGCCAACAAACTATCTACAGCATGAATCAACAATGCAGCGCAGGTATATCAACGCAATCAAAACAATTAGCCCTGTAGGAGTCTCACTATATACAAACGAGCCTATGTTAAATACACAGTACAGTCATGTTTCCGTGAAGCGTAAGGGCCTGTTCACAGAGTTCGTCAGCGTTACTCGTGCTGAAATATATTTAACCAATTACAAACCTCCAAACGATTGGCCACGAAATTGTTAGGGTCTGTGATTGGTTTAAAATATGTCAACGAGTAACGCTGACGGATTCTATGAAAACAGGCCGTTAAGGTGAAATTTGGGAACCCACGCGAACGGACGATATAATTTATTTCTAAGAATATTTTCCAACTTGGTAATATGTGAAAAATAATTTTGCGAATAAATTTTGTCCATTTAACCGTGTTTGTGAGAAAATTTCCGGCCAGTTCCAGTTCTTGATATTGGATACATTACTGATAACTTGTCCCACCCTTCACAACTCATGGGAAAATGTTCCTGGCCTGAGACTTGCCGAGGGACATGAAAATGATGGACTGGTGAAATGATTCGCGAATTCCTAATAAAGAAATATAATATAGAAAAGCTGGACTCTACCACATCTTTTCCAAGTCAAAATAGATCTTGTCAGCCCTCGATTAAGAACAAATGAGTCACTCAGGCAAATATTCGGCAAACCTAGTGAAGTACTCATTCGAATAACTAAACAAGAATTTAATAAACTCAGCCTTTAACGCACTGAGCTTGATATGCATGACAGCACGACTGTTTCCTTTTTGAGACACTTTCTTTGCTACTAGCGTTTTAATTTGATATAGACTGTAACTGTTGTACGAGTAGAGAACAAATTGTGCATACTACATGGGGTGAAAAGTCCCGGGACTCGCCACTAAATGGCATCTGCAATGAAATTTCCATATAATGTTCTATTAGTACTAACCTTCAAAAGACTGCTATCAAAGTTTCATGACATGTCGGCCATTTATTTACGAGTAGTGGTCGTGTAAGTAACGCTACTTTTGATTTTGTGTAAACAAAGGATCAAAAAGAATTTCGAGTCTTAATTAAACATTGCTTTTTGATGAAAAAAATACAGTCCAAACCCAAGAATGGCTCGAAAAACATTGCAGCACATCTGAGCACATAGAGTTGAACTAACCGACTCACACAGACGACGCCGTCGTTCGTGTGAGTCGGTTAGTTACTCTATGTACTGCCTGATCGCAACTGTGGTGCCGCAACGACACCGGATCGCTCGTGTGCACCGAGCCTTATCAACGGAAAAGAGCACCATAAAACCGAAATTAAGAAATAACTGGACTGATGTATCTAGTTCGGCAATTTTTTTCTCCAAGTTACTCAGTATGAGCCTGACGTAAAATATTTGACATACTATATCAACAAAAATCTTATTAATAACAATTTATATTAATTTCCTATTGTTATATGTATTCGTCTACATTTTATTCGGTTAATAGCACAGTACATATAGTTACAATTAATAACTATCTTTTATACAAAGTTTGTCATTCGTATTAATAAACCAGGTGGCACGTCAGTATTTGAAGTGTCAGTATTTATTAATATTTAGGCACGTGCAAAAGTAAAGGCTCGTCACCCCTGCCCTAAGTTGTCATTCCTTCAAAACAAATATCCCAATTTTTTATTCAAGACTTTTCTGCTCAGAGAGTGGAGGAGGCAAGGAAGCAGGAAAAGCAGGAAAGGATAGACAGAAATAAAGACAGAATGCTAAGAGAATGAATATCAAATGGGCTTACAGCTTGATCGGTGGCACTCTTGCTGTATGGGACTGGAATCAACCTGGCTTGCAACTCTCCGCCAATCACCTTGGATGGGAAACAGCAGCAGAAGGTCAACACAACAAACGTCATGATGGATGGATTTTTTTTTTAACAGAAAACCGAACCCAGGGTGGTTTCGGCAGTCACATTCGTCATATTTAAAGCAATCAGCGTTACTTCCTGATTCAAGACAGATACACTTCAGGAAATTTTCCTTCAGGTTACCCTGCATTTACTTTCATCTCTGTCAGTTAACTCAAATTTTTTTAGGCCTTTACCAGTACCGATATTACAAGAAATGAGGGCGAAAACTTATCGCGTGGATATTGAAACATAATAGCATGTAAAACTCCTTTTAGAACTTGTAAAATACTGGGAACGATTATTGTCATTACACTGGCTTTTCATAAAGCCAGCATGACCCCAGACTAGATTTTTATTTCGATAGTTTTTGCTGGGATTTTCATCATCACTTCCTAGTGAGTTAAACTTAATAATTAAAAAAGCCACACATTAGAAATCTCGTCAGATCAATCTGAAGACACTGGTTGGATATCTCTCTTCGGTTTTTGCTCAGTCACTTACTCATTCAAGGTATATGAATGTTTATATTTGAAAAGTTTCGATATCTACTAATCTGAATTTAATTTAATTTCTAAAGCTACAACTTCTTGATATAGAGAGAAAATGGATTATCTTTCTCCCTTCGGGACCTCTCCATCTCCTTGAAAAGTCAAATATGCATCCATCGCTCCCATAATCAAGGAGCGACTCTGCTTGATGCCCCTTCTCTCTATATATTACATAGTGTGAGTGTGTGAGTGAGAGTGTGTGTGTATATTATATATATATATATATATATATATATATATATATATATATATATATATAAACAAATAGGTATGAAAGTATTTGCATAGATAAATAATGCTGTCTACATAGAAAATTAGTAAGCAATTTTTATCTGACAGACGGACATCTGGATATTCTTTAGCAGCGTGGCTCAATATAGTGATCTGTGAAGTATTCAAAGATATCTATTTCCTTTTCATTACAAATACACTCCACATAGTCTCGTTCCACATATGCTGTTATGACTCCTCTTTTCATTAGGCTCCCAATGAATTTTGCGCAGCCACATCTTGTCTTTAAAGAATTTTACATCGCAAGTTTACACTAAATGTGCATAACAAATGATCGAGTACAACATTCTTTCCATAGAGGCTCGGTAACATTTCCTTGTAATAGCCACAGACACATTTTGAATTTGCCTCTTTCAGATAATCGCCCGATGGGCCCAGGTTGATTTTGTTGTTTATGGTTCTTTCTCGAGGAATGGGATGGAGAAACATTTATAAAAATTCCAGATTCTTTCGGCGACCAAGAGATTTACTCGTGGCAGGCAAAAATAACGTCGTATTCTATACTTGAAGCCTCTTTCAATGAACTTTTTTGAGGAACAATATATGTTTGAAGACGTCCATTTCGAACTTTCGAAGTTTTCGCATAAGTCCTTAACAGAGGAAAGTTTGTATAGAAAGAGGCTAACCATTACCTCTCAATTCTCTTTTGCCACCATTTGAAAAGTGACTTGGCTATGTTTTGTGGACTCTCTGCCAACGACCAACTTTTATACATGTTCAGTGCTGGCCACCTGTTGATATATATGTTCAAAAGGAACTTTAATTTATTTTTATGACGCGTATTTGAAATTATGCTCTAAACACACAGAGAGATAGACGTGTGTGTGTGTAGGACCATTAAGAGATGTTCCACTAGACTATTAGACCAGAAGGAAAGGTACAAAATTGACAATTCGAGGAGATACTCTCAAGTGATACAGATAATCATTTCTCCTCAGAGAAAACAGTTGTTCACGTCTCATTTCTATCTGAAATGGGATGGAAAATTCAGCGAAACCTTCAATCCCATACTTTTTTCTTTTCACCGTGATTATCTAAAATGTTCAGTTTGAACCCTCACTCACTCACTACGGAATCTGAGGTCCAAAATTAGTTCTTAAATAAAATGGAGAACATCATCTTTAGTTGTGCCTCCGGACAGACAGGAAAAAATAAATTTTAACCATTATGGTAGAATTCCTGTTGCCTCTCCCAGAATTGGAAGACCAATCAAGGGTTAGGAAATCGCCAATATTCCTTCATATGTAAATGACAAAGTAACTTCACTGACCTTAAATAGGTAAGCTCAGTTGGTGAACGTTTATCTTTTCGCATTTACAGCTCTGTTAAAGAGGATCTCTGACTTGCCTATCCAATTGAATATTGTGTAAGTAATACACCGAAGTTTTAAAAAGCCTCAACACAGAAATAACACGTACCTGGCGCGGGTTTGTCAATATAATAATGGCAAAACTTGCGTTTAATTTACAGCGTTTAGTAGAAGATCTAGAGTACTACAGAGAGCAGCAGATAGACGTTTATACTCGGTTGCATGTGTGTGTTTTGGTTCACTCTTGGTGATCATTCAGAATGTAAGCAAAAGTATCCTTCTGCAACAGGACAATAAAAGATAATTATAGAGTTTTATGTTAAAACTTCAAATGACAATATTGAAAATTTGGGAACACATGTGGATAGCAAGGAAGCAAATTTGCACAAACGACTACACTGACTTTAAATTTCAAAGTTGCAAGTATCCATCTGGTTGAAAATATTGAATAAAGAGTAAAAATTACCTTTGGGTCTCTAAATGAATTAGAAAATTGAATTACATCCTTCGTGTTATGTGTGTATGCGCATATATATGTAACTTTATTCTATTTTTTCACCACATAACGTCAGTTCAATGTAGAGAATCAGGTCTAATTTCGTTTTCGACTGACTGTTGCCAAAAGCGTATTCTTCCATTTACAAAATTATAAACTGCCACTGCGTGTCCAACAAAGCTATTTGTGAGATAATTTGATACAGAGAATGATTTTAGTTTCTCTCGAGATCAAAGTCAATCAAAACATATTGAATCAGAGTTTTAAATATGCATTTGATATAACCTAAACGCAAGTTATTACTGTTCTCACGAGTCTCCGTTTTTAAAGCTTGCAAAAACTCATCAAAAGAAGAGTAAGTTTGGAAATACAATGCTCACAATTATAAATTATTGGTAGTTTCATTTAGTGTCAAAGGATGCTTGTTTTGGTAAAAAAAAGAGGAACAAGTCATATTTTTTTAGTCTTACGATGATTGTTTTCGAAAAGATAAAACAGACACACCTAGTTCATGCATTTAAAGAGCAATCTAATCACATCGTAATGTGGCACACTTTCTCTGGGGAACAATGCCGTTCTTTTACAATTGGTACCTACAGAATGATCTAAGATACTTTTTTCTTTAATACAGATTGCCTGAGAATACCCAATTGATTCGACTTACACCAAATGCCAAGCACTGGTTTTCACCATAAATACTTTTTATTTTTTTTTTAAAGATAACCTTTTATTAAAAAAAAAATTTGAACCCAACTATAAATATTTAGTCATTTACTTACGTTGCAATTATTCACAACGAAACGTCACTTTTAATCTATAAGGTACATTAGATTAAAAATGAACCATCCAGAAAGCTGATTGCTTTAAATAACTTTTATTCAATTCATATATAATTTTTTTTTTCAAATAATAATACCCATTTCTTCGCTAAAAACAAATCATGTATAAGAGAGGACATAGTATATTGTAATAATAATAAAACATTTATTTTACTCAACATAAAAACACATTTTTAATACAAAAGTGCCTCTTTTTGTTTTTTCTTCCAAAGCTATGTGAAAGACAAGGGTTCAAGTTACAAGTAGTGCTTACAATTCAAACAGAAACTTAACACATCCACTGAAATATAGAGAAATATAATATCCCACGATCCTATTGAGAGAAATAATAAAATCTACGCAGTAGCAATCAGTTAGTGAAATAAGATGCTTAAGACCGAATCATGCTTCGTATTGTTTTTACAACTGAAATACACACAAGAAAACATCACTTTAATCAAAACACTGCGAGGACTGATCAATAAAGACATTCATTTTTTTTCAAAATGTTATTTCAATATAAAAATTGGAAAAAAGGCATGAATTCTTTAATCCATATCCAGCTGCAACTTTTAAGTTTTTACACATTATCATTAAAAAAAATAAATAAATAAAAATTATCATCTGAGTGACACTTTGAAATATCCTTCTAACAGGTAGTGAAAAAAAGGAATCTATTTTTTGGCAAATGTCAAGTGCTGATATTTCCAAATTTCGGTCTCTGCATAAGGTTTAACAGCATGTTTTCAACTAAAGTTTCATCCTTCTGGACAGCAAATAGAATGAAATGCTTGTCTACAAATAAACTCTCGATTGAATAAGGGGCAAATTTCTAATTAGCTTTTTCTGTTAAGATGTTTATAATTTACAAAATTTTCCTTATGTTACAACACTGAATAGGATGTGACGTTTAGGAGTTAATTTCAAGCGTAAGAGCTTGTAACTGAAAAGTTGTATTTGAGATGTAGAAATGCTTCATTTACTTGCAATTTCCTGTTCGTGGAGTTTTGCTATAATATAAACTTTCAACTTATACGATGTAAACTTCGAGCATGATTTCACACAAGTTATCGAAGCTGAAGATGCAATTATGCTAACCGGATACTGGATTTCGCTTTAATTGTATATCATCTTACAGGGAGGACACAGCTTAAATTTTACAGAAAAGGTTCTTGTCTTGAACATTGCCCCAAAATTTGTAATCACACCTTAACTCTTCATTCGCTTAAGAGTGATAAATTGGTGATTATCAAGATGATCTTTCACGTGTGTTTGTGTACATGTGAGCTTAAAAAAACAAAATCCTAAACCCGAATTCTGATTTAAGAAAAAATTACTGATCTCAGAACCTGGAGATAGAATGCTGCGGTTTGAATTTGTGAAAGGATATTATCTACAGAGTACAGACAAACAAAGAAATAGATCATCAAGAAGATCAGCGGGATTTCAAAGGGAACTAGACTTTAAATAAGATTACAGAGGGATTTCGAGTTGCGGGACTAAGCATGAAAGTTTTAGAAGCGTATTGTGGTGTTTTTTTAAGCCAACACAATATTATCTATGTCTGGATATCATAGTGTCAGCACCAAAATTTATTCTGTTTAGGCTCTGTGTATATAGGAACAAGCAGATAAAATGTTATTTCCTTATTTTCATTTTAAGGCATTCTTCAAGAATTCATTTTTAATGATTCTCCATCTCACAATATTAGAAATTTTAATTTTGTGACATTATGGGCCCATAAAATGACATACTAGAGTATATAATAATGAACATAGAGACAAAGCGAACGAATTCCATGCGTCCCTTAATTTTTTCTTCTTTCAGTAGTTGCAGGTTCAGATTTTTCTAAGCACTTTTTAGGGAATTAAGCAATTATTTCGGCTAGGAATTTTTCAAAAAAGAAGCAAAACGTATCTTTCATATCCCTGATAGAGTAACAGTTACATATAAATTGGTCCAGGGTTGAAATCACTTCTACCCTTTAAAATAGGTGTAAGAAGGTAGTGGTTACATGTATTCAATGCCACCTGATGATTACTTATATAAGAATGATGGGGGGGGGGGGAATCTCCTCAAGCAATGAGTCTTCATTGATCAGCTCTGTTGAACTCAATTCTCTAAAGAAAACATGCAAAAACATGCACAAGGAATCAGTCATTATCAACTATAGTTTAACAAGGAAATAAACACTGGAATTCTGAACGCTTAGTAAAACTATTTTTCAGTTTTCTCTATGGAATTCTCAGAGCACCTTGCATTCAAATATGATAAAATTATTAGAAGTTTATGTAAGTTTAAATAAAACTGTTTTAGACCATGAAAGTAGTCATAACATGAAATTCAACATACGAAAAGTAGTTTGTCAAAAGCAAATGTTACTGCAGCATACGAAAGCACACGAGGTATAAAATAAAAACACACATTTCCAAAACAGATTTTAAAGTTCCTCTTCTAAAAGCATGACATACTATCTACATTGGGAATTCAGTTAACGTTTCACAAGTTTTTAAACTCACTAAATAGGATACATTAGTTTAGAATAGTGTAATATTGACACATTAACATTACATCAACTTAATATAGGACTTAATAACTTAATTAAACAACTGGAGCAAAATTTATACATTTCATACCATAAAAGTTCAAATGCACACTAATAGTATAATATTTTGCTGGAATTGAGTAAAAATAAGCTATTATTTTTTTTTTAATGAAAGTCATTCATCTCACTCTAAAATTTTAAACATGCACTAAACTCTCGATAATTCAAACCTACGTCGCAATTTACGCCACATATCTTCAGTAGATAGCAAGAGAAAATATAACTACGACCAAAGTTCTATTATTATCTTTAAAAAAATTTCCTTTTTGTGTTATTTGCTGACACCGTTGATTGTTTGTTACAGAAATAGTTAGATGGGTGATGAAACCCCACACATTTGAGGTATCGAAAGTTCAATGCATACTGATAACATTTTGATCGTATTTAACATTTTATACGACATAAAATTGAAATACAGACACTTAAAATAATCCTTAAGTCTAAAAATGCATGGATTTCATAGTATCAGAATAATTTTAAATTTTAGTTGCTCCGAAAAATCACAGGTTGAAAACCACTCCTTATCATAATTTTTTACCTAACATAAAAAGTAGTTACCATAATTTAAAAAAATAAATAATTAATGACGTATAATCGAATTTTAAGCAATTAAGAAAAATTCAAATTTTAAAATATAACTATTCCATAGAAGTAATATCATTAAACAATAAAAATAACTTTTTGAAATGAATACACTAACAATAGTTGACTTTCTTTAAATCATTTCAGCTATGAAAACGTGCGACACAGGGCAAAAACATAAAATCGAGAAAACACTATTCGAAACCTTAGAACAAAACAATTACCCAAACAAATCTCAGTGTGCTTAATAATTAAAATATAATAATACCAATGGCGCGACCTCAATATTAACCCCCCTTCCTCCCTTGGAGCCTCTAAACTCAGAAGAAAAAAGGAAGTATTGATTTTCCCACCCACCCCATTAGAACGTGTTTCTGGTTGTGTCACTGTATAACATAAATGCTTGAACGAAATAGCAACAGACGATTAATGTCTAGCATTTAAAACGACAAAATAAGGAAGATTTAAAGAGAAAAACGATTTTTTTTTAAATAATTGATCTAAAAAAATAATTTAACTAAATTATTCTAAATTACTTGTATTAAACATTTACGATTTAAAGATAATGAGGTTAAAGGCAGAGCAAGTTATAATGTAAAAATTTCAGATCACAATCTAGAAAAATACAAAAATGCGCAAAAACATGAGGATTAATCATGTTTACATTACGATAAACTTAGAACTTGAAAAAAGGTAAATAAATTCATAGTTTTGTAAATGAAATAAACATAAACTGGGCATAAAATTGAAGTATTCAGCAATATGAACTTTCTTGTCACAAGAACCATAAATCTCATTAAAATGTTTACCTCGGTTAAAACAGAAATTCACAAAATACGCAAATTTAAAACATTCATGACTTAGGTTATACTCAAATAACGTCAGTTTTTATTTCGTTAAAAACAATTTGAACAGCAAAATGCAGAGATACCTGAATTATTCTTAAGGCTTGTGAAAAATATCTTTCTAAGCTCTAGATTCTGCCATCAAAATCTAAAATCCTGTCTGTCACGGCCGAAAAGTTCAAAATCTTTCAGACATATTCCTTTAGCATCATTTAAAAATGAGACACTACCAAATTGTGTTTCGAATTCAAAACATCACATATCTGTTTAAAGACGTAGTCATTGCAGCTAAGGCCTTCCCACAGATGCGTGGTGCGCTCTTTCGAGATTGTTAGAAGTCCAGTCCTTTTGCAGAGAATTTTAAAATGCCCGTTAAGAATCCACGATCTCATAGCCGAAACAACTGACACACAACAGGACCCTATTTCTTAAAATGTTAATCACGCTGATGATGTTTTACCGAAATGTGTATCCCTCATCAGTGTCATTAACGAATGAGATAAAATTGTTAAAAGGAAGGTTAAGAACAACAACTTGTGTTACACGAACGCTTTCCCTTTGATCTGCTGTGTGATTTTCTTTAAAACAGAATTTGAATTAGGCATAGCTCTCTCCTTTTCACTCGATATGTATCGGATAAGACATCCTTCGTACCTGATAATCTGTTCCAGAGGCAAATAGTAGGCTGCCTCGTTCTTTTCCAACTTATTTTCAACGCGACTACCGAATACTCTGATCGAAAAAAGCAAGCCGAAATGACGAATGATTGAAAACAAAATTAACTGCCAATGATTTTAAAATGATTGGTTGTTGGTATATTTCAGCGAAGTGAATCGAAAAGAAATGTTTGGGGCTTTTTTACCTCTTTCGGGATCAGACGCTTCCTTTCCCTCTTCTATTTCTTAACTGGTCGATGAGCTAACTGTATACGCTAAATTCCGTGGTTGGCTCAGAATGATTTGAAAAAGAATTATCTAATTTATAGACGAACTGAGCTAATCCTACGTTCTTGTTTAGTTAAATGCTTTTATTTTTTTTTATTTTTTAAAAATTTGATTCAGAATCATCTATTTCGATACCACACTTGAATTCGATAAAAGGTAGAGCTTCTAAATGCCCTAGCTGATTCAGGAACTTTCATATTGTCCCCTATTCACCGAACACCACTTTTCTCGCTGTTTCAAAAAACAGAGCTGAAATTTCCGTATTCGGCTACTTTAGGAATGCGACAGTACCTGATGGGGTATCTAGGAGCCTTAATATGAGGTAAGAAGTCAACTCTGACAATGAGTACTCTAGGTGCACCGCCTTGCCTTAGTTATCGATGGTTGAAATTCCATCATGCGCTGAATGCGTCGAAAACACAGTGATGAGACTCGAATGAACCACACGGTGAAACTTTCATTTTGTTATATATCCCAATGAAACTATCAACTGAAAATAAAGAGGCTATCGAAAATGTGCCGATATTACCAAGCTATGCCCCTCAAACAAAGATAATATAAACCAATTTTAAAAACCTACAAAAGACTTTAATGAGATTACGTCTGATTTCTAACACGAATATGTATCACTACCAAGACCTAAGAAGTTTACACCAGGGTAAAAATGAGATCATTAATAACTATATATTATTACTATTAGTTTACGCACATATACATACAGATAAGAATTTAAAAATAAAAATAAAAACTGGAATGTCGAAGAATAGAAGATATTTTCTAAATTGAATATAAACGATTTCATTATTATTTTTTCAACAAGTTATGACTACTTACATAATCTAAATAGAATAACACTGAGTAATGGATAACAATAAATGTCAATGTATCTGAACACATTTTAAAAAATCTTCGATGCTTCAGAGAGGGTTTACAGTACACAAGACTAAAGTTGAAACATCCCAACATGCAATCTCGCATATCTAAGGCCACCAGTTGCTGAACAGCACACACAACTAGATTCTCATAAATTCTTTATAGCTTTTAACGATGAACATTATATTTGCATTAAGTCTCAGTCATTTCAAAGTTGTAAATGTAAATATATATTTATATATATATTTATACTTGTGTGGCGACGGCAAGATTGGGAACTCTCGTTCTGTAGCTTTAGTGCTTCAGGGTCTGGATCAAAAGAGACTAGGTGCGAATGCCTATGGCAGTCTCGTCAAAACGTCTGACAATTCACAACATTTCTTACAGCACTGAAATATTGCTCCTATGACGTGGTGTCATATAGTAAAGTATCTCTACAGAACGTCTGGAGATAATTCGGTAGATGACAAATTGAGTTTGTCGAAGTTCGCGGATGCACGCATATCTCTTGTTAGTTCATCAATATGTGAACTAGGGAACAGCTCCATAAGCAAACGCACGGGATTCGCGACCGAAAGAGTCTCTCAAGCTCCAGACACTTATGGCAAGCTAATGTAGAAACATCTGCCGATCGCCTTATGCATATACATACAGTAAAATGCCATTATAACTACTAACGGTACTTTCTTGATCTGTGAAGGGAAAATGAGATTTCTAAATCACTCGGGATGCAAAATTAAATGAATAATTTTTTTTAAATCTCCATTCTGAGCCTCGTTACAATGCGGTTCCACTGTATGTATAATGCATGTATATACTATATACTACACTGGTACACATGATATACACACAGTTATATGCATGTATATACAATGTATGAAATCTTGTACAATAAATTTAATCATACATATGAAAGATAAGATGAATCGATATCGAAAATGCATCTAAACTAACAGTCATCGAAAACTATCGTGATTGAATTCGCGCGATACTTTAAAGTGCAGACACAAAAATCATACGGATTTAGATGATTTAACAAAAATGAAAAAGAAAATTTTGCAGCTCGATTTAAGTTACTTTTCACTTACTTCCTTACGTAGTTTCTGATTGTTAGAGAAAAGGTACGTCAGGTACAAAAGAAAAAAAAAATCTGAGCATTGAAAACTAGCTAAAATCAGAATCGTCGAAGCAAGAGATTTATTTGTGATTCCCAAAGCAAAGTGAATAAGCACATTTCATGAACATGTCATGAAAACAGTTATAACTTTTCTTATGGAAATCTAAAATATCGCAAAAATACTGTATTAGATCTAGGATAATCCTTTCAGGTAAAATTTCATTAATGTAACACTTAGACATAAGTTAAAAAAAATACTTAAGGGTTTTCAAATTTCTAATCTAGATATTTCTCTATAATAATAATACTACGAGTACAAGAACTTTACTGGCTTATAAGCGTTTTCAATTGCGATTAAACTCGAATTTTTTTAAAAAATTTAGAAATAGTTTGTGTTTATTCCACTGTGTACTCATTTATTTTTTATTAATAAAATAAAGACGTATCAGAATATACTTTAGTGAAACAGTTAACTTTTTTTATCTAAAATATTTTTGAAGTGTTTTTAAATATGTGTATAGGTTGTAAATATCACAATCCATCGTAATTTGATTTGGAGACACCAATTAATAAAAAATGTAAGCATGGGAAACATAAATACAGTGAAAACAATGTAGCACTGGTGAGTTACGTGCAAAGAGTGAATATTAAAAAACAGACTTCTCAGTTCAGATATGTTTTAGTACACTAGCATAATTAAGGTATGAAGATACTACTGTTTTGTGTCAGTCTACTGATCTATACGTTCTATTACTAATCCAAACAACCAAATTCTAGGTGCAACGGGGATACTTTGACACAATCTAATAAATAAATTCGCAGTCCTAAAATTCACTAAGTTATTTTTTTCATGATCAGTATTATAATTCACAAACTTGTAACGTCCGTTTCCAGTCGAAAGCAAAATGCTTTTGGAACTGGTAACTGCAGCATGTGAATACATACCGTATTTGAAAGCTCGAAACAATTACATCTCAGGGAACTGAAGTATTTAAGTATACATTTAATATGTCAATCCTGCTAACTTCTGAATGCTGACCACTATTTTAAAATTCAAAAATAAGTTTTCAGCAGTTTATGGTTTATAAATTCTGCACTGTACAAATAGGTATCATAATATCTTTAATAGAACGTTTACTTACTAAATCACCTGAATTCTGGAGAAGGAGCAACTTTAAAAATATTTATCTAAATACGATGCTTTAAATAATTTTTAGTAACGAGCTTTCACAAAGTGGGCTAGGGTTCGAATCTCGACTAGGTCATGACCATCCCTATGTTCCTTTAATAAAGTAGCCAAAATGTCCTCAGGACAAAAGTGCCTGCCACGTTGAAAAAAAAAAATCTCATGCCCATTATTTTAAATAATGAGTAATACATTAATATCCTTGTCTAGGAAACTCTGAAAACAGATTTCGATCTCATAACCAAAAGATCTATTTTTACATAAGAAGAAACAAAGTAACGCTGCTGATGATTAAGGTAACAAAATTCTGAAACAGTTTTCGAGACATAAAAATGGATTTAATATTAGCTGGATTATAAAGTTTTCAAATGCAATCTAACTTTTCAATTATACAATCACAAGTGGTAGAACTTCGATCGTTTCTATTAAAAAAAATAAATTAATTAATTAAAAAATAAAAATAAATAAATAAAATAAATTTAAACCAAAAAAAAATGCTAGAAACACACTTCAGACGTGCAGTAAGCATAACGATGGCATAAAAACAGAAGCTGCTCTAGGGCAGATAAACATAATACCCTCAAAAGAAATCATACGTTCCTGAGAGGAAAGTTTAAAAAGCAAAAATATCAAACGAATTCTATCCTTTCGAAGCAAACTCAAATTAATTTTAAACGATGATAATTTATCACTAGAGCCATGTAATGAGATGAACTAATTAAAATTTTAAATAAGTTATACTTAGCTATTGAAACAGTATAGAGAGAGAAAAGATCAGTAAAAAAAAAAATAAAACAGAAGGCAAAACAATATTTTGTTAAAATAGTAATTCGCGTTTTTCAACGGATGCTACTTTAAGTAACAAATGAATGCTCACAGAAACGTAAAATAGTCTTGAGATGGGGAAAATTTATAAGGCTGAAAAATATCAACCTTGAACACGCCTCTTGCGAAAGAATTTTCCTATTAAACGTGCAGATGAAAAATGTCAAAGATTAGGTGCTTTCCAACTTATTTGTCGTGTGGTATTTCCTTCTAGTGTCAATACGCTAAATTCAAAAGAATTGCAGTTCTTTATACCCATGTTATCAATTTGCAGTCTTACAGCTGAACGTGTAATCGAATTTGGATCATCTGCACAACTCAAAATGCATTGAGCTGTCGAAAGTTGTTTATGTCATATTGTTTATTAAAAGCTCTTCAGTGCCATTTTTTCAAATCGTCTACTTTATAATTTCAAGAAGAGCCTTAATTTGACCTCGAGAAGCTAAAGATGAGCAGCACTCTCAACCAAGTGTGGTACAGAGATCTTGGTATGCCTCAGACGCTGTAGTAAATGCATTTTGGGTGACTCAACCACAAGAGTGTTGCAGAAATCTAGTTCATATAACTAATCCTGATAATTTCATTCAGATAATCCAGATACTTTTCCACATGCAATCGTTTAAATAATCTTCTCAGGAGAGAGAAAAAAAAAATCGATAAGCATACTTCCCTTTCTTTCTAAGGATTCAGATATAATGAAAGGATACTTCTTCGAGGAAACTTGTGGTACAAAAATGATATAGCACGGTAACTTGTTTTAAAGTACTTGCTAAACTTACCAAGTCATACTGTAACAAGTTTGTTTTTACGTTCTTTAGGACGAACAATCCAACATGCAATCCGTCTAAAATTTCTATAACAGGATTTTCCCTGATCCAAGTTTATTTTGAATAAGAAAATTAAGAAACTGGAGTCCACTGGCAAAATAAAAATAAAAAATTGCGGCAGATGCGGTTTGTAGCCCTTGGATCAACAAAAATTGTGATTACAAATTTATAGTTTGGGGACGTGAAACTGGTTGAAAACAAACATGAATATATATTTTTCTATGAATAACTCTGCCCATATACCGGCACCTACATTCCTCTGTCCGAGGTGAATGCCTCTCAACTTTTTTGGAGAATTTTTTTTACAACGTAGCATGAATAATAAACTGATAGACATTGAAATGGTGTACAGTTTGTCAGATAGACATGTTTTTAAAAAATGAACAAACGCATTACGTGCTCCAGGCAAAATTTGTCCATTCCATTAGAATGATTGAGAACCGACTGCTTTGTCAATCTTACGCCCAATCCGAAACAAAGATTACAACTCATTTTAACTCCGGATAACTTTAAAACATCGATCTCCAATAAGAGTAGGTTCATAAGGGACCATCTTGAGCATTACGAGGGCTATACAGACCGGGTTCTACAGTTTAAAACCGATTCCACAAGACTACAAACATCCAAACCAATAGTGGGACTCGAACCCACAGATTCTGGCATCTGGGTGTTTCCCAGATAAGAGACAGTTGAGAGGTTTGTTGAAGAAATCTATCCTTGAAAAGAAAAACTATCGTTAGGGGTAATAACATGAGGGAGAAAACAGTAGTGACTGCTTATTTGTAATTTTGATTCAGTATTACACGAACTTATAAATGGTAAACTATAGGATTTGAAGAGAACTATATTATTTTGCCGAGAACTAACAATTTATGTACGCAAGCAAGTAGTCATGCGTGAAACTTGGAAAAATTCTGCAATTTATATTGCTCGAGGATTCCCTCCTATGTGGAAAAAGAAACATTTGAGTAAAGTATACAGACACTGCATAACAAAATATATGGTCAAAATGACAGTTTATATCCTGTACATATCCTTATAATCCAGCTTCTTGGCTCTCTACATAAGCTGATTTCATCGTCTTCCTTTTATCATATGTCTAACAAGATACAGAAAAATAGGTTTCTATCATGTACCTAGCACCATAGATTAAATGCAGATTTTGAAATTTTAAATGACGGGGATTTCTGTTTAAAAGCTCAACCATCATCTACTATTTAAGGCTAATAGCTTAATTGCTCAATACCTGGCATTTTAAAAAAAAGTATTGTGTTTATACTTCCGTAATCTCATTCACTGGTTTTGCCGAGAACTGACAAAATTGTTTCATGACATTCATTATGTCAATTACTGCAGCATAAACTCAGACACTACTTGTATTTTACTAAATATAAATATACAATGGAATAAAACTTGAATATTTTTTTTCAATCTTATAGGGATCTATTTAACAACCCAATGTAATATGCTGCAAGTGTTTCAAAGAACTTCAACTGCAGTTTATAGATTTAAAGATTGACTTCAGAGAACTAAGTAAATATAACACTGCTTTATTAGAGAAAATAGGAGATGGATATCAAAAACAAAAATTAAATAAATAAATGAAAGGAAACCATACATAAGAAAAAAATGTTGAACAATAACGGGTGAAAAATAGTAAAGACTTGCAGACAATATGTACTGTAAAACAACCATGAATTAGGAATTGAATCCTAGCCAGCAATTCAAAATAAAATTAAAAAGCATAAATTCCAATTTCGAAATACCTTATCTGTAATTTCAGATGTTACAATGCAAATAAGGTTTGACACGATGCAAATAAAAATAAAAGAACGAGAGAAAATTAAATTTTGAAATTATTTATCAGTTACTTTCACAACTTTTGAAATCAACTATCTCCTAATGCATTACTAATGCACGGAATAGATTCTGATACGATAGAAGTTCTACCATACATTTATTTACATTTTAAACCTTCTGACAGTCTTCAAAACGTAAAAATGGAAGATGCAAAGTATCGTCAAATTTATTAATAACCTAAATATACATTTAATGCCATTCCATATGAATAAAACCCTAACACCTAGAATTAAATATACATATTTCTTTAATAACCCCAATACTGAGTGAGTCACTGACATGGAAACAAATGTATACTTCCAGACATGCATTTTTACACACATGTAGGCATATAAATCATTATAAAAGCATAAATATAAATGTATATATAACCTAATGCAGTTACAAACCCATACAAGGGAGTTTCCTTCTCTATAGTGCAAATATAATAGTTTACTCTGATGAAATTTCAATCCCAATGGAAACAATACCAAAAAAAAGCTTTAATATTCATCATCTCCAGAAGTCAGGAACTTATGATAATACAAGGAAACTATTATCTTTCACTTTAAAACGAGAAACATTCATTTTATTTAGTAATTTTAGCATAAAAAAAGAACTTGAAAATAGATAATCTAAATATACAATAAACTAAAATAAGGTAAGAAACATAAAAGTGGGACACACTAAGTTCCAAAATAAAATAATTTTTTTCAGCATAAAGGACAAGTTTGAAATGAATGCTATATTACCACATTTAAACAAAACAGAATTCTTATGTTACAATAAAAGTACCGTAGTTTCAGGTAGATAAGTCATATTTCAAAAATTAAATTTTGCTTGCACTGGCAAGTCGTTTGTAACTAGTGATTTCCTAGTGATATAAAATAATTATGGCTCAGAAGGACCAAATAAGAATCAATAGTTTTTGATCATTTCATTTAAAACCAGATATAATTTTACCTTCTAAAAGCACATTTTTTTTATTTAAAAAAAATGAGCCCTCAAATTAAAAAAAAATTAGGCAGTGAATTAAGTTGTGCTTTTTTCTTTGATAAAACTAAAAGGATCGTACGAAAATTATATATAAAATGAAACCTTCCAAAATTTAACATTTGGAATTGAGGGGGCACCAAAATTAACACTCTTCTGCTCAATTAGAAGAAAGTGACTAACTGATATCAAAAGAAAAATGACAAGATCATGATTAATTACTAAGGGAACATTAGCCAACTTTATAATCTTTATATGATCTAATATGCGGGTGACAAAAAAATACACGATCACCTAATTTCTTAAAATACACTAACTGGCAAGAATTTTACCTCTAATCTTGCAACATTAAACCAGACTCATAGGATTTTCAGTCACTTCTATAGAACAAGTGACAGAAGTCATCAATCCATAAAAATAATTTCTTTGTATTTTTATAAGAGAAAGAAATGGTTACAGTCTTTCCTTAATCAATACTGCATATACTAACATAGCAGACAACAAAAGATGCAGAGAGACATTTAGCAGAGGTGGTACACTAGTACTAATGATACTATCAAAAACATAGAAATGCGTCTGGTGCTGCCATCTTGTGACGAAAACGCAACTGAAACATTCAGTATTTTTTTCTAATTACACAAGCACTAAATCCATTGTAATAAGTGAACCTCTACTAATTCGGAAAGGAAGCTACGCATATTTTCCTTTTCAATTCTTATGTTTGGTTGGGTAAAATCTGGTAATAGTTAATTTCACGAAAATTCCAGCTAATTTTAATAGCAGGTCTCAATTTATTCAATTCAGACTTTGAGACTTTTAACAAATATTATTCCAGATTTCTTACATTTTACATTGTTTTGCATTTCTTTCCCATTCTCAGATTTTTATTTTGTACACAAGAATCAAACAGTGTATATTGAAAGAGACTGCAAGAGCTTTGGCTTCGCACGTTGCACAAATAGCAATTGAATTCAAATGAGTTTTGCATCTTGAGGGCAGAAAAAGTGATGAAAGAGATTTGAGAATGAATAGTATGCTCATCTAATAAAAAGCGACTGGATAAAAAGGGCCGAGTCGCCTTTTAAGGGTAATATTTATTCCTAAAAAGGGCCTAGTAAAGTATGTTCTTTAAAAAAAATTCCTTCAAGAGTCTAATTTTAATGTTCAAAATATTAAACTTTAAAAATTGCTCAAGTTTCTTAAAACCCCATCTCAGGTTAAAGAAAATATGGTGAGATTTTTAATTTTGTGATATGATATGTTCATTTTCAAGAGATAAAAGCCAACTATCTACAAAAAATTACGGTACTATTGTAAAGCATTCTATGAGAGAGGTCCAAAATAAAAATAAAAACATACATTCAAATGGTGTTTAGAAAGCCATAGAAGCTGCCTCACAGAATTTAAATTTAAGCCCATTTGAAAAAACTCTGATCACTTCAACCAGAATGACTGAAGTTAATTTGAAGCAGCAAACAAAATGATATTTGTGCCTGAATAAATATTAAAAGGGCAACTTTATAAATTTAACAGTATAAAAATATTTTGTGATAATTTTATAATTTATATCAGTAACATTTATCACAAAATTTCAGATCTCCAATAACATCAAGGTAATTTATGTATAAGGTATATACATTTGGGTTAAAAAAAAGTAAGGAGAAAGGTCATAACATGTTATCGAGACTAAAAATGCACTAAATCTAAGTATTTACAAAGAAGCAGCTTTTATATATAATAAATGAATAGGTTAGGAAGAAAATATATTTACAATATTTCTTGTTCAGAAAGCTCTTTGAGAAAAACAGTCTAAAGACCAAGAATTTAGATGGGGAAAACTATTTATAAAAGTTTTCAAAGAAATACTATACAGTTGAAAGCAACTGAAATAAATGCAACTACATCAAACCCAAATCCAATTTTGGAGAGGAAAAAGGGAATTTCAAACATAAATGCGCTGAATAATGCTCCAAAATATTTTAAGCAATACTAAGTCACAACAGTAGATGGTAATTTTTTTAAGAATAAGCACTCTCTGTTTAATTGTAGTTACATTTTCAAAATATTTTTTCCTAAGCATACAAACTCTAAATTATTTTTTTCATGACCATGTTTTCATCTAATTGTAATTTTCATAATCTTTTAATTAGAATTGTTTAATATGTGACAGCTAATACTCATATAATGATTATTTTCCCTAAAATGAAATTTTCGAACTCAGCCTCTATCACTACAGTTTTTTTGCAGTAAGGACATCCATGTTTGCTTTGGATTGGTATTTTCTACAACTGTTATCATAACAAGAAAGGGTGGCAGTGCTTGAAGAGTGTTAAGAGGGGAGAAAATGTAAAAAAATACTGATGCTGTGATAGACAGAGAACAATTTTGTCCCATTACAACCTATACCAGTATCCTTTTATAAAATACTCTTGGATTATACAGCTGGATATACGTTTGCCTTGGTGCAAACAAACTGCCCTAGAGCTTTGCAAATGTAGCAAAATATCTTGTTATATGCAAGTAGATAGTGATACATGTAATAACTTAATGCCTGAAATCTAAGGTGTGACATTTTAAATGTTCTTAAAAATACTTGATCCCTCAAGCTCATGAGAAATAGTGTAGATGACATAATTTTAAAGATTAAAATTCTTTCTCAAATAATTTTTCAAAACACTACAGAATATTTTATATAAAAATTTTTTTTAAATTATTTTAAAAGATAACACTACTGAATAAGCAAATTTGCATGTTACAAATTTATATTTACATTTATAAAATTAAAAAGAATATCAAAATTTGATAATTTATACCTTGATTAGCCTCTTTCAAATAGTTAATTCTAGTATAAAGCATGTATTACTTTTTCTAATAGCATTTTTTTATAAAAATTATCTGTAATGCTACTTACAATTATAATATTTTCATATGAGAGTAAGACACTGTTGCTCAAAAAATTTTGTAAGTAAATACTGCCTTTATGTGAGGCATTTCAAACAAATTATTACATTATTTTCATAGAATTTCATAATCAGTGCTACTGTTTATCATTTAATTAAATGTACATCGAAATAAAATATTGGATACATTTTAAATAGATTTATAATGTTGAATACTTTAAATAAATATCAAAATTAGAATTTATAATTTTTTATGTAATTTATTTATTTTATATCAGATTTTGTCTAGACAGCTCTAATGAAAAAAATTACAAGTTGAGAATTTATATCACAGACATAGAACTGTTAAGTTTGAGAAACCACACACAAAAAACAAAAAAAAATTAAATTTTTTTTTTCAATTTTAAGTACTTGTAGACAATTTCTTACTATACAAATTAATGATTTTATTATTTTAAAATCTAAACATTTTTAAAATCTACAAACAAGCAAAAAAGTCAAACACATCTGTTTTGACCTTACTTTAATTTTATGTTATACTTAAAAAAAAAGTAGCCAATATCTTAATTAAAAACAAAGCAACTAATTCTTCCAGAAACTAAATCCAAAATTCCAAGAATAAGGAAATAATTGCACATATATCATTTATTAAAATGGTGTAATAATTACTTAATATTTTGGAGCATTACACAAATTAAAAGCTTAAAAGGGTGATAGAAAATTAGAAACTCATTTTATTCCATACAAGTTTAAATATTTTTATACAGAGAGAGTATAAGACAACCAAGGTTCACTCCTACAGTTCTAAAACTATATATCTCTCTTTTTGCCTTATTTTTACAACATAATGGTTAAAAACTTGTATTTTGAAAGTCATAATGATTATCTACATGCATAAGATCATACAGTACAAAAGAAAGTCCATTTAAAATATATCTAGATTAAACAGGAATACACTTCAATAGCACTTACATTTGTCAAGAATTTTTGATTTTTGTAAACATGATTAAATTAATACCAAACCTTTTAATTACATGGGTGGTAACTATATACTCTCACGAGGTCAGGTCATCTATAGCCTTATAGCTCTTAATGGTGATATTTTTATGATGTCAAAGAGATATTGAGTAAACCAAAATCCTATTTCAATTTAAAGTATATATTTTGTGATATGTAAAAAGCTTTTATAAGGGTATCATGAACAAAGTATGAAAGTTCAATTAGATGCAGAAACTGCAAAAATATGGAATATCTGTAACAATACTAAAATATATCATTTTAATACGTAATAGACAAGTTTTGGATTGCTTGCTGTCTCACAAACTATTTGACAGCAAGCTTTTAGAATATAGATGTGATATAGATAATTTAAAATATAGATTATATTTAGAATATAGATGTGATCCATCACACATTCCTGGATGATTTAATTGTAAGGCAACTAAAATGCTTATGAATCAGTAAAAGAAAATTTCATAAAACCTAACTGCTTTTCATGAAATAAAAAATATTAATGATGCAACTAGCAAGATATTTCAAACCTGAGGTCAGTACCTTATTTGTACTTTAAATATCTTTCCTGTGATTTTAGAAACAAAGAGAAAAAAGAATATTATTTTCAAAATGAATATTAGCAGTAATATGTGAAAATACTATACAATTCATCTAATATAGGATTAATTTAAGTGAATAATGAATGTCAATACACCAAATAGGCATTCATTAGATGTCCTACAGATGGCTTATAGATGTGGGTTAGCAGGTGAATTTTCTTACAGCTCCAGCTTCTTTAGAGGTAACATTCATACAGGTCTATAAATGGTTCATGCACATAACACCTTCATCTTTTTAAGATGATCTGACCTCATCATAGTATAACTGCACCTCAAACTTGATTTTTTTTTTTTTACCATATGTTTCTAAGTGTATAATTAGCAAAGATATGGAACATGCGTTTGAGTGTCAAAATGAAGATGAGTAGAGGCAATTCTTAATCACCATTAGGTTACAGAGATATATAATTTATTCGAAGATAAAAACATTCACACCATTGCCTCAGGTATGTAGCTACAAGGTCAGAACATTCAAGCAATAAATCACTGGAGGTGTATTTTTTCCATCACAGTCAGTCTTTACAGCTTTCACTAGTATCTGCAAGGAAATTTGTTTTCAAATGCTGGTCTCATGAATTTTGGTAGTTTCCAAGAGGTGGTAACCTCGGGCAACTGGGCTCGTCACATTCGTCCTGTTGTTGGAAGTGCTGGAAGAGGGTGATGACGAGTTGACAGGCGTAATACTAGTTGTAGTAGTTGGGGAATTGGAAGGTGTTCCCTGGGTTGGATTTGTATTGCGATTGTTGGATTGCGTTGTTCTGATCATCAAGGGTGCTGTCTCATGCACATCCCCATCTGTTGAGTGGTTCTGGGGAGGTAGCATTATGTACTGGGAGTTATTGTGGTTGCTATTCCGGACAGAGTTGTTAGTGAAGACAGCATTTTTTTGGGAGTCGGCTATGTCATACGGGAAATCATTAGGTGATGGGGTTTTCACATCTTCATCAATGTAACTAATATCTGAAAGTTGCTTGGGGTGACTACGAGAACTACGCAAGCTGTGTAAACTATGTAAGCTATGAACACTACGTCTTTCCTCCATGTCTTCCAACGTACTCTTAAAGGCTCTTACTACTCGTAGCTGTTGGAAGGAGAGAAAAAATATGGAAACATACATACAAAGAGCAATACAAAGAAAAAAAATGAATGCACATTCAAAGCAACTATATTAATTATATTTGTTAGCATTTAAAATGAATATCTATGGCAAACATTACTAAAGAACATGCTGGAGGATCAAAATAATGCACAGGCCATGAACTGAATACACTATACATCTATAACTGTCTTTTTTTCTTGCAAAAAGTTTTAAATTTGGTTATATTTCATATACATATACAAACTCATTTTTTTAATAATGATGGTGCCACAAACTTTTATGCACAATCAATTGATTAGCTATTCTCAAAAATTAGGAAGTTCTAGTTAAAGATTATGTACTACTACACTCCATTATTCACCACAGGAACAGAAAATTATTGCACATTTTTATTTTAAAATAATGCTATGAATATATTTAATAATATCATTTTTATCCCCTGATTATAAAGCTTAGATATATTACACTGAATAAAGGGGACAGAAATTATGGTATTAAATTTGTAACCTATGTGTTGTTCAAATTTTATACATGAGTGAAAATCTCCAATGAGGAATGCACTTTAAATTATCATCACTGATTCTTAAACAAAGTGTGCATCATTTCAAATGTTATAGACATTTTAAAATTTATTAAGTTTAATTATGATAATTTAAGAAATAAAATCCAACAGTTCATGCCACTGTGAAGTTACTTAGCATGCTCTTTCTAAAAAAACTCTTAATCTTAAATTATTCTTATTTAGACAAAAACAAAAAATAAATTTAGAACTTTTAATACCTAACTTTCATGCAAATAGAATCAAATGTAAATGTTAAGTATAAAAAAACTAACACTTTAGCAAGCAAAAAAGATAAAGCAAAACATCAAATGTAATCATAAAAAGCATAACAAAACAAAACAAAAATATTCTATTTTACAGTGACAAAAATAGCTTTACAAATTACAAATAAAACCATTACTATTTGTAATAATTTAATAAATTAATAACTTTAATTAAATGTTAACTGCAGAAAAAAAAATTTAATTCCTTGAAAATTAATTTAAGAATAAAGTATGAAAAAAATACGATTCATAAAAGTATAATTTCTAAAAGACAGAAAAAATATGATTTAAAAGTAGTTATACAAAGAGATATAGTAATCACTTAAATACCCAAATATTCATGACACACTGAAGCCACTAAATATTAAAATGTTCCTTACACAAGGAACTGCTGAAAATATTTAAAAATATATGATATAAAACTCTTATTATTCATAAAGTATTATGAAGAAAAGCATTTAGAATATTATCAATGATTTATGTAAAAGAAATTGTATGTAACGTATCACGTTTTATGAAGTCTAACTGGAAAGAGAAAAAACATCATGGGTCAATGTAGAAGGGAGGATGAAGAAAGCAAATTTCAGATGGAAGTAAGAAATGCTTCATTGCAATAAGAGTGCTGTCAAGTGTTAAAAAAAAAAATCAAGTCTCAGCAAAAGCATCTTAATAGCTCATAAATAGGATATAGATGCATTAAAAAAGAAATTTTTTTCTCCCTTATAAAGATGCCTTACTTTTCATTTTGGAAAAGCATTTAAAACTATTATGCAAAAATCAGCATAAATCTATGAGTTTTTGGCCAACTCCAATTTTTAAAAATTCAAATTTTTTTCATATTTTACCCAATCAAAAAATAGTTTCAGGAAAATTTAATCAAGCTAAGAATTTGCTATATCTTCCCACATTTTTCCTACACAATATATCTTTTTAAAGAAATTCATAAAATCTGAATCCTTGTGGAATCCTTAAATCATACCCCTTTCTAAATGCCATGGAATATTTCCATTATAAAACAGGTTAAGTACATTTTTTAGTTATTACCTGCAGTGTCATTTCTCAATGCGCATTTTTCACAATTTACTCTGTCTAAAGTTTAAACTTTCCTTACAGATCACAAAACACTTTTTAAATTATATTTATACAAAAGCTAAAACAAATGATGAAAAGAGTTGACCGTTTTCAAGTAAAAAGTTATAGAAAACTTGTCCAATATGCAATTTCATAGCTAGGCTTCATTATAAAATTACATAAGACTAGTTTTTCAAATTTATAATCTTTGAGCAAATCTCATAAGGAGATCATGTGAATAAAAAAGTAACTCAAACGTATCAGTAAGGCATACAGGAAGAACCTGTAGTACTTTTAATCTATTGAATTACTTAATTTTATCAGAGATTTAACTTTGATTTATGATTCTAAATCATCATGAAATCTACATACATTATAAAATCTGATGTGTTTTTAAAAGAAAGTATCATTATGAAAATATCTTGAATCATTACAGCAAATTCTGAAGTTTTTCCAATTTATTACAAAATTTGTAAAGATGGGTTTAATTTTAATCACATCAATACAACAAAACAACACCCAAGGGAAAATTAACAACTTAACCTCATGCCAACACTGCACATGCACAAAGATAACAGAAATGAATAAAATATTTTCATGCATTATGAGTGCTTATTCTAAACAGGAATGATGCAAGCATGCATTTTAGTTGCCTCTGGAATGTCAGAAAGAAATGCTATGCCTATGTACACTAACCACACAAATCTCAACTGTCTTGAAACAAAATTGGAGGGTGAAAAGAAAGTTAAAGACATAACTATTAAAGTATTATTCATTAATATAAACACTTTTTTTCAAAATTTCCAAATAGCAAGATTTTCTAGGAATTTTTTGTGGAGTGATATTTAGATATAATAAGTCAATGTTAAATATTTAAAAGCATAATGCCAAAAATATCCTTATAATTACTCCTTGAACTTATACCATGAGTATGCAATCCTTTTAACCCTAGAGTTAAAAATTATAACCTGTACAACCATTTGGAAATAATCATACAATGACATTTTTAAACAGTTATTTATCTATGAATATTTTAATGACTTCTTCAAACCATTAAAGGTATGTATCTCATATTTTAAAAAATTCATTTCTTAAATAACAAATTAAGAAATAACTGTTATCAAGACTTTGAATAAGTGACCATGATCTAAAAATTACCTCAATCTCTAGGGAAAAATATCTATGTTTGTTTTTAAAAAATAACTATGAATAAAATTACATAATTCAGTTTGATATTAAGTACATTGTTTTCACCACTTGAATTAGCAAAAGCAATCTTATTCACTGAATCCAGGCTTAAATATTTCTTTTCAAAGACCAGATAGGCATATGCGCTGCTTTCTGACGGGCAAATAAAAAGAGGAAGACAAGTGAAAGAAGACAAAGTGTTTGAGCAGTTGTTGAAATGTTAGATTTAGAGAGCAACTGTGTGGAAAGGGCTTGAGGCAGGATGGAACAGTGTAGTGTGTGTCTGAAGCCTGGCAACTGTGCAGGGGGTGTTTCAAAAAGTTCTGATGCAGAGCAGTAGACTAGAGGCAGCAACTCCCTTGTAGACTTCTGCAGCTTCACCATGATATATATATACACATAATATAGTTATGGATAATATTAAAAATTAACCAAAACATATTTTGCAATCACTTACAGAATAACATCCACAAATTTCAGCAAATAAAGCTGTCTAACATCTTTAACTTTCAAAAATTGAAGTTTATATAATATATTGTGATGCTTAATATAAAGAATAACACATCTCAAGATCATTCACAGCAGCACACACAAAATATAAGTGAAAAAAGTTTTTATAGAATATGTAAATTTCTTAGAAAGCAAAATTATATCCAAATATTTTACAAATTTGGAAAGTCAGATCACACCAAAAAGCACCCAATTTTAAATTAATTGTACTTAACACACAATTTAGCTTCATCATAGTAGAGTCCTTATATGCATACCCTATAAATACCCCACAAGCATGATCTATATCTTGCTAAAGAATAAGGAATTTTTTTAAATAAAAAAACCTGTTGATTTTATGTTCTGGTGTGTTCAGTTATTTATTACTACTTAGGGATTGAATTATCAAAAATTATTCAGCAATGTAAAAGCAAATAGAATATTACAGGTCAATGAAGATTACATAATATAAGAAACACTTTTCTTGTCTCATTCTTAGTACAGAGTAAAGATAAACTAATAAAACTTTCTTAAAATTGAAAAAAATAAACTAAAATATGACTAAAAACTGGCACTTCAAGCATGACAATAAATTTGAAGTAAACATACCATGAACTGTTTACAATAAAGTATTTGGATTAAAATACATACTACTGATTAAAAAGAACAAAAATATTTTTATAATTTTCAAAAATTTTATAAATGGTACAAAAATAATCTATTTTCTAGGTATATCAAAACGAAAAATATAAAGCATGGTAAAAAATTAAAATCTATGCAAAATATATTTGAGAATACATATTTTCATATTTTTGTGACTATTTTCCCCCAACTGATTTTAGTAAGTCTTACTTGACAACAGATATCTTATTTGCATAAATTGCTTGATATATATATATTCTGGCATGTTAAGATTTTTTTTTCTTTTCACATTAAGCAAGATGATAAAAGCAGTTCAATATAGAACAAAAAATATATAAATTAATCTAACAGAGCTAAAATGAACATGCACATGACTCTTGCTCTAGAAATTTAACATTAAAAATACTTATTGTAGTAGAGGAAAGAAAGGTAAAGCATGCAGTTGTCAGCATTCTATAATTAACACTTGTTTCAATGTAGATCGTCATTAAAGCTATATTTAAAGGAGATACACTTTTATGTTTGATTCTTCATAAATAGTCAAGCAAACATTTATGGAACTTACAGAATAATCAGTTATTTTAGTAAATTTAAACAACAAAATAACAAATTTAGTTTAAAAAGTGTGCTTTTAAATGAAATAATAACTGAAGTGTGAAAAAGCTTCAATAATTCCGATCATGCATAACACCTTCATAAGCCATGCAGAATTTTCCATATTTAGTCATGACATTAAAAAGAGGCACTTTCAATATAATAAACTACATATGAGAGAAGAAAGAATGGCATCTGAAAGTATGAAAGAATTCACAGAGACAATAGTCCATTTTAGCAAATTTAGTAATTGAATAAATTTAGTTTGCAGAAAGAACTTTACAAGCAGTTAAAGATCATCATAATGTCTTATGAATATCCATACAGCACAGGTATCCATAAGGCTCCATATTACTTTTTTATCATACCTTACTTGTCTTCACAATGGCAGTATATAATCTACAAAAAAAATCTAAGAACCTCTTCATTTGAAATAATTCCAAAAAAGATTTAATTGCCATTCGTGTCTAACATTGTGTGAATTGCCAGTGTTCTATAAGATTATTCCGAGAATAATAAACAGTACCAATAAAGAGACCTTTCCATTATTTAGTGAATATAAAAAAACCTGATAAAGATCAAACAGCATTACATGCCTGTCACTTACTAAATGTTGATAAATTATAACAAACTATTAATGAAATTACCTGTGACAAAGGTAATACTACATAATGGTACACTAAGCTAGAAAATTCTTGAAACTTCGTGAAAATATGTATTAAAAGTTAAAATATTAAATGTTGACCATAGAAATGGTAAATCCAAAAATTAAACTCTGTGGTTGAAACTAAGCAGGATCATTGGTAATATTAATCTCTTCAAGTCATTGAAATTGAAGTACTTAAAATTAAAATAGGTTATGTCTTTTAGAACAACAAAATGTAGCTTTTTTTCCTTTAATTAAAATGGCCAGAACTGATAATTTAAGCTTCTTTTACACATTCTTGACAGATTACAGATTTTTATAATGTTAAAGTTGTCAACAAAAGAAACTCCTGAATAAGAAGCCTGTGAAGATCTCAGAAAACAACTGCAATTCATATGTGAGTATTAACTGCTGTTATCTATCAACCAGTAGCAATTGTAGTTATTCTTCTGCTAAACATGAAATTTTGAAAACAAATATTGTAACATTAAAGAATTATGGTAGAGTTCAGAATCCAAGCATATCATATAGATTATCCAGAAAATACAAGAACTTTTGTTGAAGTTTTTGCAATGAACAGAATCCCTAGACAAAAATAAAAATGGACACTATCTAGAATTAAACTCCTCAATTTAAGAAACAATCCATTAAATGCAATCACATCATTTGGAGAAGATATGACCTTCATGTAAGAATAGTGATTGCAATACTGGTATACCGGTATATCAAATACCAGTATTTGCTAAAGATAAATACTAATATTTCGGTATTACTATAAATATTTTTTTTATCAAAAGTTTTGACTTAAATTATTGGCCATCTACTGTTATTTGAAGTACATATTTTTTTTCCATTGATGTGACAGTACTAACATAAATCCTTTGCTGTCTCATTTTTGTTCAGTTTCAATTAAGGATTTCAGTATTAGCTATAAATGAAAAAATTGTTACAAACAATGACATAAAAGAAATACAAGAAATAGATTTATTCAAAACCGTCAGACGAGAGACTGAAATGTTAGAAGATGAAGGACTTTGAGGCAAATATTTAGAGAAAGTATATTATTCATTATTAACAGTACCACCAACCAGCATAGATGCAGAAAGTGCATTTTTAACTGCAGGTAATTTGTGCACAAAAAGATATTCCTGACTTAATGACAGTTTGATGGATGCATTATGTTTTTCATGATCACATTTCAAAAATATGCAGTTAATAAATTAGTTTTTTTTTTCTTTAATGGATATTATATAATAGACTGCACAACAAAAATTTTGTGATATTTACTCTTCTCAATAATAATATTAAATGTTTTGTTACTTCATTGTATTGTAATACTATAGTGATTTATTTTTTATTTATATTTTTTGTTTCTAATGTTATAAATTTTTATATTACAGCTATTATTAATATTTGATTATAACATTCGTTCCTTTATTTTATATTTGTACATAACAAAATTTTTTATATTTTTATAGTTTATGCATTTTTTGCAAAAACTAATTAATATGGCAAAGAAACACCTGTGCTTTTGTATCTTTTAAAAAAAATTACTAATACCGGTATTAATACTGGTATCCCGGTATAACATTTGCAAAAAAATACTGAATACCGGTATTGTATTTTTGGTCCAGTATTGCAATCACTATGTAAGATGTATAAGTTACATCTTCCTAGTGTTACATCTTTTTGTGTTATCAGGATACAGAAGTGCTGTGTAGGATATTCTAAGTATATTACTGAAATAATCATAAGCATGGTCATAAGCTGATTTAATGCACAAAAACCTAATAACCCTAAAAACTTCTCTTAAATCAAAACAAATAAACTATATTACATTACAGCTAAAATGCCAATGCAGGTCTGTAATGACATATTAAATATTTTTATCTTTAAAAATTAGGATATATCTTTACTAGTTTTAATATTTAAGTATAGTAGAATATATCAAAATGAAATGGTCATAAAAAAACCTTAAAAAGGAAAAAAGAAGAAAGTGAAAATTAAAAATAATTAAAATGACAAAAGGATAAAGGAGCAACAGTGTTTAAAACTAGGACCTGTAGCAATTAGAAAAAGATATATTTAAAAAACATGTGCAAGAAATATGTTTTCAAGTGAGCTGAAAAAAATTGTAAATTCTTAAAGGACAGAGAGAATTTGAGAAATGGAAAGAAGCAAGTATTTATGAATAATGCAACATAAGTGATTGCAAATTAATGAAAACAAATTTATCATTCTGTAGATCTGATGACACAAATTTTATCAAACTTAATAAATTATAAAGCTGAAAAATCAAGAAATATATAACCTAGAGAAAATTAACAACACTGTATTTTTTAAACCATTCCAACTAAACTTTATTAACATTAAAATATGCTAAAAAAAGCAAGTTATTGAATCTACAAATAATAAGCAAAAGTGTAATTTACTCTGCTTAAAATGCTAGCTCCAAAACTAGGTTCTGTATTACTTTTACTAAATGATAATCAATATTCATTAAATTCCAATACATATGTTAAAAAAATGGCAACAGTATAAAAACTTACAGTCCTATCAAAAGTAAACTAGAGTAAGTATACTTATAATTTTAAGCAACTTATTTTTTTTTTAATATGCAGGTGAAACAATCATGATAGTATTTAATCCCAACATTCTCTCAAACCCATTATGCACACACATTTGCACACATATTTACTTTCTCTGTGCTATGATTTGGGGGAGAGAAGGGAAAAAAAAGATTGAAATATAAAACTAACACACCAATGAAGAAAATATATTATGTAGATAAAATGTCACAGTTTAAGAAACTAATTATGCTTTGTAACATCATTCTTGAAAGCAATTTACTTTTCTAAAATATAATACTAGTGTATGAGTGTCTGTGTCACTTTTAAATGAAAAATATGCAGTGTACAGTAATACTCTATCATAAAATGGGTTTGGAAGTTCGCAGCATTTTGTATCAAAACAATTACATCAAGCTCTGAACTCTCTTAAACTTATCAGAACACTCCAAACAAGCTCATGTTTGTCTAGTTGCTTGGATATTTATGGCACAAAAGATATATTCCAAACAATGATAGTCCATTCAATGACAAGTTTATCAAATGAAAATAATAATAAGAATACAGGGATATGAAAAATAAAAATTTAAAAAGGTGCAAGAAGAGGCAATTATACCATTGTCAACTGATCAGGGAAATCCCACAAAATAATATATTTTGTAACTCAAAAGTACAGAACTCATCACATTTTCCACATAAAAAATTAAATAAATGACTTACAAAACCATTTTCCTGTATGATTATTTCCTATATGATTATGAGTAAGTAAAGCTGAATCTAAACAAAATTTTTGATGCAAGTAAAACAATTTCAATTTACAAATAAAATAGAAAGGCACCTTTAATAATAAACAGATCCTCTCCTCTTTGTTTGCTGCAGAAAGTTTTAAAGCTTGAGTCTCAATAGATGACAGTAACAGTTCTACCCATCCAATGCATCCAGGTTGACCTCATCAGAGAAGATAATAGTAATCTATTCATTCCACATGACATGTGGCCGAATGTAATCAAACTATTTTATGATGCTTTTTGAGTTTGGGCACAAGGTGCACTTTCTGAAGAACAACCCTGACCTCACTCATAAGGGTAAAACACCAGGCATCCCAACTGCATTGGTCAAACTGAACAAAATTTGCATATCAGGAACATTTTCCCCCACCTAAACATGTCATAATACAGAAGGGCTTATTAACAACCTTGACAGTCTTAAACAGTTTGTAACCCAAGTACCTCTAAAACAGAGAGCATTACCTCCTCCCTCACATTGCCTTCACCTAATATTGCACAGCTTTACATAATGAACACTATGGACACATTAAATCCGTAGACTGGAAAGTCCCTCTATGAGGTCAGAAAGGCTACGATCCCTCCAGATGTTGCCCCTGGGGGTGCTTGGTCAAAATGGAAGTGGTACCTGGATAAATCAGACTCTGACCCTTGTGGTGCCATTATAAACTGGAGATGCACCCCTCAGCCTTTTTGCCTATATGGACCAGGTTTGGAATACTTCTGACGAGGGGGCATTAGAAACAACAGATAATCATAATGCAGGTAACAAAGTACACAACACTCAAGGACACTTTGCCTGGGGCAGGATGTGTGATAAAAATTCAAAAATCTAAAGACAGGGTACAGAATGAGTCTCCTGTGCAATGCAGAATAATCATCAACGAACTGAATGTCACATCCATACTTTATCAGAACCTCAGAACTGAACTATTGGTCATGGCTAAATAACTATATTACCTGCAGTTTCAAAGAAACAAAGTCTTGCCAGAAATAAGGCATATAGCAACAATAAAAGGCTCATTTCTGCAAAGTAAAGATGCAAATGAGACTGTCAGTACAGGGCAGAGACATGAAACTGAGTTCCGATTTTCATTAACAGGGAACAAGGAAGCCTCAACAAGACAAAAATAGATATTAATAGCATTCTTAAATAAGATATTTACAGAAGAAAAACAAAAGAATACTACAGATACATAGGAATAAATGAACACTGATGTTTGGGAAACTAAAAATAAAATTAAAATAAAATTTTCACAAATTCATCTTTTTCATTTTGTTATCTATGAATGACCTAAATTTCAGTTGTCATAAATACAAAACATTACAAACCCCAAAATAGATATTTTTCTCTTTTTTTACAGTACATGAGTAGATGAAGTGTTTCAAAGATGGCAGATTTGTCCAATTCAAAATGTGCCACAAAAAACTGACTAAATTTTGGCATCACTAATACTTTATGTAAGAGTTGTATATACATTAGTGCTTGTTAATATCTACAAAATAAATAAAATAAGTTATTTTCAATAGACAAGCCATTGTATGAAAAGAAGTTTTACTGGTAAAGGTCTGAGTGTACTGTGTTCTGTTTAAATAAGGTTTTGCATAAATTAAAGCTATATTTCTTTGTAATAAAGTTCCTCTGGTGGCATGGATGCATAAAATATACTTTTATTTAATTAAATCATATTAATGGTAGTATGAAAAGTAAAATCAAATGGGTCAATATTATTAAATGAATGAACAAAATGTTTTCAAGTTATGTGTTTTGAAAAAGTTGAAGTGGATGCACATTCAAAAAATATAATAAACTTGTGGCATTTAAATGAAATAATCACTATTCACAGATATATTTTATTCTCCATACATCACCAAACTTTTATTTCAATACATAGAACTACACTTAAAAATGCATTTATGTCTACTTTCTTTCCAGACACACATAATCCACATACAAACATCCTGATTGTTTTCATTACTATAGGTAAAACAAAAGCACGGATATTTTTTTATTTTAAGTAAAGTCAACATGCATAGTTTGAGAATTCATAAAATCCACCTATCAGACTGAGTCATTTATTTAGAATCTCAACTCATTTCAAATGTTATCAGTACAAATGCAATTGTGTATCTAAAACTGTGATGACTCATGAAAAATATCTTTAAAGAACTAAATCAACATTGTTAATGAACAAAATTTAAGACAATGTCCTCAACTAAATTATCATAAAATTAAAAAAAAGCTCCAATTTTTTTATATGTAAGCATACAGACAGAACTTTGGTATGTACAGGTAATGGAAGTAATTTAAACAAATATGACCACATCAATTTTAATCTCTTATTAACCTACAATTATAAAAATAAGGCATGTATCACAGTTTATATTTTAAAATACTTGTTACATTTTAGAAAATAATTGAATGTATGACAGAGGAAAACTAACTGAATAGAATTTATATAAGTGGCATGTCATTTAATTTCATCTTTCACGAAAATAGACAAGTCTGTTTAAAAACAGGGCTATTTTATTCATTAGAAGCATTAATTTAAAAAAAAAAAAAAGAGAGAGAGAGATCTAATGTATAACACTCAAAATCAACACAAAAAATTAATTTTTCTAAAAGTATCACTGAACAGATTTGGGGCTTCAAAGACTCCATTCATGAATCACTACTTGATCAAATTAATAACTAATAACACAAATGATTCTTCAACTATTGGAACCAATAGCATAAACACTAAAAACAGAAATCAAATAAACCATCTGAAAATAAAAAAAACAAGATGAAAAAGGAATTATATTTGTGAGAAATATAACAGACCTGAGTTTGTAATCTTGTGAGGCCTCGTATCCATAATATCTGCCCTGTCCTCTTGACATCTTGCGAGAGAGACCCACTGCTGCCATCTTCAACTAATGAGACATTACCTGCCATTTCTTCCGGAGGCCCAGAGCCCCAGGTGAAAGTCTTTGGGATGCGCTTAGTGGGAATGGTGGTAATTAACTGCCCCCACACCAGGGTACCACAACCAAGGAAAATACACCATAGCCATTGATCGATGGTGAGTGTGGCTGTAGAAAATGCATAACCTCCATACTGAATGATGACGACCTGGAGAAAAACATGATATCTATTTAAGTACTTTATTCATAATGTTTGGGGATAAGTAAAATAAAACATGTAACCATAAAACTGCATAATACTACAACCTAGCTTTTTGTCAGCAATTCAATACTGTAAAAGTGGTATACTAGAGCATCCCATTTGGCAGAATACACACATTGTTGTCCCCCCCCCCCAAACTAACACACATTGTTGGTCCAAAGGCAAATTTTTGTTACATCCACTGGGGAAATGGTTACCATTGGTAGAATTCCCAGAAACAAATAGGGGCCAACTTCAAAATGTTTATCTTGGGCCATCAATTATAAAATGGTGTTGTTCCAACTGCAAATAAGTGTTGTTCGGCCAACAATTATAAAATGTCATTGTCCTAACTGCAAATGAGACGAACTGCTCTCCAAATGGTTGAACCAATTAACAACCAACCATTGGGGGAGCTGCAATTCAAACAGTTATTTCAACATAACCCTAATGGCTAAATCCAACTGTTGCCTACTATGCTAAAAATGTTGCGCAATAATTTACCAACAGTCTTGTGTTGCTTGGGCCATATTCATGGAATGTGATGAAACAGAAGTTTCAATGATGTCAAATAAGGGTTAGTAATTAAAAGATTTTTTTTATTGTTGTAGTTCTGATCAGCTACAAATCAATGATATTCTAAGTTAACATTAATGAAATGCTCTCCTTTGATCATTCTTGCAAAATAAAATTCAAAAGAAGCCAAATCTGACAACAAATATCCTGAAAAAGGATAAAAACTTGAATGGTAACTAACTGAAGAGCAATATTCTTTTGCCACATTTCATAATGTAGTCATATTGTTAACTTTTTTTCCTACCCTTTTCTTACAGACAACAATTGTTTTTTTGTAAACAAACTTGGCTTAAGAGAATGAATACTGAATTATTGTGCTAAGAGTTATTTTTTTAAATAGAGGGTCAAATCTATGAGTTGCAGCAAATATTACTGATAAAATCAACAGATTCAAAACATCTCCATGTTTCATCGTATGAGGCAGGGTGAATGCTTTATGTAAATATTCATTAGATTCAGCAACAACCCATTGTACCAGATAAACAAAAATTATGATAAATGACAAATTTTTAAGTAAAATTTTATGAGGATATTTTAGGTATTTCAACTTTGAGCACATTAACAGGCGCATATGGTGATACATAAACTAGACCATTTAATAGAACTATAAAATTGTAACCTACATCAGTAACCACAGTGACATACTATAGGGCATTTCTTTTCACAGCTTTAGGCAAAATAGACCTAGCTTCTTAAAATTATAATCAAGGCCTGTTTTTACCCACTGTTTTTTCCACTATTTAGTACCTGAAGCACTGAAGAAATATTGATTTAAAAAAATTTAAAGTAACATGACATTCTTAATTTCTTTAAATTATTAATAAAAAAGACCTATAAGTTACAAAAGGAGTCTTAAATATTTAAAGTAGGGAGTATCTGGAATTTATAGATTTAAAATGTCAGACTGGTCTCTGTACATGATCTGCTCCATCATAGTAAATTTAACATGTAACTTTATACTGCATGAAGTTAACATACACAATTATATTTAATAGAATTTTAATATTAGATCTATGATAACCCACACAAAATTTAAAAATAATTTCCCTCCCATAAAGTTAAAGTTTTCTATTTTTGGAATGTACAAACAAACAGCTCTACTTCTAACTAAAAAATGACTGAGACAGTGTGTGTCTAATTACATGAGAATACAACATACGATATCACGAAGTCTAGCTCAACTCATTTGATGATCAGAATACTTACAAATACATATATGACAGGATAAAAGATATTTGCTGATATGTTTATCACAATAAATTTTAATTCTGAATTTTGTCAAAGTTACAAAATAGCCCAATAATAAAAAGTAAAAGCATTCAAACTACTGAATATTTTTACAAGAAAAAAAATTGCACACCTGTTCATTACGGTGAATATCTAAGTTCTTTTCACATTACTAACAATCAATATCAATCAATCAATATATATATATTAAAAAACTAGTAATTTCTAAAGTCAACACTCTTAACTTTTAAAAACCATTAATTCCTCACTTTACTATTCAAAATTACATACCCCTTTTTAATCTTATTAAGTACTTAATTTTCCCTTGGGCATTCGTGTTAAATTCCATTGTTACAGCCTTCGGCAAAATCATTCAAGATGGCTGACATTTTGACGAAATTAGACGCGACGCGGCGTGGGGTCTAAAAAATTCTGGTTTGCACATAAACACTAAACTTTTAACCAATCAGATATTAAATCACACCCTTTAGCCACGTGATGGAATGAAGTTTATATAAGTTCCAGCATACCTCGAAGAGCAGATTTTTGGCGTGGCACTGTTGCCTAGTAAACCGCCGTCATCGATGTCAAGAAATAGATAATAAACGTACTATTTAAATGAAAAGATTCCTAAATTCTTAGTCATGACTACAGATTCCTGAGGTGTGACATGTCGACTCTGGTCTCCGTTAACATGGGACTGTGTTGGCATGTTACATATATATATAAAGAAAAAAGAATATTTAGAGTAGAAAATGCAGTTACCTGAGCACCTGCAGTAATAAATAAAATGCTGTAAAAGATGGGGTTTGTAAACAAGCCCTCGAATATGTTGCGCTCCCCGTGTATCTTACGGGCATTGATTTCATTGAAGAGAGTCATCATGACAAATGTATTGAAGATTATCGTGAAGTGTTCAGATGGCTTTGCATGGAGAGAAGCATACAACCCAGAATCAATATCGAATATTCTGTCTCCTAGAAATGATAAAATTCAGTTATTAAAACATATTTTAAGAAACCTATAACATAAAAAAAAAGGTTGTAGACAAACAATTATCAGTACTGATATTTTGTTGTAAAAGCTAAACTTCTCTTTAGATTTTTTTGTTGTAGCAAAAAAGGTTAGTCACTCATGAAAGCAAAGTAGTATAAAGAAAGCTCTCATAATGACAGGACCATAGGTGTAGCATTGGGGGGGATGTTCCCCCCCCAACTTAACTTGAAATAAATTAAAATGTTAATAAAAGTTCAGTTAAAATCGGAAAATTGTAGAAAACTTTTAAGAAATTTGGTTTTTTCCCGCTTTTTCAAACTGTGAAACTGAAGATTCCGATTATGTCTTTAGCCTTAACATAGTTTTTAACAATGATATGATTCATAACAAAAATTTGATGCTATATTTTTTCTCATTTTATTTTAATATTATATTTATTTTTCTCATTATATAACTTTTGAATACTACTCAAACATCAATTCCATTGTTATTCAATTTTAAAAAATCATCATATTTCATATTTTAAGTATCGTCTGACAGTCAGTGCACTGACTAGGGCCCTAACTGAATTCAATTTGTCCCCCCCCCCCAAAAAAAAAAAAGGTGGAAGCATGCTACGCCTATGGATGGGACTGACTGTAAATGAAATCAATATGCAGCAATGAAAATGAAATGTAAATGAAATGTAAATGAAATGTAAATGAAATGAATGAAATGTAAATGAAATCAATATGCTACGCCTATGGATGGGACTGACTGTAAATGAAATCAATATGCAGCAAAAATCAATAGATCCAACTCAGGCAATCACTTACCAGCAAAAAGCAGAGTAAATATCACTATAAGCTGATAAACTGCATGACCTAGAATATTCTTCATCATTGTCCTAGATATTAAAGGTTTTGATCGTCCATAAGGCTTCCTCAGAAGGAGGTCATGGGTTGGCATTTCAGTTGCCAAGGCAAGAGAAGCGAGGGTATCCATGATCAGGTTCACCCACAACATCTGTACAGCTTTCAGTGGACTATCCTATAATGCATCAAAGTTGTTCATTAAACTAAATTTCCTATTAAAAAAAACCTACATCCAATTTTAGTCAGATCTGAAACTTTATGCTGACATCATTAAATGAAACATCGAAAATTTTGAATAATGTAACTATTTCAAAATTACAAACTCATTATAAAACAGTAATTTTTTAAAATTAAACAGCAAATACCGCAACAAGAAAATATTCTGTAGAGTTTAATGATGCTTAAGGCAAACTTAACTGACACAGTGCCAAGATTAATGAATTTGGTGTGATGTAGTGAAGAGCACAGAATATCAAGGAACTCAAAAGTTCAGTTCCCTTTGTACAATATATTTCAAATTATACATTAAAAACTCAAATAATGAAAAAAAATACTAATTTTTCAGTGAAAAGAGTTACTCATCAAAAATAACTTTCAGATCTTATCTAAGAAAACCATTTTTCTAATATCACATGTAGAATAGTTTAGTTACTGCTTACATACAACTTGCAAGTTTTTTGCATAGGTAGTAGGATTGAAATAATAATTTATGTAACAAACAACAGTAGAAGGTAAAAAGCAGCTCAATTATTCTACTTATAATCCATCTACTTTAGCAAATTGAATTCAGCACCTTGGGTTAAAACATTTAATTATTCATTGTGCATTGTCACTTTTTTTATTATTTAAATATACAATTAATCTTTTATTCAAGGAAAATTTTTCAAACAGCAGTATTATAAAAATAGCTAAAGAGCATACATTCATGGTTGTTAGTGACATTGATATTCAGAGAGCAAAAATAAATTTTTAAAAATAAATTTTTAAATACAATTGCAAGTTGCAAAAAATATTTTTTTTTATACTTTTTTCAAAAACCAGTTTTAATTTTGAAGCTATAGACATCAATAATTTAATTCCCTGTAAAAAGTGAGCTGCGAAAAATGTTGAAAACTGTGTAACATTTATATAATGTATAAAACAGAATTCTGAAAATAAAGTTTTGGTTAAGCAAGGGAAAGAAAAATTAAATATTTCTGAAGGGACAAATATAAAAGAATAGTAATTTAATGTAATAAATGGCAGTACTTACTTCTATTGCACAAGCTCCAATAAAAGCTACAATAACAGCAACAACATTAACAGTGAGTTGGAACTGTAAAAATTTGGCAATGCTGTCATAGACATTTCGGCCCCACATGACAGCTTTTACAATACTGGTAAAATTATCATCTGTAAGAATGATATCTGAAGCTTCTTTGGCAACATCCGTACCAGCAATACCCTGTAGGTATAAAATAATGTAGAAAATCACTCAAAGGACATTGTAGGGTTATATATATCAATACACCACATTCACATATACAGAGGCTGTTCGCACACTTTTTAAACGATTTTGGTAAGCGATAATAAAATATCGTTTGCTGCAAAAGAAATAATTCCAATTGTACTATGTTTTTTAAAGTCAAAATTATAATCTGCGGCTTGAAAGTTTTGTTTTTATTCAAAATGGCGCTTTTAACAAAGCAGTGGTTCAAAGGCTGCATTTATGCTCTTTCCGAAGAGAAATATGCATACTTTGTTATCCAAAAACGATGTGAGAGTCATGGTTTTGTGATATCTAAAGCGTCGATAGGTAATATCGTCAACAAGAAAGGAAAAAAACGTCAAATTGAAGCCTCAAGTAGGACAAAAATTCCAAACAAGTATCCAAGGAAAAAACGGACATCTTCGACTATTGCAAAGGTACGTTGTTTAATGTTAAAAGAAAATCTCCCTAGTCAAAGGACAGTTGCAAAATCATTAAAATGCTCGGTGTCCACTGTAAACAAAATGATAAACGTTGATTTAAATCTTAAGAAAGCGAAAAAACGCAATGTGCATCATCTTCTTCCAAATCATATCGCTGAATGCAGGACACACTGAGAAACACTTATCCAAAGAAAAATGGAAAACAATTGTCACAATAGATGAATCATGGGTGTATTTAAATGATTGCAACAAAAAAGAGCCATTTATTATCATAAAAGGGGAGAAAAAAATTTAAGTACATGGTTCAAAGAATTGAAAGAAAGTTTTTCTAAGGGATTAATGATTGTTGCTGGTTTTTCGTATAATGGCAAGTTAAAAATAAAGAGAGTGGAAAAAAATGTCAAGATTAACTCCAAATACTATCAGGAACATATTTTATCACCAATTTTTCTGAATGAAATACCATCGCTTTACCCACAGTGCCATCAATCTGTGAGACTCCATCAGGACAAAGCTAGCAGTCACACATCAAAATCCACTGTAAATTTCCTAAAAGAAATGGAACAAAAAACAGGTATCAAGGCCATACCCTTCACTGATATCCCTACTAAATATCCCGATGTATCAACTATGGATTTTTGTGCTTTCGGACTTTTAAAATCTGCATTATCCAAACGTCGTCCCAAAACCCTTACAGGACTCTGGAAAGCTGTTCAGGAGGAATGGGATAGAATACCTCTTCTGACACTTCAAAAGGCATTATTATCCTGGAAATTGCGGTGTCGAAAGATAGTTCAGGATAAGGGATATCAAATAGAACATTTAAAACACAAGAATTTTATGTAATTTAGTTTTGTGAATACAATATACATTGTCTAAAAAATGTGTGAACAGCCTCTGTACAGAATCAAACTTTTGTATGTTTTACTTTTAAATTATACTTAAGTTCCCCCAGTACTTAGGAATTATTGTAGCAGATGACATTTTCTGCATAAACCCCAAAGAAAAAGCACAGAAGGTGTATAGACAATTATGGTAGTGTAATAAAAATACTAAACATAAAAGCACAATTTTCAAAAGTATAGGAAGATAACAGTGCCAGAATCTTGTCAATTTAACGAAAAAACCCATAAATTTGAAGGTATTAAGAAAGGAAGATTTATAAAGAATACTGAAAATGTTCATGAATTTAATCATAAAAAACTAACATTTTGGAACAGAGTTCAATCAAATTATGCTTTCTATCTGTCCAGAGTTTTCAGAATTTCAAATTTATTTTTTAACAATTAAAAGATGTTTTATGCTTATAAATTTTAAACTTTGAATAGATTTTTTTGTTCTTTTTTAAAAAAGGAAAAAAGTTCTATTATTTTGAAAGGCAATGCATGTAATCAAACTACACCAATACCATACAAACAATATTAGACTAAAAACATTTGAAGAAAAAAAGTCAACTAAAATTTAATAATGCTCTTTGATACAATTTAAAAGTCCTATGAACATATATTTCTCCTAAGCTTTGGCTTCCTTGTGAGTTTTCTGTCTCACAAGATGCCTTTTTGAATGGATTTTCATAGTTCCTAAGAAACTGAAAGCATGTATTTTCATAGCAGATATAATGCAATTTAAAAATGGAAAACATGGTTAATATCATAGCTAATTCGAAAGAGAAAAAAATTACAAACCATAGCAAACCCAACATCAGCCTTTTTCAAGGCAGGTCCATCATTGGTACCATCACCTGTCACAGCCACAACTTCTCTATTAACATTCAATTTGCTATCGATGATGCCTTTCACAAGTGTGTATTTATCCTGAGGAGAAGAACGAGCTAACACTCGAAGTCGTGGCCATATTTTATCAAGCAAATGTTGTTGAAACTAAAATTAGAAATAAGATATTGAAAAAACTATAGAATTCATAAATGAATATGATATTAACTTCTGAGTTACAAATCTATATTTCCACAACAAAAAATGATCATCAACATTCTCAAACATGCAAAATCAGCTCAACAGCTCTGATTTGACCAAAGGCTTTCTTATTTATGAAAAAACACTTTTTTTTCGATTAACCCTATGGACAGAAAAATTTTACTGAAATATAAAAAATTAGATAAGCAGAATCTGAGTAATACCAATTTATGTACTTATAATTTTTATTTATTTATTTTCAGAAAAATTTATACTGATCTTTAACGGGATTGAAATTCAACTACAAATATCACAAATAATGATGCCAAATAATAGAAATTAACTTTTTATAAATATATCATTATGCAAAGACTTCATAACAATGCTACTAAACAGAATGCTAAAGAGTATTCAGTCAAACAAGGTTAAGAAAAATCTGAAAATTCCTATAAAATTCTCCAAAAGATATATGAAATGAATTGATGAGTATGTTTTAAAAATTATATTAAAAAATAATTAGTTTTCCTTCAAATACATCTATTTCACTGTACGATATTCAATGTTAGATACTGCTACAATTGAAATTTCATTCATCAGAAATGCTAAAAATACTTCTTTCACCAAATTTACTTCAAACCTTAAAAGATATTTTGCACAATAACTAATCTTAAAACTCTCTGACTTAAGTTTACTTTGCAATTATTAAAGCATGAAAAAGTAGTCTGGAAAAATCAATAAATGTACCTCTCCATTGCTGTCTCTTATCCTTCGGTTGAATTCTTTTCCATCTAAGACTAAGAAATCATCTCCAGGCCTGATGATACCACACTTCAGTGCAATGGACCGAGCTGTGTTCACATTATCTCCAGTAACCATGCGTACAGTTATTCCTGACCGCTGGCACTTTTTAATAGCATCAGGCACCTAGTCAAAGCAAATGCACAAATGTGATGTAACAATTAATTTTATCTGCTAACTTTCTTGAAAATTTCCATTCTTTAGATGAAAAACTGGGACTAACAGAATACAATATAAGAGAGATGGGTAAATAAAATTGAATGGCTTCAAATATTCAAACAAAATACAAAAATAAAAATAGCAATTTAAAATCAGCCCACTGAACTGCTGCAATCAGAGATTTATGCAAAATGGATGTGTCAACTGTATGAGTGTACCTGCATGCCAAAAATGTTCACTTTTAATGGAATTTCTGTTTAGTAAACTCTTTGCTTTTAGTGATGGTTATGCTAATAAAATAACTATAATCATTACCAAATTGATTACAATTTGTTGAAAAACTAAGTCACTTCAGTAAACAAAAGTTCTGATAAATTTTCTTTTTTAATATTTGGACACAGTATCTGTATTCTACAGACATAGTTCTGTATACTATGAAAGACACAGCTCTTTCACAATCTACAAAATTAGGTAACACTGATCGTATTTGCCAAGCATTTTGCTTTAATTTTGGAGGTTTCTGAAAAACTGCATCTGAATTTCAGAGTTTGATTAGTTTAAGTATGATGTGCTCCTTGTTGCGAAGGAATCTCCATTGGGACAATTCAATTCCTTCTAGCAGGTTGTTGTATGGAAAAACCCCATTGGAACACTAATTACATCCAGATGAAGCTAAAAAAACTAGAGATAATCCTGTTTCCTCACAGGACAATATTTGAATAACATTAAATCTGCCCCTTGCTGCTAAATGTACGTTCTGTTCATTCAAGGCTATGTTTACAATATATGCATTTCAAGTCATGTACATGGAATAAGACAATACAGTTCATAACACATCCAAGTAAGTTTGAGCCCTGTAAGTCCATATTGTTGGTTTAGATTATTAAAACTTCTGGAATCAGTCTTCATATTTGTGTGTCATTTCCTGATGACCACAAAAACTGTAGCAGACTGAATAGTTTCCAAATGATGTTCAGTGGGTGCAGATGCATCATTGCTAAATCTGAATATTGAAACTTTAAGAATCTTTTTTTCTATTATTTATCCTGGTCTCAAAAACTATTGTTAAAATAATTTTAGCCTAAAGAAGTAGGCACCTACACCATCAATGCACTTAGTACAGAATTTTCTCACTTTACGATGACCAAGTTTTTCTATAAAAATCTTCACACTTGCAAATATGTCAACAATTTTGAAGTACAGATGGTTTCACATTTCTCCACAAGTTATAGGGTAATAATTTATACTCGGACCATTATTTTACTATGAAAAATATTCTATAAACCAATATACATCTTCAGTTTATGCAAAAAGAGCTCTTTGTTGCACACTGAATAATGATGAGCAAACATCCAAGATATACACACTGTTAAACTCAGTCCGTAACCTGGAAACTGTCTGGATTACCATACAAATTACAGCTTATATGATTCCAATGTGCCAGATAGGGCTGAACATAACATCGAGAATTTCTGGGTGAGATCCCCATGTCTCATTTCTCACACTGTTGCCCTTCCATTTTAACTTGTCATTTTAAATTCTCAATAACAATTCTGCTTATTACATTTCCTTAAAATTTCATTACATTATTTATAAATACAAGCAAGGCATAAATTACTATAAAAGTAACACTCATTTTTTAAGAAACAATTTGGTAATACTCACTTCAGGTCGCACAGGATCTTCAATGCCAACAACACACAAACATGTTAAATCACAAAGAATGTTGTCTTCATCTTCCCAGTTTGGCTCCCTGTCAATACGTATTTGGTTTGCACTTTGAGGAGAATTCACATAATCTTTGTAAGCTAGGGCAATGGTTCGTAATCCATCACTTGCCATTGGTTCAATAACACACTTTACAAGCCTGTCCTGATCTTCTTTTGAGAAGTTCTCGAGTTTACCATCTTTGCCATAAATATATTTACACCTGAAATAAATTACATTAAAATAAACATTATATAAAATTCTTAAAGGATCTGCATTCTTTTTTTCCTACCACTCTTACTCAAACCCACACACATAAAAAGATATTTTTTTTACAAATTTCAAAATTTTTTTTCAGTCTAAAATTTTTATTATATCAAAAAATAGCACTGATCACAGTTTTTTAAAGTCAGTAACACAAAAATACAACATAATACACAAATTTCCTTTAGTCTAGGAAAATATGTTAAGTAATAAATAATTATTAACAGTATGTAGAACAAGGGGGGGGGGGGGGGGCTCGAAACTAGATTGTGCTTAGGAGCCTCCAAATGTTTCATCTGCCACTATATTTGATACAGTCCACCTTCAGTAGTCTTTTTATCTAAATTTACAAAAATTACAAGACCTCTCATAATTGACAATCTTGAAGAACACTATCGTGCCTGGCACTCTCTACAAGAGAGGGGGATGCCTCCATACAGTGGTGTAGCGAGGGAGGGGCAAGGAGGGTCTATCATGCCCCGGGCACCACTCGCTGAGGGACACCAAATGATCTACCTTTTTAACTAACTCTATATTTTTTATAACTATATGTTTTTTGAGGGGGGCACCAAAAAGGTATCGTGTCCCGGGTGCTAGTTATGCTCGTTACGCCACAGCCTCCATAGGGGTTCCTAGGAAGGGAGAGCCCATGGTAGTCAGTCTGTGTTGTGGAGTTGAAGAGATGGTGCATAGGACTGTGAGCCTGAAGATGCACTGAGTGTTTTTGTTTTGTTTTTGCTCTCAGAGTTAGATGGTTGAAGTAAATTAATTAATATAAATAGTGAAATAAGTTCTGTGAATAAGTTTTAAGTATTTTGTTTGTTTGTGATTTGTTGAAATAAAATGCTTTGAATATTCATCCAAGCAGTGTTAAATTCATTCCCATTAACATTGTCGATCAGAGGAAGATAGAAAAAGGTGACACATGTTTTAACACCCCTGAGATACTATGCCTCTTCATTCAATGGAGAAGTAGAGGCTATACACACAGTATTGACCAAGTTGACATGCCCCTCAATCACATTCCAAAAATGTGCAATATTTTCTGATTCTTGAGCTGTCATTGAAGACATGCCTCTGTGGCATGCTACAAAACCAGTAAAACTCTTGAGTGTCTGTCCCTTATTCATACACTGTCATCACAAAACATCAAAGTCACTTTACAGTGGATTCTGACACACTGTTGTATTCAAGGAAATAAATGGATTGACAGAGAGAGTTTTCAGAGTCTTTGTAGGCCAATCATTTATGATTCTACAATGGTATTTATCCAGAAAAAATTAACGGACCTCTTTTATCAAGAATTAATCTATAGAAATTCTAATAAATTATGGATTGTTAATAATGCATTCATTCCAGATTTTCCAAGGAATGATTCAGTAGCAATGATCCAGCTTTTAACTGGCCATGACTGTTTAATGAAGCATCTGAACCACTTGAAAATTCTACATAGTTCTTATTGCACTATTTCTAATAAACCACAAGATATGAACATTTCCCACCTTCAGACCTCAAAGGCACTCTCGGCTCAGGATCTCTGTAACTGAAATTGGGAGGCAAGAGCATTGAGCAATTAATATGCCCAGTTTCCTTCCCTGTTTTATACTTGTATTTTGTTTGTTATTTTTGTTTTTATATATTGCTTGCCATTGGAAATTTTAAACAAAAATTTAATTTTTTTTTTTAAATTTAAGAACAAAAAAAGGACTTACTTTTTCATCACCATTTCTGAAGCTCCTTTGGTAAAAACTCGAAACCCTCCTTCCATGGGGATCACAGTGCTCATTGACTTCCTCAGAGAGTTGAAAGTGTATACTTTATGGAGTTTCTCTTCAGGTATATCATCACGCACTGTCTGATAATCTTTGCCCACATCTAGCACAAATGACAGCAGAGCACACTCTGTCTTGTTGCCCACTTGCTTAGGAAGATCACCAGGATTGTCAGGAGGCTGCAGGAAAAAATAAAGGTAACTGAAAATCAAATACAGAACTTAACAACACACTAAGAACATTATTAACATTGAAGTAGTTCAGAAGTATTGGAAGGCAATAGAACTAATGGTGTCATAGCCAATATTCTGAGCATTTATAATAAACTAGCTGAATACCCGTGCTTCGCTACGGAGTACATTGAAATTAAATACAATGGTCAATATATGCAATTAATGCCAAACAATATATATATATATATATATATATATATATATATTTATAATAAATACAACCGTCAATGTATACAATTAATGTAAAAAATATATATTTATAAAAAAATCGTAATGGATATTTTTATAGACAAAATAATGTAGAAGAAGATATTCAAATTAAATCTAATAGAACATACTAAAGAATATAGTGCAGTTAATATAGTACAGTTTGAGGAACATTTCTTTGACTGTATTTTAATTTTTTTTTTTTTTTATAATATCCAATCATCTGCTGCATTAGAAAGAAAAAGAAATATATTTATTTGTCAATTTATTTCGTTGTTATGCACATGACGCAAAATTAGTCCACAAAAAGAAAAGAAACCACATGATCAGCATTTAATAAATTAAATTCTAAAAATAAATCTTTAAAAATTCACCAAAAATCAGAAAATGGAGGTAAAGATTCAAAAAGATTTCATAATAAAGGAATTTTATGATCTCTCTCATGATATAAATTTTATGACCCTCAGATTATTATTACTTTAAATGTAAACTTTAAAATAGTTACAAAAAACTGCTTAAAAATTTAATTTTAAAAAATCTACGAAGAATTTTTCAAAATTCTTCCTTAGTGCACCCCTACACTATAAGAAGAATTGCCATGCAAATTTTCAGCCCTTTAGGTCCAGCGGTTTGGTCTGTGCATTATCTGTCAGTCAGTCAGTTACAGAACTGTTTTATATATATAGATAAATAAAACATTGAATCCAAACTACATCAGTCAAAGTGAACATAAACAAAACTTTCCATAAAGTCATTATAAACATGAAAAATAATGTTCATCAGAAAGCTCAGATTCCCCATATTTAAATGGTTTGGATTGTAAACAGACCCTACTATCATATCAATACATCTTATAAATCAACTTTCTTTCTAAGATTTGGATATAAACTGAGAGAAACTACCACAAAAATGTTATCTAATATATAAAAATGAATGTTTGTCTGTCTATAATTGTATAGAAATCCACAGTTTAGGAGCAACGATCGTGAAATTTTACATACAGGCGTCTTTAAAAACAGCCAAGGGTCAGAAGAACTTTCAAAATCGAAATTAATTACCATTGATTTTTAATTAATAAAAAATGAACAATTTTTGAAACTAAATGTAAGCTGTTACACTTTGTCGAATCACCCCTCTGAATATGGCAGCCACGTTAGGGATAGCTGCCAAACAGCAAGCAAAAAGATAAAAATAAATAAAATCAAAAAGTCATATATTAAACCAGAATAATAGATGAAAATAATAATCTTTCAAGTCGGATTTTATACTCTAAAAGAGATCAGATCCAACAGCATATTGACACTCTCGACACGCGATGGAAAATTCGAATCAGCCAAGCTAAGTGTCACGAGATCTTTTTTAACCGCTACTGCAATCCCCCTTGCTTATGCCTTTGTGTCTATTGAAGAGTTAAAGACTAAGCTTCTATCCTGCAAACTTATTTCTGACTTAAAACTCCTCTTACTCCATAAATGCATGTATATTCACCAACCCATAGCAACTTTCCAATAATCAGCAGTGTGTTTCCAATACAGCAGTGTGTTATCATGGCACATTCTGTAAAATCGCGTGTTTGCTACGCTCTACGACCCGGGTTCGAATATGGGATAGTGAAAATTTTGCTGAACCTGTATTTTCAGCTTTTTTATTTCAGCTTTTATTTTATTATTTTTTTTAATTATTATTTTTATTTCATTTTATTATTATTTTTAATTATTATTTATATTTTATTTCATTATTTTTTTATTATAATTTTTATTTTATTTTATTTATTTTACAGCTTTTTTTATGATGAAAGACCGAATATAGCTGAAATCTGAGGAGTTTATTATACATTTATATATTTTTAATTGGGTTTTCATATTATGAACATGTATGACATTTAGTATGCTTTTTTTTCTATGTTATTTATACTGTGTTTAGTTTTTTAATGGATTTTGGTAGGTTTATTATAAATTTATATATTTTATGTTTTACTTTTCAGGATTTTTTAATCCAATTATAAAGACTAAATTTTTTCTATGTTATTTATACTGTGTTTAGTTTTTAAATTGATTTTGTTTAACAAACATTTTACAATTTGACATTTTTACTTTTCAGCTTTACTTTTCAAAATTCTTTACTTTCCTAAAGACAATTTGACATTTTTCCTTTTCAGATTTTAGTGGTTTATTATAAATGTACATATTTTATGTTTTACTTTTCAAGGTTTTTTTGCTCCAATGATGAAACGCTAAATCTAGCTGAATTCTGAAGAAATTATTGTAAATTTATGGTTTTTTATGATGGGTTTTCATTTTATTCGTGCGTATAACATTTCACATGCTTTTTATTCTATGTTATTTATACTGTGTTTAGTTTTTAAATTTATTTTGGTTGACAAATATTCGACAATTTGACATTTTTACTTTTAAGTTTTTAGTGGTACAATGATGAAAGGCTGAATCTACCTAAATTCTGAGATGTGTATAACATTTCTCATGCTTTTTTTTCCCTATGTTATTTATACTGTGTTTAGTTTTAAAATTGATTATGGTTAACAAACATTCTTAAAATCCCGGGCAGTGCCGGATAAATTATCACCTATGTAGGTTGATAATTTGTAAATTTTAAAACTGTTCCCACATGTATATTTACCGATCCACAAGAACTTTCCAATATTTTTAATTAATAAATGACCAACAATTTTTGAAGGATGCGACTCTCGATTGACAGACGTGCAGTAGATGACGCCACTAGTTTAAGCTTTTAGTATTCCAACCCATTTGTAATTTATCTTTATAATATACTAGCTGAAAACCCGCACTTCGCTACGGAGTACATTCAAATTAAATACAACGTCAGTGTATGCAATTAATGCCAATATATAAATAAATATATATATATATAATAAATACGACGATCAATGTATACAAATGATGTAAAAAAACAAAAAAGTATATTTATAAAAAAATCGTAAGGGATATTTTTATAGACAAAATAATGTAAGAAAATATTCAAATTAAATCTTATAGGACATACTGAAGAATATAGTACAGTTAATGTAGTACAGTTTCAGGAACATATCTTTTACATTATTTTGATATTTTTTTGGATAATGTCCAATTGTCTGCCGCATTAGTAAGAAAAAAGTATTTTTTGTTTATTTCGTTGTTATGTGACGATAAATTTATTTAAAGTACCAGAAAAAGAAATCACGTAATCAGCGTTTAATAAATTAAATTCTAAAAATTAATCTTTAAAAATTTACCAAAAATCAGAAATTGAAGGTAAAGATTCAAAAAAGATTCCATTTTAAAGGAATTTGCATGATCTTTTTTGTGATATAAATTTTATAACCCTCGAATTATTATTTTAAAAGCAAAAAAGTTACTAAAACAGCTTAAAAATTTAATTTTAAAAAAATCTAAGAATTTTTCAAAAATCTTTCTTAGTGCACCCCTACACTATAAGAAGAATCACCATGCAAAATTTCAGCCCTCTAGGTCCCGCGGTTTGGTCTGTACATTGTATGTCAGTCAGTCAATCTGTGAGTCAGTCAGTTACGGAACTGTTTTATATATATAGATTATTACTACTATCTTTATATCATAACATTAACTTCATGCGCACACATTATTTTCATATGCTTTTGTTTTATTATTATCTTTATAATAGCGTAATTTTCATATGATTTTAAACAACAATCGTTTTTAACTGGCATTCAATTGGCTGTTAAAACTTTATACAAGTATTTACACCCTATTTAAAAGAAGTAGGGTGTAAATTTTTCAAAGTGGATTTTTAACACCCAACTTCACAGATGTAGGGTGTAAATTGTAGGGTCGAAAGTTGGTAAAATCAAAATTTTGTGCAATGTATTTAGTTTCTCGATTCAAAGTAGTTTTTTTCTAAAATTTAATTTATTTCGCTTGAAAAGCTAAATATTTTATGCACGCGGTTTATATTATTATTACTATCTTTATATCATAACGGTAACTTCATGCGCAAGCATTATTTTCTTATGCTTTTTTATTCTTATCTTTATAATAGCTTTATTTTCATATGGTTTTAAACAACTATCGTTTTTATTCATATTATGTTGGTTTTTTATTAATTAAAATTAAGGGTAATTAATTTCGATTCCGGAAGTTCTTATTACCTTTATTTTCATATGCTTTTTCATTTACGAATCATTCAAATGTTGGTTAAAAAACTTTTGTGTAATTTATACATGTGTGTGTGTTTAATTATTGTAATTAATAAATTTATATTTCTGGAGAGGATGTTTCAGTTTTTAGTGGTACTATGATGAAAGGCTGAATCTACCAAAATTCTGGGGAGTTTATTATGGAGAGAAAAGGAATTTAATATGTAGAGGATGTTTATAGGAGTTTAATATGGAGAGGAGTTGAATGGTTTGCAGCCCTCAATCAAACACTTCATTTTTTAATAGGCAACGCTGGAGTCATATCATGGTTCTATTGGAAATTTCTGCTAAACCTGTAATTTCAGCTTCTTTTTTTGCCCGAATGATAAAAGGTTAAATCTAGCTGAATTCTGAGGAGTTTATTAAAATCTTATATTTTTTTTATGGGGTGTTCCTTTTATTCATGCGTATAAGATTTCACGTGTTTTTTTTTCTATGTTATTTATACTGTGTTTAGTTTTAAATTAATTTTGGTTAACAAACATTAGACAAATTGACATTTTTACTTTTCAGATTTTAGTGCTACAATGATCAAAGGCTGAAATTCGTAAGTTCTGAGATGTGTATAACATTTCACATATATGTATTCTATGCAATTTATACTGTGTTATTTTTTAAATTGATTTTGGTTAACAAACATTCTTAAATTCCCAGGCAACGCCGGGTACTTCAGCTAGTAATCTATATATATAAAATAGTTCCTCAACTGATTGACTGACTGACATACGACGCACAGACTAAACCGCTGGACTTAAAGGGCTGAAATTTTGCATGGCGATTCTTCTTATAGTGTAGGGTGCACTAAGAAAGATTTTTGAAAAATTCTTCTTAGATTTTTTTAAATTAAATTTTTAATCTGTTTTTATAACATTCTTTAACATTTGCCTTTAAAATAATAATTTGTGGATTATAAAATTTATATCACGAGAAAGGTCATAAAAATTCTTATAAAATGAAATCTTTATCGAATCTTTGCCTCCATTTTCTGATTTTTGGAGAATTTTTAAAGATTAATATTTAGAATTTAATTTATTAAATGCTGATCACGTGATTTCTTTTTCTGGTACTTTAAATAAATTTATCGTCACGTGCATAACAACGAAATAGACAAAAAAATATTTTTTTTTCGCTTGCTAATGCGGCAGAAAATTGGTCATTATCCAAAAGAGTGTTAAAATACAGTAAAAGATATGTTCCTCAAACTATACTATATTAACTGTACTATATTCTTTAGTATGTCCTATTAGATTTAATTTGTATATTTTCTTCTGCATTATTTTGTCTATAAAAATATCCGTTGCCATTTTTTTATAAATATATATATTTTTTACATCAATTGCATATATTGATTGTTGTATTTATTATAAATATATTTATATATATTTTTGGCATTAAATGCATACATTGACCGTTGTATTTAATTTGAATGTAATCCATAGTGAAGCATGGGTATTCAGCTAGTGCTAAATATATGTGATTATGGTACACAAAGAAAATGATGTGAGATAGGTGGACCTTCAAATTAGCGGTACAAAAATACTTGAACCCCAGACTTGAGAAATAAAAATTATAGAAAAAATATTAAGCACTTAGCCATAATTTAACCAACTGCAAAATTGACAAATTTAGCATCAGTCATAAATACACAGAGTCACTATACAGGCTTTAAGATTGACTTCCAAATTTTCAGAGAAATATAAAGATTCATTTTAAAACCAAACTTATTAGATAAATTTAATTTATGTTCCAACTGCATATACACATAGATTGAAAAAAAAGTCACTCAAATAACAGATTTGTAAATGAATAGAAAAGCATTACAATACAAAATTTTACATATGTTAACAATGGAAAAAATATTAAAAATATTTTCTGAACATTTTACCATTACACGTGAAGTATAAGCACTATTTATAGATATTCCAGTCACCAGCAAGTCAGCAACATGAGATGGTAGAGTTTCAAATTTAGGATTAACTTTGAAAAGAGAACCTGAAATTCAAATAAATAGAATTGCATTAAAAATACTAAATTCAAAATATTTCTAAAATAATTTGGCAGTATTTTTGAGAGTTTTAAAATTTTTTAACCTACCACAAATAAAACTTTGGACAACAGTCATGCGATTTGTGGTGAGGGTTCCTGTTTTGTCAGAACAAATGGCAGTGGCATTACCCATTGTTTCACAAGCATCTAAATGTCTCACTAAATTGTTATCTTTCATCATTTTCTGACAAAGACAAAAAAATACTTTGAAACAATACATTTCACAAAAGAAAACATTGTAAAATGCAGGACAAATGAAAACAACATGGGGAGTGTATTTTATGCATTTGTGTTCTAACACTATCTTAACATCTCAAAATCTATGCACATAAACACAGATGTATTTGCAGCTTCAGGTATTATGAGGTTGTCAGACTTCCCTTAGAAACAGATTAAATAGACAGTTCTTACAAAATACAGCACAGCAATTACAGATATATACATATTTTATCTATCTATCTATATATATATATATATATATATATATATATATATATATATATATATATATATATATACACAGTGGAGTCTCGATCCATTATTTTCCAAATCATCGTTTCCCACAAGTGTCATTTGTTTCACCCAGTCCCAATGATCATATTGCTTTGTTACGTTCCCGCATGTATCGTTTAGTCCAATTGGTCCCTTGAAAAACGAGAGATTGAGATTCCACTGTGTGTGTGTGTGTATATATATAAATATATATATATATTTATATGTATGTAATATCTTAAATATTATGCCCTCCATTCTAGCATTTAAACTCCCTTTCCTAAATCCAATCCCCAGTAATATTAATTTATCGCTTTAAAACCCTTAGCCACAGAACTTCCCATAAATCACATGCCTTTGCATTTCTGCATGTATATATGTCCAAATTCAGGAGGGGGTTAGCTTCGTGAACCTCAAAATCTGCTGACCCTACAAATAATAGCCACTTTTTTTTCGTCCTCTCGCATTTAATGTTGAAAGGTGATATTTATTCCGAGCCATTCTTCTGAAATGAATGGATGTGTTTTCGCTCTAATAAACGATATACTAAGAAGTTTGGCCTTACTGCATTTAAATCTACTTTTTATTCCTTTCAGGCTGAGTCTAGCTCCAGCCATGTAAATATGAGTTAGTTTTTCCTTTCGGGTTATAATTTAAGGATGTGATGTAATGGGGATATATATATATAATAGCTATTTGTTAAGAGTAAATTTCATGAATGTCCAAAAATCTAGGCAGCATCATGCATGCATATTAAATTCGTTTATCTATATATATAAAACAGTTCTGTAACTGACTGACTGACATACAACGCACAGACCAAACCGCTCGACCTAATGGGCTGAAATTTCACATGGAGATTCTTCTTATGATGTAGGGGTGCACTAAGAAAGATTTTTGAAAAATTCTTCTTAAATGTTTTTAAATTAAAATTTTAAGCTGTTTTCGTAACTTTTTTTAAGTTTGCATTTAAAATAATAATTTGAGGGTTATAAAATTTATATCACGAGAAAGATCATAAAAATTCCTTTAAAATGAAATCTTTTTCAAACCTTTACCTCGATTTTCTGATTTTTGGTGAATTTTTAAAGATTAATTTTTAGAATTTAATTTATTAAATGCTGATCACGTGATTTCTTTTTCTGGTACTTTAAATAAATTTAGCGTCACATGCATAACAACTAAATAGACAAAAAAAATATTTTTTTTCTTTCTAATGCAGCAGATGATTGGATATTATCCAAATAAAAAAAAAAAAAAATTCCCCTTATGATTTTTTTATAAATATATATATATATATATATATATATAGATATTTAAAATTAAGATAATTAAAAGGGCAGATGTGACCATTTAATACACCTCTAACCTGAAATAAGATTGACATATATAAATAGGCAAAAAACGGAATCGGAGGTGGTATAGTTGATGACTGGGGGGGGTTGTGATCCCCCAACCCCGGTTAAACATGTTTTAAGCCAGGCAACACTCCCGGAGGTCGGCTATAACACCAAGACAGTAATAAAAAATTATGAAGAGGAAAAATATTTTAGGTGAAATAGATAAGTTAAACCAGATAGTTTTCTAATGTAGTCAACTAAAACATAATTACAAGATGAATAGAATGAAAAAAATCTTAATACTAAGTTACAGAAATAGAATAATACTAATTAACTAAATAAGTATTCACTAACATATACACTATATATATACAAAATACTTAGCTCCCACCAAGCAAAGGGACACGAAACCCTTGCACACTCACATTTTATAGACATAGCAGGGATAAATATCGCCGTATTAGGGAATTTTTTTTCTTTTTTTTTTTTTTTTTTTTTTTTTTTAGTGTTGCCAACTTATTTTAAAACGATTCATACAATCTTTATTGTCTAGATTAAAAAACTGGGTTAGAATAGATACGAGGAAATTGACGGGAAAACCCTGGTCAATAGCTATAGTTAAGAATTTTATTATACTGACGTCCATAGTTTTTTTGTTTGAATGTAAGCGTTGACAACGTATTAACTGGTTGGTAACTATATTGCGTTTAATATTTAAATGTAGAGCATTATTCCAATTCATAATCCTAACAGTTTTAAAGTTGTAAAACTCGCGTTTATCATATAGACAGTATGATATTAGATTTTGATTAACACTTAAACTCAAGTCTAAAAATACCAAATTTCCATAGTTATCTTTATCAGTCTCCACTAGTTTAAGATTTTTAGGGTAAAAATTAATATCTATTTCTTTTAAGTTTTCATTAAAACATATGAGTATATCATCTACATATCGGAAAAACATAAGTTCATTTAGAATCATTACACCTCTTTCATAAAAGTGAAGGTATATATCTGCTAAAGCAGATGAGCATCCTCCACCCATTGGTATTCCTTGTATTTGTTTGAAGAAGTTACTACCATTATATAAAACTGTTTCATAAAGTACAAGATCTAATAATGCACGATATTTATTTTCAGCTATATACGTCTTTAAATCATATTGATCGTATAATCCATGAATAATACTATATAGATCTTTTAGGACGATAGAGTTGAAAAGATACGTAAAATCGTAGCTTTTAACGTTTGTTATATCACCTTTACCTTTTATCTGTTTAACTATTTCTAAGCTATTATTGATGAAATAGCCACCCTCTTTACTTATTTTTTATAAACTATTTTAAGTATGTTTAAAAGTTTATTATTAGCAAGCGTTAAGTAAGTATTGCAGCCCACAGTAACAGTTCTAAATTTAACAGGCGATTTATGAAATTTAGGGATTAAGACTAAATAAGGAAACCTAAGATTTTTAATATCGTAACCTGCACGACGATATAACGCTTTGATACGATTTTGTATAGTACAAGACGTAGAATCTAGTTTTTTATAAACAGTATTATCATTATAGCACTGTAATAGTTTTTCACAATAAAAGTTTTTGCATATAAATGCATAGTTAGCAGAAACTTTATCAACATAAGTTATAGCAAAATGATCTTGTAAAGCAGTTATAGCCGGTTCTAAGGTATTCAAACTTACATGAAGATTTTTTGGTTTAGTTCTCAGATAAGCAATTTTAAAATCACTTAAATAATGAAATTTCCACTTAATTTTAAATATCTATATATCGTAAATATTTTTGTGAGCAGCTTAGCGCCTAAAATTTATTTACTCTTTTTTGTTTCATATTAAGTAATTTACATTTGTAAACTATATATATATATATATATATATATATATATATATATATTACATCAATTGTATACATTGATTGTCACATTTATTATAAATATATATATTTAATTTTTTGGCATTAATTGCATACATTGACCGTTGCATTTAATTTGAATGTACTCCGTAGCGAAGCGTGGGTTTTCAGCTAGTTTACATATATAAATACTCATACAGTACTCCTCCCCTACAAAAAATACTCTGACACTACCAAGAATGCAAAGACTCATAGGGTTGAAAGGTAAATTCAGAGAATTTTAATCCTGCATACACTGTAATTCTCTACTCTTTAAATTTTTTCATTATATACATCCTTCCCCACCTAAATCTTAAGTAAATTTTACAAGTTAGTAATGGAAATGAATGATTTTTTGTTACACTGGTGGTGGAAGTATATAAGCTAAATTCAACTCTATATAGCTCTATTTAATCAGCTTTATAATTCACAGCTTTATAATTCATTTTTAATTTAAACTCATCTCACTGAAGTCCTTAAAACAGTGAATAACGTGAAGTTCAAATTGTGCAAGCATATTACACATTACATATCACACAGAGACATAAATACATGTATATGTGCTCTTTTTATTCTTTAAATAAAAAAGGCTATTATGTCTAATTATGACTGCTTATATATGATATGATTGAGTTTGGGCAGTGCATTTCAGCTTTAGAGAGCAATAAAAGGTTTATAAGCTTTGATATAAGGAGAATGATATTATCTATTAGGGAGATTTTCTAAAGATGATAAGTACATTATGTTCACATTTCATACTTTCTCTCAATTTTTTTTTTTGCCTTATCATGATAAGTCAAAAGAGATTGAGAGAAATTCCAGCAATGCAAATACTTGTACTATCAGTGAATATTTAAAAAATAAATAAACAAACTAGAATTTCTAAAACATAAAAAGGAACTGTTATAGACCACTGAGAGAGAAAAATATGAAAACAACACAAAGATAAACTTTATACAACTATGGATGATTTTGGAATATGGTCTATATAAAAACTTGTCAGACTAAAGGCTTGAATCAATATAAAAATGTAGCACGTTAAAAAAACTGAATAAAACAATTCATATCAAGCATTTATTCTAGCAATAAAAGTAAAATTACATATTATAAATAAAAAGAGATTTAATGTAACGATATAACTACATTTGCACATTTTTTCCTTTGTGAGTTATAAGTATGTTGTGCATTTATATAAACCTATTTAAAAAAACTGTGATAGTGAAGTAAGAGTTAACTCTCAGTAAAACAGCGAAAACCTTGAATAAAGGTTAGTTATTAGAGAAAAGATGGCAAGAATATACACTGCTCAAAACAATTAGGGGAGCACATGGTTTTAACGAAATTACGCAAATACTTACACTGATAAGTAACATAAAACAAAATGTTTGACAGTTTTTTAAACAATATATTTACAGTATTTACAATCCTCAATATTACAGCATTTATAGACCTCAAAATTCCCTTAGAAAATAACATTTTTCTATTCCAAAAATTAATGATTTTACCTTAACTGAGTAGGCTAGAGCAAGAGTGACAGCTAATGGAAGACCTTCTGGAACAGCAACAACTAACACCGTAACACCAATAATGATATATTTCACAATATAGTTCATGTAAAATGGACTCCATGAACGTTTCTGAAGGAAAAAAGTTTTCACAGCAAAACGAACAATCAGAATAATAACAGTACTAACAGCTATCGTTGAACCTAAAATAAAGAGAAAAAACTAAAAGTCCACATAAAAGTGTCTCAATAAGTCCACATAAAAGTGTCACAGTTTAAGTCCAATTTAAAAATAGAAAAAGGTTTGAAAAATGAAAGCTTAAAAGAGCTCAGCAGATAAATGTGAAACATAGTAAACTTCTAATTTGATAATGGTATGGTCTCTGTTAAAGGGTGGAGATGACTGTAGTTAAAATTTGACTAATTAGGATAAATTTGTTAATTGGGAATGGTTTTTGGTTTTTTTTTAATACTGATGGTTATTAAGGTTATTTGAATAAATTATACACTGCATCATAGGCGTAAGTGTTGGGGGGGGGGCACATCCCCCCCTCCCAACTTGACTTGAAATAAATTTAAATGTTAATAGAAGTTCAGTTAAAATCGGACAACTGTAGAAAACTTTTAAGAAAGTTTGTTTTTTCCCGCTTTTTCAAACTGTAAAACTGAAGATTCCAATTATGTCTTTAGCCTTAACATAGTTTTTAACAATGATATGATCCATAACAAAAATTTGATGCTATATTTTTTCTCATTTTATTTATATTATATTTAATTTTCTCATTATATAACTTTTGAATACTACTCAAACATCAATTCTATTGTTATTCAATTTCAAAAAATCATATTTCATATTTTAAGGACCGTCCGACAATCAATGTGCTGAGGTGGACCCTAACTGAATTCAATTCATGCCTCCCCCCTCCCCCAAAGTTAGAAGCATGCTACGCCTATGAACTGCATCCATATTATGAATTTCAGAACAGTTTGAGGGTCAAATAATTTCAATTTCATTATGTGTGAATTTCCATATACTACAGACTTTTAGAAAGAACAGTGTTTTATAAATCTGAACTTTTTATTACAGCTATGCAATAAAATAAGATTTCAAATATGAGTTTTATTCGCAAATAATAAAAGTGTACAGTTGGTTTATTACTAATAGGAATACTTATCAATCTTTGTATATTAATTACAACATATTAACTCACACATAAGCAATACATAATAAAAAGGTCTCATTACTCATTATACTGATAAGATAGTATGAAAGATTAAACATTAAATATGAAAGATTATTACCTTTTACACATAGCAAACCCCATTTTAAAGAACAGAAAATAAATAGAAAGGAAAAAGCGATTTTAAGACATATTAAACTGTTATATGCATTTTCATACTTCTTTAAAGAAGTAATTTTTTCTCAAAGCTTTATTTATCATTTATTCATAATCACATACTCACCAGCATAACCAATCTGTATGGCAAGTTTGGTGAGTTTGGTTTGTAAGACAGATTGTTCTTTGCGTGAACTTCCTTCTTGTTTGGCCGGAACAACCTCTGGTGCAGGACCATCTTTATTGTGGAGTTTGGCAGTAGAATCATTCATTAGATGAGAATTGCCTGAAACAGCAGCCTCTTCATCTGAACAGAATAAGAAAAGAAATCTCAATTCCAAGAAAACTTCTCTTTAATTATTTATGCATTTGCTATTTTATTTACACAAAAAGAAAAAAATAACATCATTATAAGTTTGTTAGGTTATTAGACAGCCTCATACAAAATAATACCTTTCAAAGATATCAATCTGTATAAGAAAGCAACATAAATTCCTGTTGCAGATCATATGACTGCATACAAGACTCCCATATCACATTACAGTGTTTAAAGGTTTACCTAAATCAGATTTCTGAACACTGTTAAAAAAGCTCTAGTAATGAACAAGTGGTCAAAGTACTTCACTTTACAAGCCAGGGAAACTTGAAAGCACAGAGTCCATATTTGATTCTAAAGATCCTTTAACTTAAAATTCCTCTGTGTTACTAAAAATACTGTGAAATAATTCTATATTCACATTAAATTTGTAAATCTCAATATTCATAAAAAGTGTAGTATCAATTCATTCTAATTGTTATACTTAAAGGATAGTCACAGTTTTGGTGACTATGGCAATGAACAGTAAGTTCTTCATGCAGTGCTAACAGAATGAAAATTAATTCAACATTTAAAAATTTGCTAATTAATACATATTATTCCTTTAAATCATTCTTAACAAAAACAAATTAATAAATAAATAAAACAAATCATAAAATATAAAATAAATCTACAATTTTGCAATAATTCAAAGAAGCACATTCGTATTTTTTCTAATATATTTTGGGATTTTCCTGTCTTTGCTGTGTGTGAAGTCTGAGCTTTACTAGAAACTTTTGATAGCAATGGCAAAATGATTTCATATAAGTGGGTTCATAAGCACAGAAAATTTATGACATTCCTCACAGAAAATTTGAAAAATATCATCTCACTATATGGTTAACACAAATTCATTAAATAAAACTGCACCTGTGTTATGGCTGGTTCGATTTAACAACATCATGGAAGATATACCTTTGCAAACTGAATACTCTAGGAGGGCTTTCAAAAGAGAAATGCATATTGCATAAAATGTACGTAAATCTAAGACAAAAATGGAGTATACAAAATCTAACTGCAGGCAAGAGTAGTTAAACCTGGGTATAAGTAACAACAACTTCATGTTGTCAGTATACGAAATACTCCATATATAGCTAGTTTGTGTTAGATATAGGCAGATAAATCTCCACCTAGAAACAGAAACATATATCTTTAAACAAGTAATGAAAATTTTAACTTTTTTCCCAAAACTATTTTTCTTTTTTCAATAATTCTATAATACTTTTCTCACTTATACTTTTCTTTCCTGTCAAATAATAACTATTGCAAATTAAGAGGATCAGAATTTCTGTAAGAAGAATATCAGAAATTTTCACAGAGTGCTTGTTGTGTTGATGAAAAAAATTATCAAGATATTTGGAGTCCTCTAGTTTCTACCACAGTGTGATAGTCTTTTGTAGATAATACCAGATTATTTGAAATATTCATTTTATAAATAAAAGACTTACGTATTAAAAATGGGGTCTCATTTTTATTTAAGTTTTGCTTCTCAATTATACTTTAAATTATTTTTTAAATAAATGAAAATTTACTGCTTAGTACTGGGAAAACTTCAAAAGATGAACAATTGTTCAATCATTGATATTCAATCATTCTAAATTTATTTTTAAAAGTATATAATCTACAAAATACCACAGACTATAATAAAATATCAAATACTTATGTATTTTAGAAATGCTCAGAAAAAAAAAAACACATCAAATACAATAATGTAAAATAGCAATTTCAATATTACAAAATTTTACAACAGATTCTATCTTTTCTTGCTTACATCTATAAAGCTTTTGAGTCAAAGAAATTTTTACAATTCAATTAGCATCTGAAATCACAATATTCAGCAAAAGTTACAATAAAATAAGCCTCTCTAATTTCAATTTATTGGAGTCAAGTCCCAACTAATTTTAATAGCGATCTGGATTTCATTCATACTAAATAAAAAAAATTCAAATACTAAAAAAAATCTAGACTAATACATATTTGAATATCTCAAACGGAGACTACTAAAATTAGAGACGAAAAGAGCTACAAAACAAGTTTAACAAATTTTTAATTTAATTGAAAAGAAAAAAATATAAAGCTGATCTTAAATCATTTTTCTTTTTGACTATAATTATAATGAGAATTTCAAGGGAAACTTTTCTTGGTGATTTTCTTAAAATCTATGTTTATACCAGCTAACTAATCTTAGAAGAGGAAGCATATTCTTGGACAACAACAATATTAATTTGAAAAGTCTCATTTTGGGGTTATATCCTTCATTAACTCAGTTAAATTTAAATTTTTATATTATCTTAGATACTTGTTTTAATTTTGCCAGCACACATAACTTGGGCTGAAATAATAACAACAAATCTCAAGACTATGTATCCAAGGAAGAAAAAATGCTGGGCTCAAAAGTACATTCAGACTACTGTGAAATGAAAATACTTATTCTAAGTAAAATCAAATATATACAAAACTTATGTATGATAAATACAAACTATTTGCAGTGATGATATCTTATTTGGTGCAACCTTTGTGCAGTTTCTAATTCTGAATAGATTAAGATTGCACTGTGATTTAAAAACACATTTCAATAAAAAAAATTATATGGGAAGAAATTAAAAAATATGTGATGGAAATACTGCAATGACAGGCATTCATCTTTTAAATCTCTTACAGCTACTTCTCTCTTAACTTTCTCCAAACTATTTTGATTCTATTCACTTGTTACTCCTTACGAAAAATTAACTATAAAGCCCTTTTAATTCATATGTATGCCTAATTCTGTTTTTACAGAGATTTTTTAGCACAATTTTGATTTAACACAGTCATAAGAAAAAATTTTATTATCTTTTTAGACACTTATCCAACATGGTTAAAACAATACCTTAAAAATTATATATTTTACTTAATTTTTAAAAAAAATTTCTCTAAAAAAAATTCCAAGAGTATGCCAAGAATATTTTATAACAAAGATGCCACTTTTATGGTATTTTATTTTTAATGTAGTTTAAACTTTTGAAAAGTACCATAGACATATTGTAATCTAATATCACCATGGAAACTGCACTGGCTTAATCACACAACAAATTTATTCATTTTTATTAATCAATGGTCAGAAAGCAAAATGAATAACTAATCCCTAAAACATACGTAAAGGTCTCTTTTTTGGCATTTTTGGGGCATTTGTTGTGTATCGCTTTATAAATTAAAATTATACTTTAAATATACAGAGAATCAAATAAGTTTATAATATTTTTCTCCACCTATTGTTTAAGTTTGATGAGTGTCATTAGATTAATTTTTGCGCGGATTAATTGTGGTGGCATTCATGAAAGTTCAGCAAATTATAAATAATGTTTTATGTACGATAAATGTAACATACAGTTATTTGAGTTGTTTTAGTGTTTGATTGACTGACAATTTTCAATTTATTTTAATTCTTTTTCATGTTGATTGACTGACTCAAGATAAAGTTTTCTTTTTTTAAGCTTTGTTTAGACTTTTTTTTATTTACCTCTTATAATTTTAAGTTTTTATACGCTTATTTGTTTCTTTTTTTTATATATATATATTTTAAATTATCGCATACTGGATTAAAACACAGAAGTGCTTCACGAAAAGCTTAAACAAAATGGCGATAACAGTTTATTCAGTTTCATTCAAGAAAAGAGACATTTTGCTCACTTTTTGAGAGAAATGTACTGATAAGCGAACCTATGGAGCGTACTAGGTCCCGTATGTGAGGGGAGCCATGAGCCCTGGAGATGCGTTTGGCCAATAAGAGCAGATGATGAAATCGAAGGGGACCCCGTAGAATTGACTAAAAAAAAAAATTATAAAAAGGCTGGACACAAAAAGTAAGGGGACTTTTTTTGGGCTGACGATCTTTCTGGCTGACTCGCTGACTCTTTCTCTGATCTATGCTGCTTGTTTTGGTGCCTACTGGAAATTTCGAAGAACGCCATGATGAAGAATTTTGAGTAAAGACTTTGGAGCTAGAGTAGTGACTCTCCCAATGCACTAAGATCATTTGAGCATGGAAGTGGCCTCGAGGTTATTAAGCTATCCCCTAAGATAAGTTTCCATTTTAATTTTTTTTAGCCATGGCATAATTTAAATAAGTTTTTTTAAGTTCTTTTAATATTTTTTTTGATCAGTAAATCACTTCCTTTTTTATTGTGGACATTTTTTTTTCCTTAATGAAGTTCAAGGTGATTCTTAATAATTTCTATATGAGAAAATATAATCTATGTTATTTTAATTACAAGTAGAATGAGGTTGTTATTAAATAGAATTTGTATGATGAATTTATAATGAAGATGTTCAAGTGAACTCTTAATAATTTTAATACGAGGGATATTATTAATTAATATTATTGTTACAAGTAGAATGAGAGATATTATTAATATGTATGTGTATGTTGAGTGTGAAATTAAGGCAATAAGAGAAAATTTCTCTAAATTTCTATTGTTTAAAGTTAAGTGAATGGAATTTTATTTATTTGTGTTAAAAGAAATGAATAAAATTTTTAGTTTGTTCCCTCAGTTAAAATTGTGTCTGTCATGTTTAGTGAGTAATCATTTGTGAAATTCTGTTAGCCACAGAATCTAGGTTATTGTTTTAGTTTGGAGAATTAATACACAACACAATACTCACCACTATACGATTAAATGAAATGAAATGTGTAACTAAGAGAAATTAATTACTCATCCAGTTTTAATAATAAGAAATAAGTTAAAATAATTAAAACTCTTTGTTTTAAATAAATTATAAGTAATAAAAAGTAGTTAAATACAACACTTTTGTATTTTTGGATACATTTCTCCATAAAGTGTAATTTACTTTATATCTGTACACTTAATTACCTGTATAATTTTATGAAACAAAAGTAAATTATAAAAAAATTAATAAAAAGTCAAATAAAGTATCATTTAAAAGTTTCAATAATTTTTTAGATAATTGGTTTTTTGCTCCGAGTTTCTCCATCTGGAACCAATCTTTTCTTTTTTCCTATGTACTGCATATTTTTTAAAAAACTTTTAGGGATGAAACTATGTAAAAACAGAAAAGGATACCCCCCCCCCTCCCCATGTTTTATAGAGACAGCCAGGTGGACAATAAGATTTATATAAATTTTAACAGTTCAAAGTTAAAACATTAAAAAAATGTTTTTTAAAACACAGAATCAAAAATTTCTTTAAACAAGAAAATCAGGATCTCAAGGCATTACCAGAAATTAACAACTCCTTACACTTTCTAATACATTCATTTTTTCAGGTGCTAAAATTTGTCATAAAATATTATTAAATAATATTTTATAAATAAACTGCAATGAACCTCATGATTTCTTAAAGTTTGTTACACTACATTGTGCTATACTACAGAAAATACTTATGCTATACTAAAAATAATTATGCTATACTACGGAAAATAAAGCTATTGATAAATAATACTACTTAGTATGTAACTTTAAAACACTCATTACATACATGCATGGAATATGAAATATCCTGATAGAAGATAAATATTCTATACAGTATTACAATACATACATAAATTTACTAATGTTGCCAGAGAACAAAAACATGCAAATACCAAAGAAATGTCTCATTTTGTACAGATAGAGAAATTTCAGGGATTTGGACAATAGAAAAATTTGGAACTTTTTTTAGTAAATTATAATTTAAAAATTAACAGGTTATATCATAAAATTAAGAAAATTTTATGTAATAGCTCTGAATGTATATCATAATAAAAGTGATTATGGTGAAGCTGCACTAAAAATTTGTGATTTAAATTTTAAAATCATGTAGAGCAAGAAAATTATTAAACCTGGAATTTAATCATGTCTGTCCCATGGATTTAAACAGCCTGTTTAAGATTTTAAAAATAACAGCCAGATAATCAAAATTATCAACATTATTTGAAAGAATTAATTCTTTCAACCTTTATGGTTCATAAATACTGTTGGTGCTACTGGGAAGGAGACAGTTCTAATATTTCTAAAGTAGTTGCATTTACTTCATTATAGTTGCTTACATACAATTTTTCAATTTTATACTTTGTTAAGGAAGAAATGCTGTTCTGAAATGTTGTCTTAAATTTTTGACAGCTTGTCTCTGGCTTAATCATAGCTTCAAAGACAAAATATTAAGTTAGTTTAAACTTTGAGTAAAAGCTCTAAGGGCCAATTAAACTTCAAGTCCATTGTTTGAACTCACACAAGGGAATCTGAGAAACAAAGGATAAAACGAAATCACTTCATCATCACAAACCATCTAATAATTAATTCAATTAATAATTTCATTTTTCTTTAAGACATCTGAAACCTTCTATTGATCAATTATTTATCATACTAATTTTTTTCTTGACTAACAAATGATTTCATTTGTACAATTTGTGATCTCATATAAAAGAGATCAAGTATTAGATCAGTCATACCTCAGAAATATCTATTGTATACTTTCAAACAATTAGTATTCATAGAAAATCAACATCTAAAATATTTTTACAAGAACAACGGGTTAGTAATCTGAGATAAAACAATGAAAATGTATAGCATGTGCAAAACAAATAGTCAAGTCAAATCTAAGAAAACTTCACCACACATAATTGCCATATAACAAGCACATGAATTATGAAACCAAATTAAAAGAAAAAAAAAATACTAACATTGCTCCTGTTTGTTTGACAATCATTTTGGCTTACTACAACACTTAATTTTATTTTATGTACAAAAGAATATAGTTCGCCCTTCTTACAGAAAGCTGTTTGGAACACTGCTAGAAACAACTACATCTACTCATAAGGGAGAATGGTTAAATGGGGAGAATTTTGATAATGCTATTTGCATGATGTTTGATGATACTATCCTTCTCCCCTAATTTATTAAATAAAATCTTCCATATCCACATAAGTACTAAAGCCATTAATAATTAATTTCTCTAAGCAATAGACTAAATTTTAAAACCTATGTGCATCAAAAAACTGCAAGTTTCAACTTTTGATACCATAACAAAAACTTAAAATCAAGTTGAAAACCTGAAAGTTTCACTAAATTGAAGTATTCAACTGTGCTTGCAAAGCATGATTTTGTGTTGGAACTGCCATAGGAATCTGTTTGCAGCCCAAGACAGAATTTTTTTAAGAATGCCTAAGTACTTTACATTGTGATATTTGAGTAGAATAATTTTGCTTAAGAATTAAAAAAGTAAAATGATTTAAGATAGAACCTTTTAAAGAAATGGAATACCTCACAATATAATCAAACAGTTAAAAATATAATTTCTATATTCTCCTCCAACTGGTCCCCATCGTACATTTAACTTCCTGACATTGCCCATGAAATTTTTATAAAGATATTTTTTTTCAACAAAATGTTATAAAGACATTTATTTTTAATAAGGATGAATTTGTATTAATGTAACTGAAGGCAAATTAGACATTCAGAAACCTAATTCTATTAGAATACAATCTTGTAATCAACTTTACACTAAGTGTTCTATAATATAAGTATATAAAATTGAAATTATATGAGTCAGTATGTTCTTTTTACATTTCTAAACCCTTTAAACAAATGCACTAAATTTTTTTATCCTATTCTTTTGGAATTAGCAGAAAGCATGATGTCTCATATAATGCAGTTCCCACCTCTTACTCCTGATTTCTAACCCTTGAAATTTTGTAATCATCATACTGATCTTCTTCTTCTTTAAATTGTTCATGTATGACATTAATGACAAATAAAAACCTGCAAGGTAAAAATAAAGGACAACTAAATAATTTCTATAATGGATGGGTCCCACAAGTTTTGGAATAATTGATTCTCAAAAGAAGAAGTCTTGTTGAAACACTGCAAGGTGGCAAAATTAAGTTATTATATTGATATATCAGTCCCCACAAATCAGATAAAAACAGTTAAATGGATAAACTAGGTAAATAAAAATTAAAAAGTTTGGTTGATTAACATTTTCTAATAAATAATTCTATTATACAAATTATAAATATCTGACAAAATTCTAGATTAGCTACTGTTGTGATTATTATGGAAGTATAACAAGTTCAGTCTTCAGAAGAGGTAATTTCTTTCAATTCTGGAAAAACTTTAAACCAATATAAGATCTCATCCTTAAATTCCTTGAAGTCACAGATAAGGATGAGGCAGATTAAGACATGCTAATATGTAGGGAAACCAAAAACACCAAACTTTTATTTAAGTATTATTATACTAGTGAATTAATTTAAAGATATTTTCGTCTAACCCATATGCTTACTAGTCCAAATGTATTACTTGCAGTTTTCAGGCAAAGATTTTAGATATTGAATACAAAAGATGTGGTGAGAAGTGTAGTTAAAAGGTGCGTCTGTTTCCAATATTCCACAGCCCCTAATAACCAAATGATGGTCAACTTACCATATGACTGACCTCATGATATGACCTGTGGACTAGAGATATATAACCTACATTCTACATACAGCAAGACATGAAATACTATACATCTAACCTTTCTTCAAAAATACAAGTGATTCTTGCAGTACAATACTACACTGGTGAAATAAATTAAGAGAATTTGCATATTTTATCGAATTTCATGAAAAGAACTGAAATGATTGCAAAACCACTGTTTCTAGACAAAAATGTAAATCTTGTACATCAAATAAGTAAGCGTACACGTGTGTGTAGACAGAGCCAATAGAGAAACAGGCTTTACAAGTGTGCGTAAGTTAAGACGCATTTCGTTCGCTAGCACACCTTGGTGAATTTCTTGGTGTTATTTTGCAGCAATCGGTTAATTTCAAATTGAAACAGTAAAAATGAGTAACCACCAACGTTTAGATGATGGAATGAGGTGGCGAATCGTGGGGAGGCTAGAAGCAGGCCAATCTCAAGTCCAAATTTGTAGAGAGTTCAATTTAACGCCCAGCATTGTGTGTAACTTATGGAAACAGTTCCAGGATACCGGATCCATCGAGAGAAAGCCTGGGCAAGGTCGTCCAAGAGCCACAACAGCCAGAGAAGATCACCATTTGTTGATTATAGCGAGGCGTAACAGGAGTGCTACAGCTTCTCAGCTCTCTCGTGACTTGTATGCAGCCACAGGAACCGATGTATCAAGGGTGCCCATTTCCAAAAGACTTCATGAGAGAGGGTTGTTTGCAAGAAGACCTGCTGTTTGCGTCCCGCTCACTTCTACAAACAGGAGAATCCGTTTATCATGGTGCAGGGAGCATAGAGATTGGAGTATGGATCAATGGGTGACCATTCTCTTCACTGATGAGTCTCGGTTCAGCCTAAACACCGATTCTCGCCGTACGTTCATATGGAGAGAACCAGGGGCTACCTACCCTCCAATGTCCGCGAAATCGACCATTATAGCAGAGGAGGTTTAATGGTCTGTGCAGGTATCATGTTGGATGGCTGCACACCTCTCCATGTCTTTGAAAGAGGCACTGTGACTGGTGTGAGGTATAGGGATGAGGTCTTGGAGCCCTATGTTTGCCTTTTCAGGGGTGCAGTTGGCCCTGAGTTCATTTTAATGGACGATAATGTGAGGCCACATAGAGCTCCTCTGGTCAACGAATTTCTAGAGAGTGAGTATATTCGCCGGATGGATTGGCCAGCCAGATCTCCAGACCTTAACCCTTTAGAGCATGTCTGGGATGCTCTGGGGAGGGCAATTGCAACTCGCAACCCCCCTCCTAGAACCATCCAGGGAATGAAAACTGCATTGCTGAACGAGTGGGAAATTGCCACAGGAAATGATAAACTGCCTTATTTCAAGTATGAAATCACGCTGCGAGACCTGTATATCTGTAAGAGGGGACCATACCCCCTATTAACCCATTTTTTTGTTTATTCTGCAACCGCTGTTTCATACCTTCCGACTCCAACAAGTGTTACGCACGATCATGTGTGTGTAGTACAATTATTGAATGGTTATTTGCTTTGTATTGTATCAATGTATGTACATATCAAATTTCATTAAAATCAGTACAGTAGTTCTAGAGATAATCGACCAAGTCTGCAAATTCTCTTAATTTCTTACACCAGTGTATCATATATACAAACAAATATTAAAAATGAGAGCTTGTCATATGAGCTAATTCTTATTAACAATAAGAGCTAGTACTTGATATTATACAGCATTAATCATTTGAAATTGATAAATGAATTTTAAAAATTACACAGAATGGATTAAATTTATGCTGTTACTTACATTAAATCACAGTTATAAGAGGCAACATAGCTTGGATAATAACATCCCTTCAGCTATTTTTCAAAATAATTTGTAATTTTCAGTAGTGGATAATTTGTTGAATTCAAAACAGAAATAATGATAGCAGACCTTATATAAGATAAGATAAAGAGCATTAATTTATACATTGAGTTTAAAAGCATCTAAAGATTTTAGCACTGAATGGATGTTGTACGGACTTTGCGTTAAATAAAAGATTGCCAGCCTTTCTGTATTTTATGCTTTAATTGTATTCCTCGATTAAATACAGGCTATTTACAATTTTTTAAAAAAAATGAAATTCATGGGTTCACACGGCATCGACGAGGAAGATCAGACTTGAGTTGTTGCTGCACTCATTTCAAGTATTTTTAGGCCCAGCAGCTATCCGGCCGCATCTTGCCTCGGTTCCAGTGTCACTCTATCATCATCTCAAACTAACTCTGATTAACTCCATCGGCGTTTGGCAACTTTATATACCTTCACTGATTGTTCTCGAAAGGAGTGGGAAATGCCTTCTTTCATATTCAGTTATATTTCCAGCTGGTTAGTGGCTTCCATTTGTAACTAGCTTACTATGTATGAGTATATACACATATATACTTTTAATGAGCAGTTGCCCTATGGAATTATACCCTATTTCTAAAGCACCTGAATGATATAAAAAGTTTTACAATATATACATTTGAAAACTGTTTCAATATATTGTCTCAGATGCTAGATACTTTCTTTCAAATACAGTATGAAATACTAGAGATGTTAATGTATGTAAGTTCCTTAGCTGTTAGGAAAAGTGTAAAATTACTTGATAAAATTTATTTATAAAGGGAAAAGGGGTGGAAAACTGATGTCACATGAATATTGCTACTGAAAATTTTAGCAGTGAAGCTATAATTCTATGCCAAAGCACCTCAGTCTTAAATGGAACATTAATTTTCCTTAAACTAGCCTTTTTGAGACTAGGAAACACTCGATTCAATTCCTCAAGTGAAATCATATTTGAAATTAGACAAATGAACTGAGGTTAGAAATACCCAATTTTTTAGACTTTATTTCAATCCCCAACAGTTATTACATTCTTCTTCAACAACTCAATACTAGAATTATTAGATGGTTTTTGACAGCTTCAATATCCACTTAATATAAATTTTCTAAAAACCAAACTGTAATCAAATTCAGTAAATAAATAACTGACAGGTGAGTATGCACAGTTTTTATGTTTTCTAGATCTGTAATACCTCCAAAATGAATAAGTTAAAAGGCTTTGCTTTGACCTTTTTAAAACTGAGTTATTCACTCTAAACTAGGGGTCAGTAACCTTTTTTATTACGAGGGCATGTTTCAGAAATATGGGAATTCGGTGGGCACCTCTGGATGGAGAGTTGGAGGGGGGGGGGGTTAATATTTAAACATGAAAACAATTCAACATAAAATTTTAATACATAAATTCAAATTTTAATTCAAACAAAACAATCTTAAAATTGATAATTAATGCAATATTTGACATTGCAAATCTGCTGCGAACTCGTCATAATGTGGCACATAAGTTGAATTCCCAGGTCTCAAGCATTGGTCCAAATGAGTGTCAATGAGACTTGATCAGTACTTTGATTTTAAGTATTTCATATTGGAAAACAAAGATTCACAAGCATATGTCAGTGCACAAAGATAGTTCAATTTGAGAGCAGGAAAAAGAAACTGACTCACAGCAAGAGGAGAACGATGTTGTTGAGAGAAAGCAGGCTGCTCAGTTTTTTATTTTTACAGTTTTACGATTTTTAAATTTTTACAAAAATTATTCATTATAACTGTGAGTATTTGTTGTTCAAATATCTTAGATATTTGAACAGCAGGCACTTTAAAATTGTTTTGCAGGCACCGCGTTGTTGACCCCTGCTCTAAAAAGATATTTGGAAATAGAAAAAAATTATTCCCAAAAATTGCTATCTTAAGCTATCATTTGTTGTGGTTTTGTCCTGTGAATAAATAGTAATTCATATTTACATCATAATATAAAAAGATTACGCAATTCGGGGTTTTGTTAATAACTTAAAAAATAAATTTAACTTCTTAAACAATGTATTAAAAATGAAAGAAAATAGTGTAAAAATTGGAAAATTCTCAATTCTGAGAATGTTATCTACATTTTAAAATTGAAAAAGGAAGTGAAGTTATATAGTTATAAAAATAAATTATAAAAAATCATTAGCTTTACAGGGTCCATACAAAGTTTAAAAAAAAATCAAAGAATCAGCAGGGCAAAATAGTAAATCCATAATAATTCAAAAGTGAAGCATATGACAAAGCCTTTCATGCCTTGAATATTGAATTTTTTCAAAATGACATTAAACAACATACACTTCAGAAATTATAGCTGCTTGTGATTTAAAACTCAATTATACAATTAAAGTGCTTAAACTTTTAAAAGCAAGCTTGGTAGCACAGTTACAAATAAACAGGATATCAAAATAAAAAATCTAAGTGTGAAAATAACATTAAGAGTGAAAAGCATTTTGATGAAGATGGAAAAACCAAATTTTTTCCCCTTTTATGCGGGGTTTATTTTCTTTTTTCAAGTACCATTTATATGAATTGAATATCACTGTTAATTTTTAAAAACATAACCAAATTTAAAAGGGGAGTACAAAACTTGTAGTAAAATTTTGAATGGATGTATAATGTTTCAAAATCTAGAAAATAAGTGTATCTGTAATGGACCATTCCATAAACTTTTTAATGATGAAGAATCTTCCATATCAAACATTCTCGTAAATTATTGGAATTTTCTTCTTCAAAGATAAAAAGTAAAATACTGTTACAGGCCATCACATGGTTTGCTGTTTGCATCCCTTTTATTTTTAGGGGTTAAAATACATGATAAACTGATATCTGTACAAAATGAGGGAAGACAATAAATCTTCATACAAACCCACAGTGTATTGCATAGAAAAGGAAATAATGTACAACAAGTGCTTTCATCACCTGAAATGGAGACAGGGACAGTCAAGGGTGAACATTCCATTGTATTCTTAGCATCATTATGCCATGCTGTTAGTGAAAACAAAACGGCAATAAGCAACAGTGGAAAATCAAATAAAAAAAAATATAAGTGCATTGATAAACATACATGCAATTGTACAATACTTTGATTTATATCACTTCAGTGCACAACACTAAAAAACAATACAATGGGACACAGTTGAACTACAGTAAGAAACAAATCACAAAATGGGTGCAATAGGGCAAAAAAGTGATACTAGAAAAGAGCACATAGAACTGAGAAAAAGCTAAGAAGACAAAAATAAAGCTCCTTGAAAATATCTCAATGATTTCAGGTGGTTTCTTGGGCACATAGGATACAACAGTTTGCTGGCACATAATTTTCTGATTGCAGTTCTACTTTCTGACCATTAAAAACCAACATAAATATATAAAAACAACTCTTTTGCTCAACAAGAAAAGTACATCTGAAGTACATGTGTTTGAAATTCTGTTATTATTTTCAAGCTGAAAGATGGAGTGAAGTAAATTATGAATTTAGATAACTGACATATATATAAAATACTAGAATAAGAGAAAAACTTTTATACTGCCAAGTATCTTAATTTTAAGTAATGAAACCTCTTATAAACCACAAGTACTGAGAACTGAATAAAATGTTCATCTTAAGTATATTCCTGTCTTAGTCCTGAACTACATAAGTAAGTGACCTGATTGATCTTTTATTGCATGCTTGGAAAATATAATTTTACTTAATTAATAAAGTGCATCAGAATTGCTTCAAATTCTTTCAGTAACTTAAGAAGGTACCAAACTGTAATTTTTCATTATTGATAATTTATACTTGCATGTAATCCCTAAAGTTATCAGCAGACTAATAACTCTTTTGTCTACCTAGGGAACTCTTTTGTCTTAAACTTTATATTTTTTCATCAAAGAAATAAGAATGATTAAAAGCAATGATTGTTAATATGTAATCATCAATTTTTGTAGCTTATCGGCCATTATCAGTTTTGAAGCGTATTACCTATAAGCGGAATCTTTGCTAGACAATTTTTTATAAACTTTTTTGGTATCATCATAATTGGGAAGGGGGAGTACATCAGAATCTTATGAGAAGCTACTAATAAAAAAAGGTGCAAAATTTGCATTTTACATGAATAAAACATCCTGTTCCATACTAAAATTTTTAATGCTACCAAGATAGTTCAGTTGTTCATATAAAATTACTGTTAATTTAAGCCTTTGGTAGATTTTGACTGATACAAATTAGGATTTTAATGAATAATGGAAATTTTAGCTCTGGAAACTTGACATTTCAAATAAACTTTGTTAAAATTTGTATGAGAAGTTTCCATACAGGGTATAACCAGGTAAATAAAATGCAGTGTATATGCATATTGACTATGATATCATACAAATCAAAGCTATGTCAATGTTCATCACCTAATAATAGAGATCACTTATAAAATTTATCAGAACTCTAACATTCAATAAAGATTTATTTTTACATGTTGCAGTTGAATTTGTCACTCACTAAGTTATGAATCCAATGTCAACAATATTTTAGAGAAAACACACACATACCTTCCAAATATACACATACAGACAAAAAATAATAAATAAATAAAGTCATTCAACCTAAAGTTGTTTAATGCTGCTGTGTACTATCCCTATTAGATTCACTCACTTCAATGTTAACCTATGGAGAAAATTTGTCTACTATTTACAGCTACATAAATGCTGATAAAAATGGTATTTTCTGATAGCCTGAACTTTTCTACACCTTGCAACAGGATTCATTTTATAAATTTCGTCCACCAAACAAATTGATGAGTATTTCAAACCCACTATACCAGATTTTCCCCCCTGAATAATTTAAATTTAAAATTATTTGTCTTAAAAAAAAATGAAAATGTCCCAAGGTGTAAAATTTCTTTCTCTATTACAAAGTACGATGAAAAAAAAAATCTTTAAATCGAAGTTGGCAATCCTTGGACACATTTTCTCCATAGGTTTGAGGTGAGTGAATCCAATAAGGTTAGTACACAGCAACCTTAACCTCTCTTTCTACAGTTTTAACCGTTTCATCTTTTTTTCTTCCTTGCTTAGAATTTCAATAATGTTCTTTTTTTCTTTGTTTTTTTAATGGTTCTAGTGATATCATTTGTTTTGAAATGAATGCCTCATGATACATATGCAAGAGAATTTCATGAATTTGGTATAATTTTGTATAAATTTACACATTCATACATTATTAATAGATATGAAAGGATTTTCAAATAATTTTTATTCTCTCACATGTATTAATTATGTGTATTAATCACAAGGATGTGTTCTGAATGGGTGCATTCTAATTTTTTTACTTATAGTGTATCCCTCTAGGTCCCTTAATAGTTCATACTAGTATATGAATAATAAAGGAGAAGTTCTCCAACTAGATATCTGCAATATATTACCAATGATAAAGCTTTTAAAAAAAAAAAAAAAAAAAAAAAAAAAAAAAAAAAAAAACAGCCTTAAAAAAAAAAATCCAATTAACAGTCATATAACCTATATTAATCAAAAACACAAGCTACTAATGTTAATTACTCATAATGTACAACTGGCTTCATAAAAAAACCGATGCATTTATTTAGTTTTATAGTTTTGAATTTAATTTCTAAGTGAGACTTCCACTAACAGTGAGAAATATATGAGAATAGGTTCTATCGTGGATTTCATACATTAAAAGCAAATGACACATTAAAAGCAAATGAAAATATATGACATAATACAAAATTACATAATTAAAATGAATGCTCCTAAGATATGTTGTAGACACTTATCTTAAGAACATTAAAAGCAGGTACAACATTTACCACAAACTATAATGTGTTTAAAAATTTCAATTTATGTAAACAGTCATAAAAGAAAATGAATGCATAACACACAAAATACAACCAATCTATACTGATTGAGCTGAAAAGCAATGCAATATAACACACTTGAAAGAATGAAGATCTTAAGGAAAAGAAGCCAAAGTCTACAGAAAAGAAAAACTGGCAGCAGCTGAATATGAGCAGAAAAAGAAAAGATTACTAGTCGCAGTTTTGGACAGTAAAAGCTGTCTAAGATGAAGGAAGAGAAAGTATAATTAGAAAATTGCTCTAATCACCTGTGGCATCTTTCTTCTTTTTGCGTGCCTTTTTGGCTTCTACAATGGTTCATATTTTGTGGAGAAAAAGAAATGGCAAATTAGACTAAAATTAAATTACAGATATAAATATTATTAGTTTTAATTTTATAATAATTTAATAAGTTAATCAAGAGCTATTAAGGGCACTTAACTCATTACTAACTAAGTTAAGAATTAAATGCAATTTTTAATAATCCAGACATTCAATTCAATATCATGGATTAAATTACAAATTAATAAAAATTCTATCAAACACTGTGCATCAGATTTTAGTTATTTAATATCAAATGAAATTAAGACTCTAAAAGTAATCGATGTAAAATTCTTTTTTTAAATAATAAAAATTATAATAAATGATTTAGCTTCAAATTTTATTAATTTTAATTTAAGGATTGGTTGAACACAAAACAAGCTTAAAAAAATATAATTATAAAACAACAATAACAGTGTCAACACAAACTTTGAATTTCATACAATATCAGGCACCTTATGAAAGTCATAATACATTCTACAAAGGCAAAACTGACAGGCATAAATATGTTATATAAACATCAGATGCACCTGATTCTGTAAATATATAGGCAGGTTATCATTCTTCAAAGAATAAAATAAATAAAAATTGTATGTTAAACATAACAACAGTTAACATATACAGTGATGTACACAAATATATTTTGAAACATGTGTCATAATTTAAATTTTAATAAAATAAATTACCAGATATAACCCTGTCTTAATGATAAATCTCACAACAACAACAAAAAAAGAAAAAAACTTTTAAAGAAAAATGTTATAACTGACTATGTCTCTGGAAACATATACAAATACAATTGCTAATAAGAATTTATTAGCACTTAGCAGCCATTGTTATCACTTTGATAAATATATGCATTTCTACCATTTTCATGTTCATTAAAATTTCCAATAAAACAAGTCATTAGCAAGGCCTCAGCAACGCTTAACAAAGGAAGAGAAATAATGAATTTAAATAGTAACACATTGGTGCACTTTAAAATCTTGGATTAAGTTCCTTTTTTAATCATTTTTTATGCCATCTTAAATTCAACTTACTGATACATTTTTACACAGCTATAAAGTAAAAGAAATAGCTATATTAAGGTTTCTGTTTTTAAGTTTCTTACATATTTTTCTTCTCTCTCTCCACAGATAACCTATAAAACACGCACATACATGTTTATATATAGTCTATAATCTAACATTTCAGAAATCAAGAAGTCTGTTAGTATATTGATATGCTGATGAACTAGGGTACAGACATTACTAACTGCTACTTGGGAAACTATTATTTGACAACTTTCATTTTGATTAATTACACACGTTATACTGAGAAACACATTGTTCTATTATTACAATTTGGAATTATGACAAGCAATAAACCATAAGCCCACAAGCAGCAATAAATTAGCATGCCAACACATAAGTAGATAAACTTAGTCCTTCATATAGTTGACAGATTATATGCCAGAAATCTGTCAAATATAAGCTCTGAGATACTGGTCTGTAGGTACAAAATAACACACAATACTGCCATACATATATAAAAATATGATAATCTTTATATGAGTAAAAATTAAATAAAACAACAGGAACTGTAGATTCCATGTCATTTCAATTATAAAAATCATTTAATGGGTATAATACTCAAGTTACTGTCCTAGGTATTTTCAATTATATTTCACAGTATCTGTATTCATTGATGAATTTCTAAAAAAAGATGGCAGATGTGTTATCTTTGTGTGTCTTTGCAAGTCTTCCAATTTTATAGCTGATATCAGTTAACTCACAGAAAAATCAATTGCTTGAGGCAAAACTGACTTTTTTTCTTTTCTTTTTCTAAAGAAAAATGGTGCAAGCATAGTATTAAGGCACTATGTGCCTAAACAAAGTAAATGTGCAATTTTTTTAAATGGGGAATCAGTCAAGTGCTCCTTTTCCAATGCATTCTTTGTTTATCAGAGAAAATTTACATCTGAAAATAATGGAGAATGAGGAATTCTCATGCAAAAAATATTTAGTATTTCATTTAATAATGAAATACTAAATTGAATTGATATATTTATCTCAATAATTCTTTGCTTTCGTGTAATAATGAAATTTTGTTTAGTGTAATTATAAAACAAAATTTAAATACTAGCTATGAAAAAAATATCAAAGTACACCTTGAAAACTAAAAAATATAAGCATTATGAGAAAAAACAAAAATGAACCTTTCTTCATCTTCTTTTTTTGTTCATCATCTTCTGTCTTAGCTGCACCAAGAAGTGTGAAGATAATACCAGCTTGAGAATTGATACCAACAGCTGTTACTAACATTTTACCACTGCCTTCCATCACGTGAGTCCCTAAAGAGAAATAAACAAACCTCAGTAAAAACACTTAACAAAGATTACACAGCAAAACAATAAAAACTGTACTCATAGTATGTTAATATTTTCACAAGAATATTAGAAAAATAATTTCTACAGTATATGAAACATGAAAAAAAAATATGTTGTCCAATTAAAAAATAAAAAAGTTATCTATGATGAACATATTCATGGAATAAAGCTGTGTTTGCAAAAACAAAGAAGAAAGGAAATGAATCACCGATTGTGGCAACACTGTGTACATAACTTAAAATTTTTGGCGACTCTAGAACAATTTTTAAAAAAATTATCTCACTCTTACTTGCATACAAACATGCTGTATTTACCTTTCCTTTTGCATTCATTTAGAAATTTGTAAAAGCATATTTATTTGGCTCAAACACACACAACTGTAGGATTCAAATATCGAAACAGGTTCCTATTTCTGAGTTATAATTGTCATAATCTTCTTTATATGGACTTTAGTTTAACATCCAGAAATTTCAGTTATTTCAGCATTCAGTTATTCATTATGCAAACATTTAATTTTTTTATTTTTATGTCATTTTATAGGCTTTATCATAATTTCATAATGCCTGTCAAAGATAATTTTACAGAAACATTAATAAACATCTCATGTAAGAACAGTGGTTCTTTAAAACTGTATTTACTTGAGTAACACTATATTCTCTTTCCATAAAATGTTTTGCATGTTCATCTATAACTAAAATATCAACTCTAAATATGAAAAGACGACGTTTAACATTTCAATTATATGACTATTTTAAATAAAAATCCATTTAAGAAATACTTTAATGAATATAATGTGATCCACATTAACCATTATATTTATGGATTATTATTTTAATATATATATTAAATATGCAGGAAACAGAAAATGGAGGGTATAACTTTATCATCAAAACAAAATAATGAAGTATTTTCCAAACCATTATTAATATAAAAGAAATCTGAAATGCAGTTATTAATGAATAAGTGCAGTACCTGATAATAAAACTGGATCTAAAGAATCTCCCTTCTTGACATGATCAGATTCTCCAGTCAAAGAACTTTCATCCACTTTCAGATCATTGCTTTGAATGACTATACCATCTGCTGGTAAAAGATCCCCTAGAAAGAAAATCAAATCTATTTAAAAACACTCCTCTTTACTGCATAAAATAAAATACCTAGCTTTAAAAAATGGCAGTTGTCTTAAGAATTGAATGCAATTAAAGGAAACATTATCAATAGGAAGTCGTTTTGCACTTATAAATTAATAAGCCAAATATATAAAGGCCATGACACTTTTAGCAATAAAATATTTTGTCTGGTTGTTATTAAGAATATTTTGTTATTGATTTCTAATAATACAGCCTCTGATGGTTCAGTAAGACTGCAAAGCAATTTCCAGGTATTTAATGTTTTAGAAGTTTTGACATGTATCATGAGTATGAGTGAGAAAGATGAAAGACAAGGTTAAGGAGCAATTTTTTTAAGGAAATTCTCACATTTGAAGAAATTATGATAAGATTAAATATGATAACCAGAACAGCAAATAAGTAAATGCTGACTAGAAAATGTCAAAAGAAACAGACTGGAAATGATTAGCAACTTGGAACATACAAAATGAAGCTCCAAAATTAAATATACATCTATCTTATGCCATTAGGCATATTGTAAAAGTTAAATACTTTGATAAAAGAGAAAACCACAATTCAAAGGTAAAACTATGGATTATATTCAAAGCAATAATATATATAAGTAGCATTCTTATGCTTTTACAATGATGCTGAAGACAGAAAACATCAAACAGAATCCTTAACAAACCCTCATTTATAAACTAGGGCACTTTGTTTCTGAGGAGAAGACTTTCAACATTCTTAAATATTATTTTTCATTTATATTTTATTTATATAATAAGCCTAAAAAGTAATATGAAAAAAATACTGCCAGAAAAAAAATCAGATTTGCTATACCGAGTCCAATGTTAATTTTTCATTTATGTATTACTTCACTAGCCGGGTTTTGCCCGGCTAGTGAATTTCATTTATGTATTACTGTGAATTTCATTGCTAGTGAATTTCATTTATGTATTACTTCACTAGCCGGGCAAGGCCCAGCTATGCTCGGGCTTCGCCCAACTACGCTCAAGCCATCAAAGGAAGACGATGAATGAATCAAGTGAATGAATGACTCAATCATTGTTTACAACCCAAGGGAAGAATTTGCCGTTCTTCGCGTTTGAAGAACCGATAGAAAATTTGTGTTAAGTATCGTTCTTTAAAATTCAATTAAAAATCGAAATTTTAAGATAGAGACTTGAAATGAGGTTTATATGAATGAGAAAGCTTTCATCTTCCAGATGATGTAAATATTTTCTTTGTAAGATAAAAACTCAAAGAGCATCGACCGTAGATCCTCAAAATGCATAAATTTCTCAAAAAAAGTGGGTTTAATATTTGATGAAAATATTAGTCTGTTTTAAATTATTTTTAAACAAATGAGGTCTTGTTTGAAGGAGAAATGTCTAAAGATTAGATTGTAAGATTAGATTGGAAGATTAGATTGTAAAAAGATCAAAATTCTAAGATCCTTTTTTGCCGAGATATCGTAATCTGAAGTTAAAAAAACATAAAATATCCCACAAAACATAAAATAAAAAATTTTCTAGAATAAAATTTAAAATACGGGCTTCGAGGTGCACTTTCCCATAGTCTGCACTACCCGTGTGCCAAATTTCATGGCTGTAAGTTTCATAGGCTGCACACACGCACACATTGAGGCGGTACACCCGGATAGTCTGACCGACAGACAGACCCGGACCTTGCTTTATTAATATAGATTATTTTTAATAAAAACAAGAATTTTAATTTTTATACAAACTGCTACAATACTTTTTCATGTTATTTCATAACATTATCTTTTCTAATTTCCTTTATTTTACAGTTTACATTCTCAAATTATTGTATACCTATTTTCAATTGGGGTAAAAAGTGTATTACAAACAGTGGAATATCTTTGCACAAACATATTTATGTAGATAACATTGCAATCAGTGAAAATTAGCTTTTTTCACCCTCATAATAAGCAATACAAAGAAAATGTGAAAACAACTTAGAGATTTTACTAGATATATAATTTTATTCCCTTCCCCTCTGAATTTTTAGTTCTGTAAAAGAAAAAACATGCTTTAGCTCATAAATATGAAGAAAATTGAAAGTCAAATATAAACCCGTTTTTTTACCAGAAGAAATTTTAACATAAAAACTGCAAGAAACAGAAACTAACCAAATAAAAAGTTTATATTTGAATGTTTCACTGAATTTTGAAAAAAACTCATGAAGAAATTCAAAATGTATTATAACCAAGAATTCAAGAATCAGGCTTCGAGTGTCATACTTTAATTCATTCAAGAGTAACACTAACTACAAATACACGCTTTGTACAGACCGCAAAGCAGCCAGGTAGCACTACCAGTATGCCAAAACAATATATCTCTTTTCATTTTGCAACATCCCAGGAACCTTATCATAACAACAGATTACTCCTCCTTATTCAGGATTACTTCTTATATGCAATTGTTTGTTGTAGAATACATATGATTTAAAAAACAAACACTGCTCCTTTTGAATTTAAGCTCAATTTTTTTTTCTAAAATCCCTTAATTTATAAACAATTTATATGCATCACTACAGCTATACAGAACACAATAAAGAAAAATTATCAAAAATGCTATCTTCCAAATTAAAGTCACTATCAGGATCAGTAATAATTGAGAGCACTTACCATACTTTACTTGACATATATCCCCTACAACTATTTCTCCTACAGGTATTTGATTGATTTCTCCTCCTCGAATAACAGAAAACTTGTGTTCATCCTCAATTCGATTCTGCAAGCCTCGGAATTGTCGTTCCTTTGTGTAGTCATTAAATGCAGTAACAAGAACGACAATAATAACAGATACTAAAATAGCAACACCTTCAATCCAACCAGCTTCACTCTCAGAATCATCATGCAAACCTAAAAAATGTTTAGATTTCATATTTTTCGGGAATAAAAATATTTGATGTGAGTTAATAACAAATATTCATTGCAAAGGAAAGATTCTTCTAAATGCAAAGATATGGGCAATATTTAATACAAATGATATTACAAATGAGCTTTTAAATATGAGAATACAATATCAAAGTTTTCTTGCATACAGGAAGAATGCCTTCCACAGAAATCTTCCAAATGACAAATTTATATTACTCACTAAAAAAGACTCACATAAAAAGTTTTAAAATCATAAGTTAAAGAAAAAGAAATGCTTTAATGAACATTCAAGCTAAAACAATGTTTCTAAAACATACAGTAAATATTAAGTGCAAAGGCAACTAACCTTTACATAAAATAATTAAAAGAGTTTAACTTCTTAAAAATACTGTAGAGTTTTTTCTTTCCACCCTACCTCTTTGCAAGGAAATTTTAAGGTGAGAGAAGTATTTTAAAGCAGATAGTCATTTTAATACAAGATTAGGCAGAGTTATACAAGAATTAGAAGGAAACAAAATTAGAAACTAGAAAATGGCCCATATATATATATATATATATATTAAAATGCTATTAACAAATTTCTAATGTACGTGTTTCAGATGTTATAACAATTGGAAGTCCCATGATTTTTAAATTTTTTTTCTTTTTTTATCCGCTACACAGAAAAAGAGGAAGAGGATGGACAATTTTTAATGCCACAAATTACTCAGTTTTTAACCTTATAACAAAATCTCTTATTTCTAGCAAAAGATAAAAGGGGGGAAACAACACAAGTAAACATATACATTATATCATTGAAGACTTAGAAAATGGACTTGTTAATAATAAAGAATCTTTTTAGAATACAAAAACAGCAAACAGTGTTAGATTGATTTTCGATAGTATTTGATTTTTAATATCAGACCTTCTTCAATTTCTGGTGGTGGTTTATAAAAAGCCAGTCCTAAAGAGACAAATGCTGCAATTTCTAATATGATGAGCGTAACATCTTGTAGAGCTTCCCATACTAATTCTAAAAATGTTTTGGGAGGCTTTGGAGGAATGACATTGGCACCAAACGTTTCTTGTCGATGCTCAAGATCAGCTGCGGACCCACTGAGACCTACAGCAAAAATGAAAAATACCACTTTCAACAACATGAGTAATAGCTAAGAAAAATAATCTTATAGATCATAAACAGAATCAGTTCTAAGTTTGGGCTCAGTTTTCAAGTTCCAAGCCTAAACTCACTGCAAACACAAACCCATGATTTCTAATTTAAGAAAGATCCAAAATATGAGCAGTCAGTTTCAATTAATCTTTTTTTTTTCCCCCATGAAAAGCAGAAGGAGAAATTGTTCACTAATGCAAGGAAATAAAATAGAGCTATTTCAAATCGCGCAATTTCAAACATAATGAATCATCAATACTTTAAAGAAATTTAAGCACAAGTTTCATTAATAAGTGCTTAAAATTGAAAACTTTAGATACTGATTTAAATTATTGCATAGAATCCTTAATTTAACACAGATCTTGAAGAAAATGCTAGATTCTTACCATCTGTAGGTGAAGTATACAATTTTTTACAAAGTTCTTGAACTCCTGAGTATTCATCTTGTATCCTTTGAATGGCCTCCCTTCCTCGACATTCCATAAGCTCCCGCAGATCTTTTAGCTGCACTCCATATTCGGCTGGGCGCCCATCTATCGTATCCATCTTGGATACCTAAATATATTCATAATATATTAATTTAGGATCAAGGCAAGACATATATATGAAAAAAACCACTACAATAGACGCACACTTCAATGCTAAAAAATAATCTTTATTATCATTGACATGAAATCATTTGTGTTTTTCAAATGTCCTCTTATTACTAGTATTCAGATGTATTATACACCTCTGTTATAAGGACTTACTATTAAAAGTAAAATTATATCTACTGGAAATAAATTTACAACTTCAAATTTATTTTTAAAACTAAATTTTCCACTCTAAATCACTGAAAAACTTAACTTTTTCAGAAGGTTGGGAAATTTAAGATTGAATAAAAACCAATGCAAGATGAAAATCTTTCAATATCCTCTTTTTGCAATACTTCCTTTTCACAAAGATGCAAGAGAAAAAACTCATTTTTCTGAGGAAATTTCAAGAAACTTCATGCTTTTCAGTTGAAGCACTACCCTATTGTAGAATTACTGGAAATGAAACAGTGGATCACCTGGCCAAGATAGGAATTTCCATTGTACAGAAGCCCTTGAGACCTTTTTATTTTTTCCTTATATACATCAAGAGATAGTCAATTGACCATACCTCCTTACAAGGAACCCAGTACAAATTATCTCTGTTAAGCCTGTTGTCAGTAGTAAAATGGTAGTCCATTAAAACAACACACATGAAAAGATAGGTAAATTCCAGTCTCGTCAGATAGACAAAGGGGACAGTCAGGAGTGCTTGCAAAACCAATGCTAAACAACATTCATTTTTATATATAGATATATATATTTTTATAAATAGATATATATATAGATGTAAATGTCCATATGAAAAGCCATGGGAAGTGATGATTCGAAAATTACCAGGGGAAGTCTGACGAGGCAAGTAGGATGGCACTGGGTTCTCCAGAAGCTGGCTCAATCTCTTTTCCCTATTAGCATCTTTATGAATTTTATCAAACAGAATTGTTTTCAGACTTCATAATATTTTGACAGACAAGATTGGTTATTGGAGACTGCAACCTCTCTTGGCCAAGATATCAGCCCTTTAATTACCAGTAATATTGCAATGACTTTGTATCCATTAGAGAGCAACCCTTAGGAACTATGTACTTTCACTCTTCAAAATTGTTTATCAAAATAAATTTCACCTCCAAATTAAAAACTGAGGCTTTAAATAATAGAAAAAGACAAGGCCAGAAAGCATATTCTTGAAGAGACAGAGACTGTTCTGGATTTTCCTGGAAAAACTGGAGTAGCTCACTTCTGCCTCTCATTTGACATTATACCCTACCAGCACATTTGTTGTGTTTGGACATCTAGTTATCTTTTATGTACTCTGTGTGGACTGAATCAAATATTTAATGCTGCTCACTTTGACAAGTGTACTGAACTTAACAAGTAATATAAAAACAAAATTTTTTAAAGTCAATTCCTACTTAGGTCAACAAAGAAAAATTTGAGTGTGAACTAATAGTAGGAATTGAAAAAAAGGATTGCCTGCCAGAACCTTGCCTACTGTGCGAGATTAGGAGGGGGGGGAAGAGAGAGAAAAAGTTTGTCAGGTTAGGGATTCGATCCCGCAACCTACAGGACGGGAGGAGCCAGCGCTACCGCAGTGCTACCATTTACACAGTAAGTACAGGGAAATTACTATTCAAGAGCAAGAGACGCTCTAGATCTAAAACTAAAATCGATTAATTAAATTTAATTAATGAATTAATATTTGAAAAAACTGTATTAACATCAAGTGAAAAAATGTATTTGAACTTGAGTGGATGAATAAAAAGTATTTTATTAACGATTGAAAATTTGAGCAAGATATATATATAGGGAGAGTGTGAACTAATAGTAGGAATTGAAAAATTCAAATTCTTTTATTCAGAGATATTTGTAAGGCAAGAGAGTTAATAGCTTCATAGCCAAGATTCAACATTTGTCAACAACAATTATAACATTAAAAAGCAATTACGGCTTTAACTATCAAAAACACTGAAAATTCCATTATTAAGAAAAATTTACATAAATAAAAATCTTGCTATTAATATCTTACATATTATACAGTAAAAAATTTTTATGCTTCTACATTCTTTAAAGAAATCAATTCCTTATCCTTGACTCATATTTTTATATTCAATTAAAACAAATATTAATCCTAAAAATACCTCAACACATGCATATCAAAAAGTGGCAAATGTCTTAAGATAAAACTGCTACAATGATAATTACATCACTAATAACTCTAGTCAGCTCTACTTTTTTTTTAATAACTCTAAATTTTGAAAGGTCGCCCAAATTTTTAAGTTCCGCTCCCCACCCTTTTTTTTTCATATTTTGTTGTTCTGGTTTTTAAAGCTTTCAAAAACAACAAAATATGAGAGAGAGGGGGGGGGGGGGGGGGAATGGGACTCAGAAACGCAAATATGGCTATCTTTCAAAAAAATCGCCAAAAATTCTTCCAATTTACCACTGAGGGAAATATCAAACATAATTGCCGATAAATAGGATGATAAACTTAATTTCTTGTCAGCATGTTTATAACTTCATCCTTTTACTACCTAATCCATTGATTCGCTGCTTCTGATCTTGTCTTTCCAGTTATATAACTAACTTCCGCGTTCCTTCTGTATGACGTCTAGGCATACGGCGCCACGGGGGGTCACGTGGTAATAAACTAAATTTCATAATTTATGCAAGTATGAGCAACGCACTTCGAGATTGATTCATGCATTGAACGGTCACTACAATCGATTCTCTCAATTTATAAATATCTAAATAACTTACTTGTTCACCGTTATATTTCGTATAATATGTTTAACTATTAAATAACCATGTGTTTAAATAAATAAAACTATTATTCCGTTTAACTGCATTATTTCATTTGGAGTTGATGTTGCACAAGGCCCAACTACCAAGCGGAATGCCCATAGGCCTTTTTTTTTTTTTTTTTTTTTTTTGGGGGGGGGGGGGGGGCACGAATTGAATTCAGTTAGGGCCCTCCTCAGCGCACTGACTACCGGACGGTCCTTAAAATATGAAATATTATGATTTTTTTTAATTGAGTAACAATAGAATTGATGTTTGAGTATGTATTCAAAAGTTATGAGAAAAATAAATATAATATAAATAAAATGAGAAAAAATATATAGCATCGAATAATTGTTATGGATCATATCACTGATAAAGACTCATGATCGGAATCTTCAGTTTCACAGTTTGAAAAGCGGGGAAAAACCAACTTTCTTAGAAGTTTTCTACAATTTCCGGATTTCAACTGAATTTCTATTAACGTTTTAATTTATTTCAAGTTAAGTTAACACTACGCCTATGCGAATGCCCATTCTCCTATTTTCCGAATACCGCCCAAGTTTCGACCAGAAGATTCAATATATATATATATATATATATATATATATATATATATATGACAGGACTCGGACGCAGCTGCAGAATAATCGTAAATAAGTCCACTGTGCGGGCGAAATACATAATAATTACAAGATAAAAAGAACTTTTTATATACCATGTTTTTAAACCACTTTTTTAAAACGCCGCGGGACGCGGGACAAATTGTTAAAAATCGGGACTGCCCCGCCAGAAGCGGGACGTCTGGTCACCTTACTATAGTACCACCTGTTACTTTGTGGACACAAGTGATGTCCGGTAATTCATGTTTCTTTTATCATTTTTAATTTTTGGTTATTGTAAAATAAAAACCAAGGTCTGGTTGAACTGCTTTGTGCTCACTCAATTTAAAAGTCACATTGGGGGAACGGTTTTACCTACCCTACCCTTTTACCCCAAATGCGTTTCAATCTCTGTTTCATGAAACAGATTAAGATTTCCCGTGATGAGAAACAAGGCAACGGTGCAACGGCATGTGACATAGATAAGCATAGATATTATCGTGGTCTCCTAGATGGCAGTATGGTTGCAAGGGCATTGACCCTTAGGAGTCCTTGCAAAGGGTCGTGCAGGGTAACGTGGTATCGGGAAAAGTCGGCAGAATGCAGTGGGCAAGAGAGTATTTCATCTTCCAGGAGGTTCCCACATACAAGAAAGATAGTAAGAAGGACGCACCAATATGTCCTATTTCATTTTATGAAAATCTGAAAATATCTATAGAAAAGAGATTACTAGATGATGACGAGGTTAATTTACCTAAATGGAACAGAGTGCTAGATCCAAAACAGTGGCCAGAAGTTCTAAATCATTTGACGTTTGGGGAGGCAGAAATAAGGAATTTATCAAGGAGACTTCGTTTGAATGAAAGGGAGATGATACAGAATTTCCGAGAATACATAGAAGAAAAAATACCGTGTTTCCCCGAAAATAAGACCTAATTGGAAAATAAGCACTACCGTGATTTTTCAGGATACTCGTAATATAAGCCTTATCCCAAAAATAAGCCCCAGTTAAAATCGTCAGCCAGACGGACGCCAGACTTATTGCCGAATGACCAATCAGAGTACAGTAACAACACACGTACGCGCTTGATAACATTAGAACGTGGATGTGACTTATTAGAATCTTCAAAATTCAATACGCCGTGTGTTGTAATGGACGCACTTAGCGTACTCGTATAAAATAAACATTTTCTGAATGTAATCCTGTAATTTTTCGCCACTTTTGTGTAGTCCATCATTCTTAACAGTTTTTGTTGCCAGTCCTGTTTTGAAAGACTTCAATTAAGACTCGATTTAATAATAGGTTTCAAGAGAATAATATTTTGATCCCCAAACAAGTAGAGGGCAAAAAGAAAGGACTATCCGTCGAGCACAAGAAAGGAATTACAGAGGACTTCCGGAATAAGAATCTTAAAGCCAAGAAAAGAAGTTGGATCTCCGAATGGTCCGTAAATGGTGATTAGAGTACGATAACCTCAGTCAACAGGTGGACGTGGGAAATGCTAGGGCCGTCCGCACACGGAGCAACTCAAAAGAAACTGATAACCGACTCCAATCACAAACCAGTCCGTGATGAGTCGTAACCTATGTAATCGAATGGAGCCACGCACACGGTGCAACTGGTTACAAACCCGTCAGCAACGCGTTTGTAATCAGTCGCAGGCAACTCAACGTGTCGAGTCGATAGCAACTTCAGTCGCCAGTTTCTCTTACGTTGTACGTGTTATTACACAATCTATGTTACAGCCGCTCTTTTGGCAAGCTGCCAAATGATGTACACGAGTCACGTGACTTCTACCTAGCGATGAAATTAAATTTAACGTTTTTTGTTGTATGGAATATGTGCGCCCATATATATACAGTCCATTTTTAAACGATTGATCAAAGACAATCTATTGTGACGATTTTTTAAAATAAATTAATTTCTGATAATAATTTAACTAAAAATAATGCCCGGAATAATGATGTTCTTCCTTCTATGACAGGTCGCAAACTATTGATTTGAATCACTTTTGAGTCGGCCCGGGTGCGGAGCCGCATCACTAACGAGTTTGCAACCGATAAGCAATTTCAGTCGCTAACCAGTTCAGTTTCCTTTGAGTCGCTCCGTGTGCGGACGGCCTAAGAAGCACAAGTGTGGATAGAGTCGGCAACTATTATTTCCTAAGTTGAAGACATCATCTGTGAATGGATTGTTGACAGAAGAGTAAAGGCTTTGATTGTTCGTACTGCTGATATTTAAGATTTTCCCTTGCAATAGCACCACAGTTAGACATATCCCTAGACGAATTCAAATCATCACAATACTGGATGTATCGTTTCTTTCAGCGATATGAACTGTCTTTAAGAGGACTGACAGCACTGTGTCAAACTGGAATATATTGAAGATATTAAATGTGCACTTGCATTCAATTCTTTTGTTAATCGCATCGACTTTTCTAAATACCAACTCTCCACCGTGATTGCCATGGGTGAAACTGCAGTGTTAATGGGTGAAGAATCTCAAACGACAATTAATCAGAGGACTGCCTCATCAATTTACATTCCCGCCACTGGTTACGAAAGGGAACGCGTTACCTATATTTTGGTAATTCGTCTGAATGGAAAGCCCCGCCACTAACCATCACAAAGGCAAGAAAGATAAGATGGAACGTGTTTCAACGCATTTATGTTCTTGAAACTGAAAAAGCCTCGTGCACACCAGCAGTTACAAGGAAATGAGTCGATTTAATACTGCCACTTGTTTTGCAAGGTGACCAATGAGGTCTGCTAGTCTGGGATTCAGCCAGCACTCACCGCACTAAAGACATGAAGAACATATCAAATAATGATTCCCGCAGGAATGACTGCCTATCTGCAGACTCTTGATATAGCAATAAACAAGCCATTTAAGGATCATTTGAGCATGGAAATCAATGACTACATTGAAAATAGAATGGAGAGAAATCAACGTGGAAACTTCGTGAAGCCTAGCCTGTAAGAGACTTGGGTGAAGAATTCATGGTGCAACAACCGCCCAAAATCGATGAAGGAACTTGCATGTCTTCTCCAAGCCGAGTGGAAGAAAATACCACTAGACATCATACAAGGACTTGTGGAAAGCATGCCCCGGTGGGTTGAGGCTGTAACTGCCTCTCGTAGAGGCTCTACCAATTATTGAATATGAATAAATTTTGTTTTTCTTTTACATCACAGGTGTCCAAATAGTTATTGATAGATAGTGTATAAATGTGCGTGCGTGCGTGCGTGCGTGCGTGCGTGCGTGCGTGCGTGCGTGCGTGTGTGTGTGTGTGTGTAAGTAAGAAAATAATATATCTCGTGAGAGTTAAGTGAAATTTCTAGTTTAGAGATCCGGCAGTTTTATCTTTCTGTTCTTACAATTTGATGATTTTTATCGCCGTCTAAAGAAGTCTCGCCCCATTTCCACGCTGTTTAACAGTACTAATAAGAAAATACACAAATTACATTCTCGCTCTAAATTAGTATTATGACTTGGGCCGGCGACAGGGGGGGGACAAAGGGGGCAAATGCTCAGGGGCCCGGGCTGGCAGGGGCCCCGGTTAAATAAGAATTGACTAAAAAAAATGTATACAATGTTCAAATATTGAGTGGAGAGGGGGGCCCGCTGTATTATTTTGCCCCGGGCCCTGGCTCAGTTGACGGCGGCCCTGATTATGACAGCTGACTGACTGGGAAAGTAAGGGAAGGGAGTTAGATTTTTGATATTTGAAAATGAAATTGATGAAACACTGCTTTAAAATATAATCAGTCAGCACAAATCATAATCAAAACATTGGATTATAATTGGCTTGCTTGAATTTTAAAAGATGCGTTTTTTACACTTTGTTTTAATTATCATTGGAAATAGTTCAAAACAGTTGTGTGTGTTATGATAAATTACATCAATTTGTTCAGCAACATTAGTGTTCGCAGACTACTTTTCAATATTTCTAGAAATCACTAGCAAAAAAATTCATTAAATTTGCTTACTATTTTCGTTAAATAAAACTTTCCTAGATATCTTTCCCTAGATATCATAGGCAATAAAATAATGAAAAGGATGAAAGAAAAGTTTCACAAAACACATATAAATTAATGTAATATTTTTATAACACATAGAAATTAACTGCTGTGATGCAATGAATTAGAGCAAACCTATGATAAATCTGTCAATTATCCTATTCGGAATAATTCAATGGTTCCGTAATCCATATTTTGAAAGATTCTGAGAGAGGGAAATACTAACTACATCGGATTCCTTTCTACCATCAGACGGAATATAGCTTAATAATCACTGATAAAAATATATGCATAACATAACACTTATAACAAAAGTATTACGAAGAATAGAAAAAGAGTAATGATAAATTTTAAGACATACATGATAATATTAAAAAGCAGGCGAATGCACAACAAGAAAGGATTTTAAATATCAACAAATAAACTAGTAAATGACCATTTTAAATTATAATTTTTGTTGTTTTATGATATACCATAAAAAAGAAAGATTAAGTATTAGAAAGTAAGGAACTTGTAAAATAAAGTTTCCATAGAATGTGTTCAAATTTTCTATACTTTTTTCCTGAAATTAAAAACTCCTAAAATTAAAATCATGGCTGGTCCTCACACTTATATTTGCTTTTCTGAGTTTTTGAAGAAAACGAACTATGGACTAACATTCACGGAACATTAAGCTCCCCCCCCCCCGAACTTCAATACACCCCAAAACAAACCCAATCTATAATTTGAAATTTAAGCTTGAAATTTAAGCTTGAAATTCTACGCCTTTCCTATACTACAAGGTGCGCCCATAAAGTAACTGGACAATTTTTTATAAATAAGAAAAATATTTCTCACCTTCAAATAAATTTATCTCCTTCAAAATAATCGCCAAAGGAGTATACAATTTTCCAACGTTTCTTCAAGTCATCGAAACACTGTTTATAGGCGTTTGAACTAACCGTTCGCAAAATATGCGTAATATTTGATTTAATATCCGAGACGTTTTCAAATCTCTGTCCTTTCATGGCCATCTTAAGCTTCGGAAAAAGGAAAAAATCAGCTGGCGATAAGTCGGGAGAATATGGTGAGCGATTTATTACTGTAATTGAATGCTTAGCAAGATATAGTTGTACAGAAATTGCTGTATGGAGCTTAGCATTATCGTGTAAAAGAAACCATTGCCCAGAATCAAACAGTTCCTTCCTAACTCACCTTATACTGTTTCTTAATCGAAAAAGCCCCCCCTCCCCCCTTGTAAAAATACTTATTAATTGTTTGATTTTCAGGAACAAATTCGTGATGAATAAGTCCTTTGTAATCAAAAAATGCAATCAGCATCACCTTAGTCTTTGATTTTTGACATCCGTGCTTTTTTAAGTGGGAGAAGACGGTCCTTTCCACTGTGCACTTTGTCTTTTTGTTTCTGGGTCACCAGGTCTCATCTCCTGCTATAATACACATTAAGAAATTGTCCTGTTGCGCAGTAGTCAGCAAATCTTCACAGCAAGCTTTGCTGTCTTCTTTTTGCTGTTCTGCCAAAATCAGAGGCACAAATCGAGCACAAACTTTTTTCATTTTCAGATTTTCAATAAAAATTAATATACAGCTTTCTTTGCTTATCTCAAGCATGTCTGAAACTTGCTGAGTTGTTACACGTCTATCAGCTTTTACCAAAGAAAGAATTTTCTCTACATTTTCCTCATTCTTTGAAGTTGATCTTCAATGCTTTCTCGCCCATATTTAAAGCGGTTGTACCACTCATACACTTGTGTTCTTGATAACGATGCATCACTATCTACTATTCGAATCATCTCTAAAGTTTCGGTAACAGATTTACCTAATTTGTAACAAAATTTAATGTTACAACGTTGTTCCATTCCGAAGCAAATTTTTTTGTAAGTCTTCTCGGTAAATGAAAATTACTACGGCGTTTTGATATGCAAACGACTAAATAATCCGTTTAAACTGGCTTTAACAAGAGTTGAGATGTCACTCGTTCTAGCCAGGCGATTATTCTTTTATTTTATCGTTTGATCTTTTAATTTGTCCGGTTACTTTATGGACGCACCTTGTATTTAAAGACAAGGATAATAATTCCTATCATTCTAACGGTATATTCTATATTCCATAGTGATAAGTTATCGTTTTGGTCAAAATTGCAATATTTGCAGTTTAAAGAAAAGATGCTTAAATTATTACCATTAAAAAGAAATAACATTGCTTTCGTTAGTAATAATGTGAATCAAATACGTTAACAATATCTTGAAAAAATTAAGCTATTTTTGTGTTCTAAACCATGTCAGTACACTTAAGAAAAATAGAACTACACTGGCTTGTAATTTATCCTGCTTATAGTATTAGTGAACTAAACTTCCAAGGTCAATGAAATAGAAAATTTCCTTCATTAGACAAAATAACGGTTTATAAAGGGGTAACTGCAAGGTCAGTTATTAAATTTTTTTATATTTTTTTTCTTTTATGAAAACTTGAGGCTCAATAAATGCAATATTATAAGAGAATGAAACGATGCATGAAAGTTCACATTTATATTCTTATTATATTTTTATGTAATGTCAACCTACTGTCTAGAAACACCAATTTCAAAATTTTTCCCCCACGAAAAACAACTGTCTCTTCAGTTATCTCTTCTTGTTTTTTGACACTTGGAGAGTCTTTTCAAACATTAGGAGGTTTTTTTTTCATTATACGGATTTTTTTTATTTTTTAATTTTTCGGGGCTTACCAACTCAAAACATTAAAGCAACTCATTTCCACGCTTTGAGAAAAGTTTCTATTAAAACAAAATTTTTTAGGTTCATCTCACCTCAACAGAAGTTTCAACATTTTTGCCTACATCTGCCAAGATATACCGTTGTCACTACTTTATATTTATTTCGTGCGATAAGCATTTAGTTTGCCTATTGATATTTTCCACTCAGTATTTACGAAGTTAAAATTTATGGAAGATTCCACTTTTTACCGATTTTGAAAGTTCGTTACCTAAGTACATATTTTTAAAATATACAAAAAAAACAAATATATTTTAAAAACAAATTCACGATTCATGTCTATTCCCAAAAGGAAACTTCAGCACCATACGCCCACAATAAAAAATTATTCGATTTCAGATCACTACTGCGATTCATCCATAGCGGTAGAAGAAGTTTGAGTTTAAGGGGGTGGTGCGAAACTTCAGGGACTCAACGACGTATTTCTTAAGGCTGCTATGTACTAACCCTATTGGATAAGCTCACCTCAATGTTAACCTATGAAGATAATGCGTCTACTATTTATAGCTCCATAAATTCTGATAATCCAATAAAAATGATATTTTCAGATAGCCTGAACTTTTCTACACCTTTCTACAGGATTCATTTTATAAATTTCGTCCACGAAAGGAATTGATGAGCATTTAAAACATACTATACTAGATTTTCTTCCCGAATAATTTGAATTTTAAAATATTTGATTTATTTTAAACGAAAATAAGCCCAAAGTGTGAAATTTCTTTCTCTATTACGGAGAACAATATTTTAAGAAAATTCTCTGAATCCAAGTCGGCAATCCTTGGACACATTTTCTCCGTAGGTTAACATGGAGGTGAGCGAATCCAATAAGGTTAGTATACAGCAGCCTTAAGCTGAACAGTTTTCACAACTAGGGACTACTACGTGATATGGCACATACCGCTAAGGAAAAAAAAATTGAATGGGTCCATTCTTTATCTTTCCATTAACAACAAAAGGCATGCATATAAATTTGCATGCATTTATTTCTTTAAATTTAAATATTTAAACCATAATTCGTAGTTGGCCTTCAGTATAAGGCACTTGCCATTGCATGCCACATCTCAACTCGTGCAAAACTTTCTAGTTAAATCCACAGATGACTAAAACTCATATGACAATGCATACCTGAGCCAGTGGCGGATTTAGAGACCAACTAGGCTGCGGCCCAGGGATCGCACACTGGTGAATAAAAAGATATTTTACTTTGGAATTTACTTAACTTATCAAACAACAAAAAAAAGTCGGACTTTATTTCGAATCCTGAAGATTATTTCAATAAATAATAATGTTACAAAAGTAAATAAATTAAGGAAAATATTTTACAGGGTAAGGGTATCCATAGTATTGTACTTATGTATATAAAAAATTTCTTTGATATAAAAGAGTGTAATGTTACTTTTTCCACTGTATGAATAAATTTATATTATAAAAAAACTGGAGTTTTTCTCAACTACATTGTTTTAAAATGAAACAAAAATATAATATGATAATACAAATGCTTTCAGGTAATCTGTACACGTACATGATTAATGGGTAATCACACAGATTGTAAAAATTTATACTTTCCTTATTGCTTTCAAATGAATCGGTGGGGTGCTCCAAAAGAAATTTGGCCTCAAGGCCGCACGATTTCTAAATCTGCCACTGCCCAGAGCTCCACGTGAATAGAAATCGAATTTTCTCTGACATATTTCATTACATTCATTGTCCATCCATATACACTTAAACATCTATATTCGGCCCCAGCGCCGCATCATACGATATAACCACAAGCTCTTAGCAACATCATAACCAACCAGAATACCAAAAAACTTCTCCCTCGGGGAGTGGGAAAATCCTTGAGCGTTTCCCCCCCTTTTTAGGAACTTTTAGTTGGAATACCACATGTAAAACGCACGGAATCCATTTTACCGCGCGCGTGTGCGCGGTATCCTGTCTATAACTTTGGACTTAGGCTTTCAAACGGGATATCACTTGTTACTATCTGCTGATTAGTTGCTGAGTTATAGCTGTTATAAATTACCACTATATCATTACACCCCCAAAACGCCCAATGAACGTCCATGATTGCACCCTATACATAACCGATTCAAAAGAACATTATATACCAAAGAAAGAAAACTAGATTCCTTTCATAAAAATCACATCATGTGAAATTGCATTTTACACTGGTTACCCCATAAACTGATAGTATGCGAATAGACTAAACCCTAATAGGTAGATTCCGGCAAAGAAATATAAAACACGCAACAGTTTCTAATTACAGTGAGAGAAATATACTTCATCAAGTTCCCTAATAAGTAAGGTATAATCTTCCATTTTTCACATAGACGGAGAAAGTAGTTTTGATTATAGTATGGAGAATCGTCATAACATTAAAATACGTTCTCGTACATACACACACATAATATACATATATATACACACACATATATATATATATATATATATATATATATATATATATATATATATATATATATATATATATATGGTAGTAGATAAAATAAAATCCTCACTCTTACCTGAGTAAAATAAATGCGTTACTCCTAACTGAATGCCATTTTTAATGCTCCAAAACTCGAACCTGGAAAAAAATATAACAATGGATTTATAAAAATATGAATGCAGGGAATTCAGAACATTATATAAAAGAAATATCAACTGAAGCCTTGCTGCGATGGCAAAAGAAAGAAAATGTATAAAAATATAAATGTAATCTTGCAAATATAATCACTTAAACGCAACTTTTCAATCAAGTTAGCCGTCCTTGAGTACTGCTAAACTATTATCAGACAGACATAAAGCAATGGTTAAACATACAAAAAAATAAAATAAAATATAAGACAAAATAAATGATGACTTCGGCATCTATGCAATGCTAAAACAGTGAGTTTGTTTTTGTAATGCCATACAACGAAAACTTCATATTTTTGCATATTTCTCACGATCTTTTGAAATAAAACCAAGCATATTTTGTCATATTTTGAAAATTATATTACATATATGTCTGTAATAAGACTTCTGAGCTCAAAATCAGCTTCTTATATATCCTTCCTCTTCCTATATCGTAGTTCGTACTTTTCCCGAATTTTATCATTTTACGTGCAGAACTGAGAGCGTCTGCGGGTCGCCCTAAAGCGATCTCTCTCCCTGTTAATATCGAAGTCAACCAGGCAGCCTTTAGCTACATTTCCTAAACTTAACAGAGGCCCTGCAGGCCTCCCTAATCTTATTAGTAATACTGTCAACACACTTCTTAATGCTACGTTGTCTAGTCCTAGGGAACGTAGCATTAAGAACTGTGGTAGCATCCTTCCAGGGTCCACCCTCTAGGGTTCCTAATGCTAGGATCCCTAAAGGAATCCACGCTACAATTTTGTAAAGCCTAAGCTCATTCATGTTTCTAAGGTAGAAATGTTCACGGGTACCAGTTTTCAAACCAACATTTATCCTGTGATTAGCGGCCGTTTCCCTGTCCTCTTCCGTTTAATCGTTGCAAACCACACCAGGACCAACCCTGACTAAATCCATCAAACTACTTCCCAAACAACAACAAGGGTTCAGAGAGTGTATCAAGATCCCCAAACCAAATTGAGCTGCGAAATCCAAGACCACTTGGCTACTGGGGGCATTTACATTAACACCCCAAACTATGTTCCTAGCATTAAAGTCCCCTAGTATCACCACCGTGGACATAGAATACCCGATATGAAGCTCCTTTAATAAGGAAAAAATAATATCGGTAGACTCAGATGGGGAATGATAACATGAAACGATGAGTACAGACTGGGTATCTCTCTCCATCAGGACCGCCACTACGTTTCTTTGTCTTAAAACTTCCAACACGACAAAACTCTTATTTGGAACGATAAGTGCGGCCTTATGATTTCCATCGGTTTGCACAATAGCTACATTCGAGGGGAAAACCCCTGACCTTACCAGATTTCAGCCGATACGGCTTTTGGCGAGCAATCATATCATAATCGAACAGATTTATACACAACAGCTGCACCGCAGCAAAACAGCGACTCACGTTCTGTAGGCCGAAAGATAAATTACCCATGGTTAATACGACGTTAAATAACCCTTTTTTCTCCAGAGACCGTGTGGGGCACCGTCAGTCAGAGAACTCATAATCAATTTAGAGCTTATTGTGCATTTTTCGCAGTGCAGTTTTTTAATTTTTTGTTTTAGCATTACATGCTTCGGTTTTCTGCAAAGTATCGCTGCATCTGAAACACCTCAACTCGTAACATCTTGTGATAAATCCAAATCGCCCACACTTGAAACACCGAGTGGGACATACGTGTTCTGACATTCTTAGTCTGCCCAACCCAAGAAGGAGCTCGTTTCCAGTCAGTTGGCAGAAGGTCCCACGAGTAGCTTCCGCGACAAGGTTGTAGAACCCCTCTTTCTTTCTTTCTTCTGATTAGGAATTTTACAGATATGTCGTCCGTATCATTAATCATAAACTGCTCCTTTAATTCTTTAATTACAAGTTAGTTTTCATATGCCAAAGGAATTTTTGATATCAAAACCCTAGGGTTTCGCTTCTTCCAGATCCTAAAGGTCATTCCTAATCCCTACATTTTCAAGTTGATTGCCTATTCCATAACCTTTGCCTAAGATTCCGAATTTAGTTTGATTATCAACCCGTTATTAAGGATATCCGCCAGTCCCTTTACCTTGACTCCTAACTCCCTGGGATTCAGAACTCTTGTGAGATTCTCCTCAGACGTTTCCTCTTCCTTCTCAGGAAATACCAGAACGTATTCTTTGACGAGTGCTTTAGCGCTGACTTGCCTCTCTAACTCCCACACTGGCTATCGCACCGTAAGATTTATGCCACGCGGTTACCGAAGATGAACTTTGCATAGGCTTCCCAGCGCCATTTATCTTCTCAGCAGCTAACTGAATTCATCGTAAGCATATCTCGAATTTGATTGCAATATTTCCTATTAGTTCCAGCTTACTTTTCACTTCAACAAGTTCAAAACTTTTTTTGACAAAGTGATCATACAAGTCTTAACGATCACTATAGAGGAACCTCCAGGCCTTCTTCAATGTGTTCTGAATGATTATCTACATAAGATATTTACCTCTTTTCCAAGCGTCATTTAAATCCACATCAGTCTCAAGGTTCTCCTCTTCAAATATACCCTGCGTTTCTTCTGTTGCGCTAGCCAGCAGGTGCATCCATTCAGAGCAGAAATAAGTTACATATTCGGAAGAAAGCAAGAATGGAGAGATTTGGACCCTTAGATGGGGGAGCCCCAAAACCACGTTACGGTACTCTCCAATAACGAGAAACCGATTAAGATAACCGTTAAGAAAAGATTTAGCACCCACTTATGAGGGAGACAATAGATCCTGGGCCCTTGTCACATCTTAAAAGAAAGCGAAAGAAAAATAAAAAAAGGACCAAATATAGGCACTAGTATATTGCTTCCCCGTAGGGAAGCATCCCAGAAAATGGTAAGACACTCATTCCTAAAGATCAGATTTTTAAATTATCTTTTTAAAAATTCAAATTTTAATAGCTTAACATATCTACTACGAGTTATAAATGTTACTGATACGTAAGGTAGTTCTGGATTCTGTATTTACAAAGCTCAGATGGCTTGAAAGTAGTCAAAAGAAGGTCAAAAAGTATTTAATCAAACCGAACTATTATAAAGATTACTACTAAAATATATATATATATATATAGTGATGGTGAATACTTTTATACGAAAACAAAGCACCTTAAATCTAGGGTGGGTCCGATCGACCAATTGGGACATCCCTGCTGCAAACAATTCCTTGCAAAAGTGAAAAATCCAAATAAATATTCCGGCTTTTTTTCCCTCGACGAGTCAGTTCTGAGAGCCTAACCTCCGCTGTTTTCTCTATTGAGCAGTATTGGCGTACATTTACGTCATCTAACATTTCGGAGAAGCTGGAGACTGACTTTTTGTACAATGAAACCGGAGAAGGGTAAAAGAGTCCATGCAAGAATTCATTTCGGTTTGAGAGAAACTAACTAGGCTTCTCTCTCAACAACACACATTCTTCCTTTATCGAAAGTCTGAGATGAAGTCCATTTAGGGGGCAGCCACAAGTTGGGCAATTTTAATTTTTATCATGGGTTTTAAGAAGCTGTTTGTTTTTGTTTTACTGTAGAGAGATTAGGTAAGATAGAAGCAGTTCTTTTTGAGGCGAAATGCGTCTTGCACTTAACGCAAAGCTACGAAAACATAAGGGGGGAAAAAAGAAAAGAAAACTATACCAAGTTCCTCTTTCCTTTTCTTTAGCTAATGCTCTTTTTCTTTTGTTATTCTTATCTCCTCTTATGACTGACACACACACATATATGTGTGTGTGTGTGTGTGTATATATATATATATATATATACTCGTATAGTCAATAAGTTCGGGGACTACCCTCCCCCCTCATGCCCGGTGTGTGGGGGAACCGAAATAACGATGTGGTTTGCAAGTCTGGTTATCTGTGTACGCGTGAGACGTCACATGACGCTTTGCACAACTGCTAAGGCGCGCAGCTTACCATTTGGCTGCAGGCTGTCAGCCTATGATGTCGATGTAGCAAAATGTCCTTTTTGGAGCAACGTTCCAACATTAAATTCTGCTACAAATTAGGAAAAACCACTGCAGAAACGTTACAGTTACTGCAAAAAGCGTATCGAGACGAAGCTATGTGCAGATCGAAAGTTTTCAAATGGTACAGCTTGTTTAAAAATGGGGGAGACGCTGTTGCAGATGATCCGCGAAGTGGGTGGCCAGTGACTCTACAAACGAAGGCGAACATCCAACGGGTAGGAGCAGTAGTTGTTTGGTTGGTTGAAGTTTATTGGCGCAAGGACCAGAAAGGACAAGCTGCGCCAAACACAAGGTAACATCGTCAACAAATGGTATGCACAGGTTCTTCGTCGTCTCCGGGAGGCAATCCGTGGTAAACGTCCACACGTTTGGAAATCCAACATGTGGATGTTGCTGCATGACAATGTCCCGGCGCACCGATCCCTGATGGTGCAACAAGCCCTTGTTAAATACGGCACCACAGTTCAACCACATCCCTCGTATTCCCCAGACCTCGCTCCTTGCAATTTCTACCTGTTCCCGAAACTGAACGATCGCATCAAGAACAAGCGGTTTGCAAATGCCGAAGAAGTGATGGCAACAGCGACAACCGCTTTACGACAGCTCTCACGCAACGGTTTCCAGGACTGTTTCCAGAAGCTGTATCAACGCTGGCAGAAGTGTATAGTTGCGGAAGGACATTATTTTGAAGGTGATTGTGTTCAGAAGACTTTGTAAGTGTATTCGTTGTTGCAGTAAATAAAGTCCCCGAATTTATTGACTGTACGAGTATATATATATATATATATATATATATATATATATATATATATATATATATCACTGCAAAATTCGCTTGAAAATATGTAAAAGAAATGTTTAAAAATATATATTGGGAATTGTAGAATAAAGCGTAGTTTATATGCACCGAATGTACATTATCCCTAATAATTTACGCACGGGTGTTGATGGAAAATAAGATAACATTAATAATCCCAAAATATTCCTGAATACATCGACTGACGATATATTATATATAAGTCCTCGACTTAACGCGATTAATTCGTTCCAGAACATTCCGCATAATTAGAAAGCACGTAAGTCGAAATTTACCATCATCACCGCGTTTGTGCTTTAAATTTTCAAAAATACTAAACGCTTTCGCAAGACTTATTGGTATGCTTTTTGCTTTGGAGATCTAGAATCCAAATTTATCAAGAATTTCCCCATTTCTATTTAAACACCTCTTTTTTCCGAAATTATCGTCGTATTAAAGTTGAAAATTAGAACCGCGTATCTACGAATCCGCATAACTCGAGGACTTACTGTATATATTTATTTAACGCCAATGTTAGACGAATATGTCTGCAGTATATAAATTATACAATTTTTACCATGTTTTTATTAACTTGCTTTCTTGTTTGTGTGTGTGTGCGTTTGTCCAGTACAAATCTTGCAATCGATTTTTAACTAACTTCCCGACTAACTAGACATTTGAAACTTTTAGAATAGCTCAGAACACGATGACAATGCATTTTTTTTATACTTTTAGCCATCTTTAAGCAGAATTAAATTAATTTTCAGTTATTTTCAGTTAATTTTGTTTTGTAGACTGGTGCAACCATCTATCGGCCGGGACGGGAACGAAAAGTTAAACGCAAGTTAACTTCATTTTCTTTCAAGTTGATGGGATAATTCATCAAAAAAATTTTAAAAGGTATTTATTAATACATGGAATTGTCAAGTTCATATGATTCAACAGAAAATTTAAAAACATGATACATAAAAATTTCTTTTCATCTTGTAATTACTACGTATCATTCTATAATGTGAGTTGAAAGGATAGCACTATATATGAGGGTATTAATAAACACTTATTATCAACACGTGTTCATTTTTCAAGAGTTAAGAACATGGCTAGAGAAAGTACTTTCAGGATGTTATAAAAATATAATATCAATAAGGTTATCTTTTCAATGAAAATTTACGCTTAAAATTTTTCTAAAGAACAAATTTAGGAAAAGGCTAATTATCTACTGCTTAAGACTTTCACTTCTACTGTCAAAAATTTCAGTATATAAAAAGTTCTGAAATAAAAACCACGTAACTCAGCTAAAAAATAAATGACTCGATATTTTTAGAGAGGACGCCATGACACTGTCTAAACCTTACCTTACGTTGATGATCAGCAAATTGATTTGCTTTTGAAACTCTTCGGGTTCTTACTACGTGAGTACTAAGTAAGACGAATACCTACTGGTTGAACTGATTCCGAATGGTTTCTAACACCCGTGACAACCACGAGGCCCGAACCGGTACACTCTGGTGCCAATAGCTTACGTACTACCCGTGTTTCCACCGTTAAGCAGAAAAGCAAATGGATTCTGTTATGCGCCAAATGTAAAAACTGAACAGGAGGTACCACGGTTATGACTATGCGATTGAACAGTCTATTTGGCGATCCTTTGATTGTTCATGTGAATTACTTAAACTATTCGTCTGTTTTCCACTCTTCCAATATTTTCTTTTAATTCTTCAAGTTATGGGTCAGGATCTTCAGAACTTATATACTCGATATCTATCAAATTCAAGGAAATAGAATGAAAAAGACGAGTTCGACTTTAGTAAATTGGCTTATACCTAAGAGGCACCTAATTTTTCTGTGACTTACTCTTTCCTAATTATAATAGCAAGCCGTTGCATAAGGAATAAAAGAGCCAAAAATTTAAATTCGATAAATTATACGATACTAAAGATTCCTACTAAGTCACATACTAACATTTTGTAAGATAGATTTCTCCAAAAATGCGAGCATTGAGAGACAGCATCTTTAAAGCCTATCTGTCAGTGGTCTAAATCACAAAATTGTGAAACGGTATTCCATGCGTACTTCAATTGCTTTCAAAATATAGGGGTAGAAAATGGTGTGTAAAATCTTGAATGCAATTTCGTATCCTTCTCAGCGAAGTTTCTTCAGTCATTCGTCGCACTCTAAAAAATTATATCTAATATAGAATTTCAAATTTCTAAATCAAAATTTATAGGTTAGAGAGCAATTATTGAAACCCTTTAACGTTGTTTCTTTTCTAAACGTTAAGCCCATTAGTTCGATAAAGATTCACACGAAAATGTAGGTATACAGGTAACATAAATGAAGAGACTACTACAGAAAATTTGAGAATTTTTACCATAAAAGTCAGATGACAGAAGTCAAATGGGAAAAAAAACTGTCTTACTTTTGAAACGCCTATTTCCCTAAACGGAACAAAAAATCAGCTTCAGAAATACCACGTTGTAAAACTCAGCTCTACCACAGAATAAGGAAGTAAACAGGTACAAAATAATGCTCACATTCAAGAGCTATCACCATCTGGCAAGCTGGAATAGAAAGGCAAACATCTAATACTACAAATAATTGGTGTACGTCGAACTACAGCTGTATCAGTTGGCATGACACAAGTGTCCGAATAAACTCATCAGAGCTCGTGACAGAATGATGAACTCTTATCAGGAAACACCTCATAGGATATTTCAACAAAGGATAAAGCCTGCATATATATAGATATAGATATATATATAGATAGATAGATAGAGATAGAGAGATAGAGATTAAGAGACACAATCAGTAGTCACGAATTTCAGTAAATCGTTATACGATACAGTAGCAGTTATAGATAAGATCAAAGTAATTCTAATCCTTTTAAAGAGAGCTTTCTCTCAACAATATTTGTATTTCAGTCATTAGATCAACCTATTCTTTTAAAACAACATTTTTAAAGATTCAGAATACCAGCCGATTTAATGATTTTTCTTTTTTTTCTTTTTTTAAAATATATTTTATTATATTAGTCTTTTGTAACACGACTGAAAGTAAAAACACACCCAATCAGAGTGGCTCGTAATCGGTAGAAAATTCTAATGCAAGAGAAATCCTGGAGTTGCATAAACGACATTATTTAAAATAGGGACTTTTCTGAACCGTGGGCCATATCTGTAAGTTCTCAGGCTAACGCGGGCACCATCAATTACTTCTACTAAATTTACAGGAACCACACGCAAGTCTTATGAACTATCAGAAGAGGGTTGAGTGTAGCTCCATACTTCATTCGAACTCTATGACACAGAAAACATGCAATACCTGTTTACAACTATATTACAAGTGAAATTAATTATCAATAAGGAACTCAGATTTCAGCGGAGATACACGACATTGCAATCTTAATGCAAAAACTGACACTTTTACTTGGCGTAAGATGTAGAAAAACGGGTGCAATCCTCGATTCCCAAAGCGCTTTCAAAAACGTATCTGTTTTTGATTTAGGATATTTAAAATTAAATACACAATACATTGAGTTTCAATTCTAGTTTTGCATTTTTCTTTTATTTAATACCGTTTCCCGAATTAAGAGCTGAAACCTTTAATAATAAACTATTAGAGGCACGTTACGTTTCATCTTGCAGCTCTGAACGGTTGTTAAACCTGGAGTAACAGACTACGAACATCTCAGACAAAATAGTAACGACGGATAGTGACAATCTGAAGAGAGTGAAAATTTTTGTCTCTGCAGATGGTAGTCTTTTATCCCGGTGTGACGTTAGTCTGCAAGTAATTGGCCTGCCTTAAGCTTTTCAAATTTTTTACTTTCCATTTTAACATAATGACGCGAACTAGTTCAGCGGGCCACCCATGCCCGCTGAACTAGTTCACGTCACAGGTTAACAACACCTGCTTTAAAACATTTTATCCGGCAAGTAAGACATAACTTTTGAAATTTGTGCAAACGCATGATGATATTAACAGTTTAACAGGCTTTCTTATTAAGCACAGGGTTCTTAGGAAATTCAGCATATTCAATCGGCTATTCTATGCAACTTCAATTGCTCTTCTCTGCTAACTTTGTACAAGTGTTTTTTTTCTCGATTGGGTTCACTAATTACTTTAAAATTAATAAGAAGTCAAATGATACTAGGTCACCTGTGACCTGTTGGGTCATCCAATTATCAAAGGAGGTGAAAGATTAAACAAATTTCAATATAGCACGGAAAAGAAGGCATATTTTGAGAAAACTTAGTTAAATACTTCAATACATACCTGTTATTCATAATTCAAGATAAAGAATAATTATCCCTTCATAGTGTAAGTAACTTAATTCTATCTTGAATTTTTTTTAAATGGCTTATTTTTAATTTTACGTTTAAAATACCTTTAATGGCAAGTTATCCTCATTTTCATAAAAAAATTTCCCAGGACAACATTATCCTCTTTAATGCGAACAGATGTCATCCATGAAATTCAAAATGGATCCTCGTCATTTGCTTATACTTAATGTTGAAAACATGCAAGAAATTTAAAAAAAAAAAAAAAACTATAATTCGGTAACCTAAAATCCGATTTAAACATGTTTTATTTATTTTGTTTAACAAGTTTTATTTATTTTGTTTCTGCTCATTTTAAAGGTATCGAATTCTTTTAAAATATACTTTTACTCGCGCTATAGTGAATCCTTTTTAATGAGTTGAATTACAAAATGGTGAATGCTCAAAAATTTCGAACTGCATAGATGACGGACTTTTCAATGAACTGTGCACTGCGTGTGTGTTATTAAGCATTAATACAATCTTTGGTAAACAGACTAGAAAACAGTCAATTTGTCGTTTTATAGCTTCACCCGCGACAAATCTTCTCTTATAATATACGTTGCAAGTATATGAATCTTAAGAAAATTAAAAGCTTTTGTCAGTTTAACAGAGTAAACTCACTCATTATTCAGAACATGGCCCGTAAAATTGGATACAACGAAAGGATACTAAAGTAATGTTGTGACACAGAGTATTTTCTTTGACGAATTGAAACACGTTTACAAAGTATGTAAATATATATGGGTGAACACGATTTGAATTAAATGTTAATTTTAGTAAGAACTAGAAAAAATAGTGTTATAAAATTTCATTCAATAAATTTCTATCACAAAAAACAGCAGCTTAAAAAAAGTGCAAGATAAGATAATCATGAATAATACCGTAGATGGCAGTAAGACAGGTGATCATCTGAGTAGCTCCTATTGGTAACGTAGAAACTTTGTAAACAGTCAAATCGCTTACTTCACACAGTGATAAGCGCCTTCCCCCCCCCCTCCTTCCCTGACACACACAATTCGATGATTTAATGCTCTATCACCATCTACAAATGCAAGAGATACGAGGAACTGCATCATCTTAACACCGAGGTTTCCAACCTGAGAGGCGCGGACTATTGCCAGGGGAGAAGCCAAAACTTTTTAATAATTTTTAAAATTAAATGTTCATACCATAATATCGATAAATAAACGAAGAACCATAAATCTATGAATAGACGAATATGAGTTGACTACCATCGAAAAAGAAAAATTGATAGAATTGCCATGGGATAGCTCACTAAAACAAAAGTTTCAAAATCAAATCATGATTCAATTTTAGATGAATCTTAGTGGAGAGTATGAATCTTTCTATTGCAAAGCAATGCAAGTGCTTCTACCGTTTGTAACGTCTTATTTATGCGAAACGGGCTTTTTGGCACTGGCTGCAATGAAAACCAAATATCGAACCAGGTTTTAATAGTCGAAAAAGAGTTACGAGCGGCGTTCTTCACCCCCAAGATTTGATAAATTTTGTGCCAATAAACAACAATAACCCTCGCATTAAATTTTGATGCGTTAGATGTAGTTTAAATAGTAATTTAATATAAAAATAATTACAAGATAAAAAGAACTTTTTATATGCCACGTTTTTAAATTTTCTGTTGAATGATATAAACTTGACAATTCTATGTATTAATAAATACTTTTAAAATTTTTTTTCATGAATTATCTCATCAACTTGAAAGAAAATGAAGTTAATTGGAAGTTAACTTGCGTTTAACTTTTAGTTCCCGTCCCGGTCGATAGATGGCTGCACCAGTCTATAAAACAAAATTAACTGAAAATAAATTCAAATCTGCTTAAAGATGGCTAAAAGTATTAAAAGAATGCATTGCCATCGTGTTCTGAGCTATTCTAAAAGTTTCAAATGTCGCTAGTCGGGAAGTTAGTTAAAAATCGATTGAAAGATTTGAACTGGACAAACACACCAACAAACAAGAAAGCGAGTTAATAAAAACATGTAAATAAATATGCATGTTCGTATTGTTTTAACAAAATCTTGTTATTATTCTGTTAATTGTAGTTTTCATTTTTTTGTAATAAAGTTATTATTTAAAGTGTCTATATTATTATATCTATTAAAAGATAGGGAGGCGTAGTAGCACAAAGGTTGGAAACCGCTGTCTTAAGATGAAGTGATGAGCCTCATAACGAGTTCCGTCTTGAGGAACTCGTTATGAGGCTGAAACTGACAGTGGAGTTAGACTTGAGAAGTACATATTTTTTAACAACTGACCACCACGAACCTTTGGTTTGAGCCTTTTTTGCCATATTTAAGAGTTTACTGCTCGACGCTCCTTTAAAGGAAAGTAGATGGGGGTAATTCAAGTGAGCGACTTAATATACAATTAACCAAACAACAAGTACAGTTCTTCACTTAAAGGTGGTGCGTTAGGTGTAATTGTTAGAACAATCTCGGGCGTGCATGTAAGTTTTCTTTGCGGAACGAACGGCATGGGAATTATACTTAAAAATCGTTTCACATCTCTACTCACACTTATACTTAATTTAATAATCCCAGGAATATTAAGCATACATAGGTATACTTCTTCAACTGCTGAAAAAATCCAGTACTGAACAAAGAGTATCAACTGATCTCGACTTCCAAATATTATTGACAAATTTTCGAGAGCAGCGAATGTGAAATCGAAACAAGTATTGCCTGTCCCATATGGACTCACAAACTCGAAGGTAAGTACGTTCGGGCTTTGATTTAAAATGACACTCTCATTGTTATTGTTTCAGCGAAGATATACCGCAGAGAAGAAAAGTTCGAGAAACCGTAAACACAATAGCGTCACGTCGTATCAAGATATTTACTCCTTCCGGCATATGGCCGTAAATTTCCGTGGAAAAAGACAACTTCAAGCACGATATAAATCCCCAGCCTTTTGATACGACAAATCTTTTTTAAAACGTTGCTTTGAGATCTCACGACATCTACTGAAGCATTTAATAAAAGATTGTTGTAGCCCGCAGCGGCCTACTCTGAAAGCCACGTACCGTACTACATTTTTCAAATAAGTTAATAAGATAAAAACATTATTTAAATTTAATTTCATGAATGAAATATGCTATGGTAAGCACACTCGCTGCTACAACCTTTTTCGCGTGTGTTTACCAACTCTAAATGGATAATGGTCGTAGCGTATCAAAGTATTTGATACTCTTAATACGATGTGTTTTACCGTCCGTACAAATCTTAATACGGTTTCGGTTAAATGATACAGGTATTTCACATTAAGGCGTCGTCCGTGTGAGTCGGTTAGTTCAACTCTATGTTCTGCTTGATCGCAATGACACCGGATCGCTCGTGTGCACCGAGACTTAATGACAATTTTAACAATTTCTGCTTGAAGCTCACAACGACTTTTCAGTGAGGTACACCTCGGGAATAATGATTATGCAGATTTTCTAAGGATTTTGAAACACCAGATAAAAAGTTAAGAAATTTTAGAAAAGACATGGTTAAAATAAGCGACGAACTTCGATAGCCTACACCGATTTAATTTTAAGACGAAATGGAACGCGGAATAGCAAATTACGCCTGCCACTATATTACTTCTGCGTCTTAACTGTGTATCATCATGCTCACTCAAATGATTGGTTAGTTTTTTCGGACGCTACGGCCTTCATTTGTTCAACAAACAAACTGCTATTTAAAGATAATTCCGAAAGGTTCCATCGAAGATTTTCTCGCTGGTAAAATAGGATAATCTTGCTGCAACGTACAATAATATATTGGAAAGGGTTTTCCTAACAGAGATGGCGGCTTGATGAGCAGCAAAGAATGGGCCAATTTCAAAGGCAATTGCATTTCAATTTGACAGAAAAGGAGATAAAGAAAAACGTCCATATATTTATATAGATTATAAGTTTTCTGTCGATCATGTTGCCACAAATCGTGTTTATCTGAGCTTTAGGATTTAAAATTACTCATTAGGCATGCGAATTTTGCGTTATTTTTACCTCAATACATAAATGAAAGACGAAGAACACCATCAATGAATTTTGGTTTACGACTGGACACTTACCAGAGCGCCAGCACGAATTTTAATGAACAATAACGTAATGGTAAAATTCGCTTTAAAAGTTTAAGATATCACAGAGAGCTTTTTATTTAATTTCTACGACAGAGAAAAAATTCAAGTCTCACGTCTGAGCATTAATGTGTACAAATAAGGTCCATTTAAGTAAAATATACATCTAGTTTTGTGTAGGGATCTATTTAAATCATACCGGTACATATTTTATACAATCAAGAATAAATAAATATATACCAAGTTCTTATGAAAATGTAACTACACCGAAGTTATTCTAATAACCTCGCAAAAGTACTTACAGAATTAATATCGAAAACAAATACTATTTGAAAAAATCGATCTCTCTGATAGGCCTTCTCACTTATGGAAGATCTCACAGCCCCTTGTAAGATTTCTATCCAATAAGATTCTTCAGATAGCCCTTCCTTTGATTTCTTTGCAGGTACGGTTCGGGGTCCTTAAACATATAGTGGTCCAAAATGTCACTCCCATTCTTTTCATAAATCTGTAGACAATGTCCGAAAGCAACCACTCCTTTATCTATTTTTTACCTTTTTTGATAGAAAAAAAGTTATAAATTTTAAGCCCACTTCTTTGAAGAGGAAAGAGATAAAGAAAGAAAAGAAATTGATTTGTTACTGATAAGTCAGAGAATACTTTTCTCTACTGATAAGTGTTTGTGTATTATGCAATGACAGTGGTAATTTATTCTCCTCGTCTCAAAATTTACAATGGTTTAAAAATGCTACCCGTGTTCAAAAATGCTAATTTCATATTGCTTGACTGAGTGCTCCTCCCCCCACCAAAGAAAAAGGAAAAAAATTACGGATGGAGAAAATTGCAAATTCTTCAACTGTTTTCCCTTGAGAGGTTTTTGGAATAACTTAACGTAATTATCCTACGAATTAACGGTCGTTTTCTGTTTAACGCGTTCAAAAATTTGTCTCATATAGTGTATGAAAGCGAATATATTTTTTTCTCACGCTAAGAAAAAAGGCTAAAGAGTCGTCAACTACCATACCACTCAAATGATTTAGAATCATCGTGGATTATCCACTTCATCCTCTAAGAATTTACAAGTCGTATAAAAATATCTCCCACGTTCAAAAAAGCTACTCTTAGATAACATGTAAGATAATGTTAACGTGCCTCACATAGCATGCCTTCCTTTGTCCCAATACTGACGGAGATAAATGCGAAGAAGTTCTAATTTTTTCTGTGGTTTTACATTACTTTAAGAGAATTCCAGTTTTATATTACTTAACTTTTCATATGATTCCAGCATCACTGTTTTATTTTTAATTGTTTTACGTCCCTCGATCTTATTCTTTCGTACCGACGATTTACTCGTATTTATGGACCACTGATTTTCTGCTCATCCCTCTTGGGAAAAGACTGTTGTAGCGACAATCGGTACAATATACATTCTCAATGTAGCCTTCTTTAGTAAAGCTCATGAATATAGAACTTATGTACGACACGATAACGATAAACTCCATTTGCCAATGTTTTGAGTAAAATGTCAAAAAATCTGCAAAAATGAACATAAAATAAACCCTGTTCGACTAATACAGCTTCTTACAGCTAAGAAAAATTCTTACGATCGATGTGTGAGACTCTCACATGGTGTGAAACAGGCTCAATCCGAATTTTGGAAAATCCAGTACAGATGTGGCAAGTTTAAGTATGATCTACAGGATCATTAACACCTTAATGGAACTTTTTAAAAGAGGAAGATTCCGCTAATAAATGGAATGGACACATCATTTAGAATAGTTAAGCAAAAGACCGTTAACGCAGGAAGAGAGGCGACGTAAGAAAGGGAGAACCCAGCTGACGCGGCCGACAAAAGACTGTGAATACTTAACCGCAGAGAAGCGGACTGCCGACAAAGGATTGAAAAGGTGACTCCCGGTAAGCATGAAAAATACTACACGTGGTGCGGTAGAACGTACGGGAATTTTCCAAGGAAGGGGATAAATGAACGCGACAGCACAATTCGGGGAGCATTATAGACTGAGCTTCGATATTTACTTACGAACGGGGAGAGCTGAGAATCAAGAGGCGAGCGTCTCTATTAGAACTGTATTATCAACCTCACTCTCCCCAAACTGATGACGATGATTCTATTTACTCTTTTTACGACTATTGTAAATAATTATAATTAAACTAGATATACATACAAACAACGCATTTAATTTATGCATAATCTTCCGAGATATTTATTTTGCGGGATCAAGACGACTCCACACGATGCTCCTTTAAAAACAAATAATTCGGTGAAACAAACTGACAATACAAAATTTCTTAGTTTTAACGAGAATTTCGGATGCTGCATTTTAAGGGTTCAAAAGGCATTTACTTAAAAATCCTTTTTATTTCCCCTAACAATAGTAACAGGAATGTAGCAAAAACCTCCGCGAACGAGCCTTTTTCTCACAGAAAACAGACGAGTTTAAGTTGGATTTCTACATACGTAAGCGATGATTAATTAAATGGTTTCGACTTTCTCCTGTCTAAAAAAGATGGTATAGTAACTCGCCCTTTAAAAGGATGAAGCAAAACTTATTTACGTGGAAATACACGAAATTGTTGACATGCACGTTATAAAAATCACAACATTTTTAAGGATTTTTCAAATCAAGAGACCAATGTGTATTTCTGAATATTAAATATAGGAACTTCAGTGATTTATTACAATACATCACAAGTCGTTTGACTGGACAAGTTTTAATTTTAGTCGCAGTTTGACGCTGTTGTAAATTATACATTCGTGGAAAACTGTGAAATTTAACTTTTTTTACGATAAAACTGTTTATTTTTAATCCAACGTAGCAGGTACATGTCTTGACTTTCGCCCACCTTCAACGCGAAATTTTAGAAGCACAATACAGGTGAATCAACATTGCTTCCTTTGAACGGGCAGCACAGAAACGTCCATGCCTCAGTCGGGATTCGAGTACGAGCACACTCCGAGGAAGCTTATGATGCTAACCATTACAGAGTGTGGGCGACACATAAAACTAAATATAAGAGAGCCACAAATGAAAGTGAGACTTTTTTTTTCCTTAACGGTTTATTGGTCGGAATATGTGAACATAGGGAAGTAATAGAGGTAACTGAGCTACATATCCGCTACACATAGTCCCCTTGTCGGTTCAAGCAACTGTTCCAACGGATTTTGGATACCCTGAGCAAGGAACGCCCGTGGTTGTCTGCGGAACTAGTCTTGAACGACGTCCTTCACCTCTCCATCGTTAGCAAACCGGTGGCCCTCGAAAGGCTTTTTAGTGGGCCGAAGATTTGGTAGTCGCAGACTCACAGTTTGGGTCTCTGGGGGATGGGGTCGAGGACCTCCTAGTGGAGGCACCGCAGAAAATTTTGTCCACGGTAGTTGATTCTATGATGATCGCCATGTGCGCTTGAGCAGGTCTCGGCATGGCCCGTGCTCACACGTCCATTACGAATTTCCCTAAACGATGTGAATACTGTGCACTGTGACAGGCACTCATGTTTATACACATCCCTCTTATGACGATAAATTTCGGCTTCGCTAAAACTTTCTGCTGTCAGAAATTGAATAACCGTTCGCTAGGCCTGTTTGGACGAATCTATGCCACGACCGTACGTAGTCAACTTGCTTAAACACATTCAAACAGCACACTGACAGTTTCGACGATAGCGGCTTTGTTTCGTAACGTACAATGCCATCTACTGGTGCAAACGCAAAGCTCTGGGTATATAACAATTGCCGTTATAACAACAGTCTCACTGTCATTTGGGCCAACCCTATATAATTCCGAAGATTTTATACAAACAACTGGAATTTTGAGTACGGCCCATCTGTACGAACATGTTCAAAAGGACAGTTTTGCTCGTTCAGATGGGTTTGTTTTGTTCCAAAACAGAAATATTTTAAATAGACAATGAAAGGCGCATTAAACAAAAATCTGTAAACTTGATATCTTTTCGAAGTGGTGGGACTTTTTATTTTCATGATATTCCACTCAATCTTTGTTATTTGTTTACGTCCGAGTTAAAACAAAAAAAAGTAACTTGGCAGAGCGTATATTCACGGATGTGTTTTCCTCGTGGAAATTCGAGTTTCAATATGAACTACTCAATGAAATAAAAACCCAATTTTTTGTTACGTTTGGATGGATAAAAGTTCCCTACAAGGTATACTACATATGAACAGCATTTATTTGTATCAGAGTCGGAGTGCTTTGTGGACCCATCAGTAAAGGATAAGAATCGATTTCTAATCAAAAAAATTTTACAATTATTGCAATATTGGAACAAGACTGAAAAAAAAAAACCAATTTTTACTTTTGAAGATTTTCTGAGTTCCTGGATGAGGAGGTATCCTATCCCGCTTCATCCTCTTCCTCGTTGTTGGGTGAAGTTAACTGTTTGTCATCGGAATAAGGATGGGAAGGGATACACAGTACATTCTCTCTAATAGTACATTTAAAGGAGTTTTAACATGAATGAAGGGGGGAGGGGTCCACCTTCCATCAGCAAGCGTTTTCCAATGGTATCTTATGGTGTAGGAGAGACTTTCTACTCGATTCGCGCACTCTGTGAAAACGATATTTCTGTGAATGAGAAGCGATAAGGTGAGAATGTGACAATTCAAACAGGTATGTTAGTCCATTACAGTATTCGCCAAAATGTTGCACACAAAAATATTTGAGTTGACAGAATTCAGGCTGTCTCTCATTATATGCTTCTCTGATATCTCAGTTATATCTCTGTATCTCTCTGTGGCAACTTCGTAAGGCAAAATTTTTATTCGGCACAGAGACAAAAGAACCACGGTAACAAGTTTTAAGTGCATTAGGATGGACGATAGCTCTGGTTTCTATTTAACACACAGATCAGTTGCTCAATGATTACATTACTCTCTTTTTTCTTTTTTTCTTCTTTTTTTTCCCCCTTCTCCCCTCCAACTGACGATCAATGAGTATTTCCAATGCTCGAGAAAGTCAGGTTTAATTCATTCAGATCGTGAATTCACGGGTAACTCATTTTATTAAACGTGTCTCTCACGAATAGAAGTCACGTCGGGAAGTTCTATCACGTAGAACGTTCAAAAGTATGTTTACTTCACGTTAATATCACTTTTAGGTTCCACATCAAAAGGTGTGTGTTAGGCGGTATCATACTCGCAGATTATTTAACAGGGCACACAATTTTTTTCGCTACACCGGACAGTCAGCTAATTGCAGGGTTGCTCTAAGATATTACGTGAGTCCTTGTTATTGGGGTTGCCAATGTATTTGAAAGTCAACATTGTTTTGGGCTTCAAAAGCTGAGAGCATTTTTTTTTCACCGGTTCATAAAATATTTGCTCTCCACCTTAAAGCCAGAAAAAGGGTGCCCCTCGAAATATGAGCAAGTTGAGAACTGAGCGAATTTTACAGACTAGTATAATCATAAAATTTGCATTTAAAAAAAAATAAAGCTCAAGAAAAGTGTGAATTATAGCATAGAAGAAGAAAAAAATAACAAAAACATACATCTGAAAAAAGTACTTTATATCATTTGTGTACTTATTTACTCACAAAGAGGCCAGTTAATTTATTATACAGTGTGTAACAAAATTATAAGACCACCCAAAATATCACTCATTTTAATATTACACTGCATAAAATGAATAATTTTAGAATTTGAAGCAAATGAAAAAAGTTATATTTTCTCAAATAAATCGCTTAAAGGGAAAAAATTGAATTAATTTCACACAGCAAATGATTTTTTGAAATCTCGGTGTAACATAAATATAAGACCACTTATTTTTTTATTTAAAATCATTTACGTTTTTAAAACTATTTTATTTTTTCTTTCAAAATCGTAGTTAAACTCTAACTTTACATCACAAAAAAGTCAAAACGATAATATTGTAAAAGAAAATAGAATTTAATTTGTTTGTTTTTATGAGGAAATTCACAATGCCGCGTGGAAAAGAATTGTCTGAACTAGAAGTTCAAAAAATTTGGTTTTATAAGGGCTCTGGAAAATCGGAACGTGAAATAAGTAAGATACTTAAACGTTCTAAAACTCCTAATCATAACGTTTTAAGTAAAAGAGATCTTTATGGAAAATATAAAAGATCTGGCAGAAAGAGTAAATTATCAGCTCGCGATAATAGACGAATTTTCAAGCTTGCAACGAAACAGAACTTGTCTACTCGTAAAATAACACAGCAGACAAGTAAAACTATTTCACATATGACAGTCTGGTGCACTTTAAGATCAAATTCAAATGTTGCTCTTCGGAAATTAAAAAGAAAACCAAGACTGTTAAAGCATCATAAAGAAGGAAGGCTGAAGTGGGCAAAGGAAGTCATGACCTGGGATGCTGCTTGGAAAAATATTATTTTTTCCGACGAAAAAAAATTTAATTTGGATGGCCCGGACGGTAATATTTCCTACTGGCATGATTTACGAACGGAACCTCGGGTTTTCTTCAGTAGATAGATGGGTGGTGGCTCTGTGATGGTGTGGGGAGCTTTTGCATATGATGGGAAATGTAATCTGCAGCGAGTTCTTGGGAAAATGGACTCCATTTGTTATCAACAACTGCTTTACCAACACCTTATACCTTTTGGCCCATTTTAGGAGAATCAAACTGGAAATTTCAGCAAGACAATGCGCCATGACATGTGTCTAAATCAACTAAAAACTGGTTTCAAAAGGAAAAAATCGACGTCTTAAACTGGCCAAGCCTTAGTTCAGACCTGAATCCCACCGAAAACTTGTGGGGCCATTTGGCTCGCCAAGTGTATGCAAATAACCGTCAGTATGATTCTGTGTATGAATTGGAACTAGCTATCATGGATGAATGGGAAAAATTCCCAAATATTTGCTCGAAAACCTAATGAATTCAATGAAAAATCGAGTATTTGAAGTTATTCAGAAAAATGGTGGATCAACATCATATTAGTTTTATTAAAAAAATTTGTTTTAACTAGTGGTCTTATAATTTTGTTACAGATATTTGATTGGAAAAATTTGAAATTGTTGATAAAATAATTAGTATATTTAAATATCTCTTAAAAATAATATACATATATTTTATATTTCATTTATTAACATCAACCTAATTTAATTTAAAAAAAATTATACTATTTATAGTAAAAATCACAAAATCCACAGTGGTCTTATAATTTTGTTACACACTGTGTGTGTTAAATGCCTCCATCTAATTGACACTTTACCTACAATTAAATGATAATTATCAAATGTTAGTTGCTATTGTGTCGCTATAGACATGATTATTGAAATTCTAGGTACAGAAGACAAAACGAGGTATTGTAAATATATTTAAAAATTATAAACATACATGAGCCGCTCACTTGCCAAGTCCATAAAACAAAAAATAGAGAAAAGTGATAAATAATATACATTATTTTTAAAAATTCCTCCCAAAATAGAAATTCAAATAAACATTGTAGAATGTATTCATGCAGATGGAGCTTTTATCTGACGACATATAAGATAGAATATCCTTGGAGTCATCGTTATTATTATTACAATTTCGGCGTGACTAAGGGACTTAATTTGGCAAATGAAAGAAACATCCAATTCAGTCCTCAAATTATTTTTTTACTACAGAAAAAAAATTTAAATAGTTGTTCAATAATTCCAAGTTACTTGCTTCTGCAGAAGTTAGACTTTAACTGGCTCATTTATTTTACCCTTTTTTTACGTGATCAAACAACACTATATGATTTACCGTTATCATATATTAAACGCAGAAGTACTTGCTTTTGCGTTTGAATTGCATTACTGCAACGATTTACATCAGAGTATGCGCCTAACTTGATTGGTTTCTGAAAAAAGTGACTTATTATTCGATAGCCAAAGGAAATTTTGTCATTCAAGAGTGTTAATCATAATATATTTGGGAAATATATTATGAAAAAAAAAGTTAGGAGTGCTTTGACACTAAAATTTCAAAAAGTGGAATTGGCTTGTGAAGGGCTCATGTCATACAGAAATAATTGCAGAATTCAGGGGATAATGTGCTTTAATTCATATCCCTTTTTTTAATCAACTTGCTTTATCTTTATACATAAAAATTCAGCCTGAGTATGTTTGTGCTCACAAAACTCGAAAAGTAGTTGATCGGTTGACTTGAAATTTTGACACAACGTTGCATTCGAAAACGCGCGTGTTATTTCATACCTATTATATAGATGTCACACCTGTGATAGGGAAAAACATACCTTTTTTTATAAAATAGGCCTATCTCATGGACGTAAAAGCAACACACGCTATACTAAATATTTTACGGCAATGACGTCTACGAACTTAACAATATTATTCAGTGTAACGTTCAAAGCGAGGCAGTCACGTACAAGTCCGTCGACACTGTTATGGAAGCAGATGAAGCGGTTCATTATCCAACAAAATTTTTGAATTCACTCGATCTGCCACCGCACGTACTGCAATTGAAAATCGGCGTGCCAAATATGTTGCGAAATATCAACCAGCCAAAGCTTTGCAACGGCATGCGGCTTGCAGTAAAAACATTATTGAGCAACGTCGTAGAAGCAACAATCTTGACAGGACCATTCAAAGGTGAAAATGTCCTCCTTCCTCGCATTCCTATGATTCCAATGTATATGCCATTTCAATTTAAGAGATTGCAATTCCCAATTCGATTGGCGTTTGCAATCACCATCAATAAAGTTCAGGGCCAATCTTTAGAATCGTGCGGTTTAGATCTAGATATGGGTTGCTTCTCACATGGACAATTATATGTTACGTGTTCTAGAGTCGGCAAACCAGACAATCTCTATATCTGCACAGACAATGGAACAACAAAAAATATTGTATACCCACAAGCATTGTAAAGTTAAACATATTAGAAACGTGTGCTTTCTCTTTCCTTTCTTTTCCATTTAACCAGACTGGGCCACAGCAACACGTGGCCGGGTACAGCTGGTATTTTATAATGTAACCAAGTTCAGGATTATGATTTTACCCTAAATGCATAATACAAAGACTTACAGCTATAAGTTACACAAAAAATGTAGGTTATTCGACATGCCGCTAATTTTAATTTTGGGTGAAAAGAGCCTCAAAGAAAGTAATAAAAAGCTGCATGCGGTTCGCGAGTCGCAGTTTAACTACGCCTAATCTAGACTCTTAATTTATTGATAATAAAGTATATTTTCAAGTCTGTTAATGACTTCATTATTTTTTGCAGTTCATCCCAACATTCGATTCTAGGTTATTCATATTTTTACAATTACATTCACTTTAAATATTTAGGCTGATATACATATTTTAAAGAATTCAGATTTTATTTTAATGCATACAGAGATGTACATGCATGAACCTAAGGGTGTACAGCACTGAGTGCTGTAAATGAAAAAATAAAAATTAGATTACATTTCTACTGATGGTTCCAATTTTAATAAAGTAAATATTTTTGATTTCATACAAATATTATGCTCGAAATGAAATATATGTGTATATAAAAGAGCTCCACATCCAAATTTAATATCAAATTAGATGGATGTCACTGTTTAATTTTGTTTCCTACAGCATCTATCAAAAACTATTCCTTTCCTAAATTCCAAACCCGTCGAACGATATGATAGTTCGTCATTTTTAAGCTGCTTCTGAAATAAATCTGAAAAACAAGAGCTAAAAGTTGTAAGACATCTTCAACCTCGCTTGCACTCTATTGGTTGGTTAGAGTTGAACAGGATTTTCTCTAAGATTTTGTCCATCTTATCCGATAAAGTCCTATCTAAGCAAAACCATCGATCACACTGAAGGATTTTCCCCTGCTGCGGCGGATCGCGTTTTGCCAGGACTGTTGTCCCGGAAAAAAGTACGCTAGCGTGATACCGTCTTTATGAAGCTTTCGTCAAACATTGATGGCAATAGTCGCGCTACCAAAATCCGTTTCAAAAAAATTTCCTCTCATTTCTGAGAGGAATTTTTGTTGTTCGGGTTGGCTGTTTTCTGGGGAAGGAAAAAATATTACATTGGAATTACTAATTTTCAACCGATTTTTAGGCTGCACACACACTTGTGGCTGCACCACGGTCTGGCTCAAAAATACCTGAAAGGCTTATTAATCAATAATTTCCTCTACGAAAGGGAAAGAAATCTGCTGTTTTGGTGCGAACTCGTAACGAAATTAATTTCCCAATCGTGTTAACCGGAGGTTAGTTTTCGACACAAAACGCAGATCTGTCGGCGAATTCGGCAAATTTCTTGAGAGGACGTGCTTTATGAACCCCGTCTTTAAGCTGACGGCGAACGAATAGCTAGTGCACGTAATCGGATTACGCGAACGGGTAGGGTTGAAAGGAGGTTAATTACACTCGAGAATAATGAGACGGACGAAATGACGGTCTTAGAATCGAGAGTTTCTGTCAATCGACATCGCAGCGGGACATCTCATACCGGTTCTCGCACATACGGCCTTCTTTGAGGAACAATCCGATTGAATCAGGATTGCGAACAGGCATCCAAGTTCTTACTAAACATGCCGTGGGACATGGGGTAGACGGTGGCTCTATGCTAATTTTCGAATTTTTTTTAAAGCCTAGAAAAGCAGATTCGTTAAATTCATCGAATTCAGAGTTCGAGAGATTAGATGGGGTCGAAAACACATTATGAACTTTGACTTTTAGGAGAAAGAAAAATAATGTTCCTTCAGAGTAAACCGGAAGAACGAGATCAAGAATTATTGTTGAAGAGTCGAAAGAATCATTATCATTGCATCCCTACATGCTGTTATTCATAACATAGAAGGCAAAACTTTTAGAACAGAGGTTCCACATTCATAATCAAGTACCTGGTTAACTACTCTGTCTTCCACTTGAATGCATTGAGAATAAAACGATAGTTCAGTCTACAGGGTGTCTGTGTAGGGTGTCGGCACAAAATTATAACTTTTTTTATTTATTTACCTTGATGTCATAATTTTTTTCCACAAAAAAACCATAATATAGATATCCTCATATATATAAAAAATATCAAACAATTCAGCCGTATTCTCATTGATTTTTTCAGACGACTTTCTTTGGATGTCTGGCTCACATAGTAATATTTTAGATGCAACTATTCTACTAGCATGCTGTTTAAAGTTCGTCTTGAGGTGACTGCCTACGTTGAAAATGTCATTTTTTTTTTTACTATTTTGGTCAATTTCATTTTTTTGCAAGAATCGTGTAATTCAATTTTTTCTCTTTTCAAAACCGTTTTGATTTTCATTTTACATCAATTAGAAGCAGAGTTATAGCTATTTAAAAAAACATCGTCTGCTACAAAATTGAAGTGACAAACAACTTTAAATGCGTTTTTCTCAGAATTATGTTTTTAAGCACAAATCTCTACCGTTATCATGATATCTCACATAATAATGTACAGGTAACCCCTGTATAACACGGGAGTTATATTCCAAAAAATTGCCGCGTTATGAGAATCCGTGTTATACGAAACAAAGAACTAGTACGAAAAGAGGGGTTAGGTTCCAAAAATATAAAACATGCTATTATATTTCCATAATTAAGATAAATATCTTTATTAAATTTTTCTTAAGAAGTAATGCAAATTAATATGAATTAAACAATGTTTTCTTCGCCATCTCTAAGCACTATTACCCGAGGGCATTTTCTTTTTGGCAAGATATCCTTATCCTCTGAGCATTTTTCTGCATTATCTTCAGATACATGCTCTATCATTTGCAAAAAAATCTGTTATTTTAGATTGCTTGCTTTTAGTTAAAAGATCTTTATAGATTTCATTATATGGTGCTAAGCACTTAAGAAGTTCTCTTTTAAACTTTGTGTTCCTTTCATTTGAAAGATCTTCATTTAAGAAATACGACTAACTGTTGGCTAAGCCTAGGCTTTTCTTTATGCTTTGTAGAGTAAACTTTTTAACTTCTTTGTCTTCACCCTTTTTCCATCATCTGAGTTATCATGGAATCCAGATATCATTTCTACCAAACCTGTTTCATCAATTTCTTCTTCCACCAGTAATTCTTGGATATCTTGTGCAGTCATATCGTCAAAACCTTCCCCTCCTAGAGACTTAGCAATTTCTACTACTGCATCCATTCTGTTTTCTGCTGTCTCGATCAAATTTTCAATTTCAACCGGCCAAAATTTTTTCCAACAACCATTTAATGTCGTCGGTTTTATTTCTCTGATGGATGAGTTTATTAGATTAATGCAGTCCAATATTGTGAAGAGTTTCCACGCCTCCTTGACGTCCATAGATTCATCATCGATTTTGTTCAAAACCCATTCTAATGATCTCTTTATGTTATTGGTTTTAAATGTAGCTATAATTCCCTGATCTAACGGTTGAAGTAAAGCACTTTTATTTGAACGTAAAAAAAATATTTTGATATTTGGGTTATTTAAATATTGCGGATGGCTGGGTGCATTATCCAATATAAGTAGAACTTTAAAATCTAGATCTCTAAATGTCTTTTAAGATACATTTTTTTTCGCCAGACATAGATAGCTTAGGGCTACAGTTTTTATTCATAAAAATAAAAACAATTATTATTTCTGTAAAAAAGGTCGAGTACACTTACCCGAAAATTTTTAAGCTACGTTGCCATAACAGAGACACAATTAAAATCTTAAAGTATACTTAAGTATTAATAGTTCACGAAAATTATACAGGAAAATTTGATAGTACATACGCGCTAGAATGAAAAATGTCAAATGAGATATCTTTCGCACTTAAAAGTTTTATCACGTTTATTGAGCTGTTGAACAGGGATTTCCCTAATTTCAAATTAGATAATGTTTGCTTTCAATAGTTTTTATTACATTTCCTGTTGTACGAGGGTTTTACCCAATTCTCGAACCGCGTTAAAGTGAATCCGTGCTATAGAAGTGCCGTGTTATATGGGAATTACCTGTATATATATATATATATATATATATATATATATATATATATATATATATATATATATTTATTTATTTATTTATTTATTTAATTATACCTATGGCTTTATTTGGAAAATTAATCCATATTTACAGGCAACACAAACAGCAAAGAACTAAGCAAGTTACCTGTATATAATTTGATAAAATTTTCAGGAAATGTTTTAGATACTATTGTTAATGAAATGGCGTACAATAATTGATGTATAATAAATAGTTTTTTATTTGGGGCTGTTTTTATAAGGAAAGGAATGACGAATGGGGGAAAATTTCCATATTGGAACAGAAAATTGTGTATTTTTTTTTCATTTTAAAATTCCTCTTAGATTGTACGTCATTTTGAAGATAACTGTCATATGTATCATGTGTGAAAAGGAAATTAAAATAGTAGCATTAGAATTTTGTGTAGAGTGATAGGCGTTTTAGCTAAATTTCATTAAAAATTACTTTAAATTGACCAATTTATAAAAAAATATGGTATTTACAAGTAAATTTTTTACCCTTTTTAAAATTTTAAGTGCTATTTTACCATAAAAGACCAAAATATCCTTTAAAAATGAATTTTATAAAAAATTGGCTCCGAACGTAGGCAGTCACCTTGAAGATTTTTTTACGTAACAAAGCAATTTGTCTCCAAATGCTAATGCAAGTCCTAATTAGAGATAACAGAAATTATGCATTGCGTTGAAAGTGTTGAGAGAAATGTACTAAAGTAGCGGTGCAAAAACTTTTTGCAACCGCGACCAATTTTCTTTCTATAGAAAAACATGCGATCCAATGAAAATTTATCGGTTATACCAAATTTTTTTTTTTTTTTTAAAGGGAAAAGGAAAATTTTAACAAAATAATAGAAAACGAAATAAGCAAATTTTGAGAAACCATTTCAAAAATCAATGAATTGTAGATTTTGGGTATATATTTACTTTGCATAATAACAATAAAAAAAAAGTCTTCCTTACCCTCTACACTTTTTTTTTCTTAACCAAACCTCATGTGACTAAAAACCCCATATTTAAATATTAATATGCATTTGTACTTCATTAAGGTAAAAATCAACAAAGAACATGATTTTAAAATTATAAGCATCCTATTAAAACACTGAAAATTATAAACTTCATTTATTTATATGAAACTAAATTATTCCTGAAAAAAAATAATAATGAAGGGTGAGCCTGGACCTCAGATAATATTACTTCAGTATTTGGTGAAATATTTGAGAATGCTGCTCTCTTATCAACACTGTTTGGTATTTATAACTACTCATTTTGAAAACCCAGTCTCGCACATATAGGTAAAAGCGTATAGAAGCAATATAATCTTGTAAGACTGTTTGACACCTTAATTGACAATATCATATGCTTGTAACGCATACAAAATGTAAATTAAATTAAAAATATGTAATAATAGAAAGTTTAAAACATGTTTTCTTATTTAAATAATTCAGTATAATATAAATTTACTTTAGACTACCCGCGATCCCTCCATATTTTTCGCGACCCCCCCCCCGCCTGTGGGACGAGACTCACAGTTTGCGTACCACTGAATTAAAGTCATCAAAATCAAAAGACGAAAAGGACTCGAGGTAGCCTAGTGGTAGCGCGTCGGATGCCGGTGCTCGGATCGAATCCCGACAAGCGCCATTAAATACCTCCGTGTCTAAACCAGATATGGACACGTTAAATCCGTGGACCGGAAAGTCCCTCTAGGATGTCAGAGACTGTGGGAGAGTGTACGATCCCCCCAGGGATCGTTCGGTCAAAATTGAGGTGGCACCAGGCTAAATCGAACGCCAACCATTGTGGTGCCATTATAAATCGGAACCGTACCCCTCAGCTCGATAGCCTAAATGGACCTGATCTGGAATAAATTCCGGCCAGGGGACATTACAAAGACAACAACAACAAAAGACGAAAAATCCAAAGAGTCAAGAAAGTTGATTTCAAGTAATCGCCCCACAACATGTCTGAGAGGCTTAGTTACAAAATAAACTTTCGCCTTTTACTCTCCTCTTACATTTTCCTCTAAAGTGGCCACTCGTGCAAGTTTCACTATTGTTTAGTTTCAGTCAACACGAAAGTGAAACGAGGAAGCTTCGTAACCTCAAGTTCCCTTCAATAAATCAAAGATTTTTCCTTCTAAATTTCGCTTTCGCGTGAGTTGCATTTGACCTCGGGCGACGCAGAATCAAAAAATGCTTGTTCAGAACAGGAAAGAACGGAGAAAATTAATTCCTTACACATAATCTAACAAGAGAACATAACGTGAGACGATAGAAAAGAAGAGACATCATATTTAATCAGCTATACAGAGCTTTTAACTTCAGTTAGCCGAACGCGGGAGAAATTCATTTTTCTACGATTTTAAAATTTTTAAGTTCACTTAAGATTATCGTTACATGAAAGAAGAGAAATAAAAAGGTCACTATTTCTAAAAGTTTCATTCATGTAAGGGGACCTTACTTTATTTTCTGGCGACTCACCTACAACTTTATTTATCGGTCTCTATTTCTCACACAAGCAGTAAAGTCTTACCATTGAAAGAGTGCTGTCTATAGCATATATAACTTTTTTATTATTATTTTACTGCGAAGTGGAACTGACTTCTGAAAAATAATGCAACTTCATTAAGAATTTAAATTTATCACTCGCGAAAAATCATAACAAAAGTATTGTCCTCAGAAACAAAATTGTGACTGACTGTTGTGAAAAAACCTCACACTCATATGCGTCAATCCCTGGTTCTGGCAGACACTGTGTTAGTAACAACATGCTTAGAAAAATAACTAGTAATTTTGGTGACTATGAGTCGAGCATTGCTCCCGCTTCGGAATCACATACTGTTTACATTTTTTTCCCCGTGGTTTCAAAACATGATGCCTATTTCTCTGAAAAGTATAAATCTGAAAACTATAAAAATGTTTCTTTTGCAAACTAAATTTTTGAATAGAAGAATAAGTGAATCTCAATCGAATACAAAGGCGTTGCGTAAAAAACATGCGCATAATTACCTTTTTTTCAGTCTCCTGTCACGAACTCGGCACACTGTTCTGCATCTTCAGGATGCATTCAGGGCAAGACGGCCGTGCATTCGCTAAGCAGAAGAGGGCCCTGCAACAGACATATAAAGGTATAACACTCACATGTATGAAAAACAAATTGCTTCAAAATCAATAAAACAAACAAAAAAAGGCGCACAAATGCGCTGGATTTGTAAGAATACAGTACACTTAAAATAAGTAGTCATTTTTTGAATCGGACTGCGGGGTACCAAGTTATATATATCTTTAAAGCCCGGTATAAAGGGCTTGAGTCAAAAACAGTAATTTTTAGATATTTGTTAGTATTAATAAAAAAATAAATAAATCTTCTGACTGGTATAAAAGGCTTAGAGGTCTATCAATTTTGTATACAAAATTACATTTCTATGTACAAAATATTAAAGTCGAAATTATATTTCTGCGATTGGTATAAAAACCACAAGTCAAGTTATGCCTTTTCGATTGCTTGTGTAAATTTTACACGAGAGTAAGTAAGCTTGGTGTAAATTTTACAAATTTTTCGACTTGAGTCTTTTGTACAAAGGAATGTAATTTTGTATACAAAATTGATAGACCTAAGCCGTTTATACCAGTCCATTTTTATTTTTATTTTATTAATACTAACAAATATCTAAAAATCACTGCTTTTTTACTTAAGCCCTTTATACCGGACTTAAAAGATATATTTTTAATTATATTTTAGCGATTCAACACTGAGTTTGGAGAAATACGAGTAGTTCATTTCAAGTTTCAAGGTTTCATCTGTCAGGCGCGGGGAAAACAAAGAACATATATTTAAAAGAAAGTTATTTTATTTACAAAATTGGGGATAACTTCGTGACGTGGCTTCAAGCTGAGAAAACTGATTGAGAATTTTGAGAGATTGTAAATAAACAAAAACTGACATCGCACCTCTGATGAACTCGAAAAGGTTAAAATGACGAAAACATTTAATTCCGATTTTTTAATAATAAATTACACAAATGGATCGAAACATTTGATTAAATTATTTCAAACCTTCATTTCGGTGCAGTATTGAAATTGGTTTGGATTCTTCATAAATAACGAGTGTCCGAACGGCGGACGGGTATCTGATATAAATACAAAATAAAAAGTAAACAGCTCTATCAACTTAAAAACAAGACTTAGAAGAGACCCTTTTTTATGACGAAACAAAAAAAAAGGATGGTCTAAGTTATTAGAATGTATAACAGAGCTGACGTCATTTATACGTGAAGGCTGCAGTTCTGATATAATTCACCAACAGTGCCTGCTTTAACAATTGTGCATTGACACAGATTTAGGAAACAAGCATTCGAGGATTCAATCTTTGGTAATTAGAACTGTATAAATGTGATTCAATATTAGGAAATTACAACTGTATAAATAAATACTATTAAAAAAATTAAGCTGCAGAGGCAAAGATCTAGCGGTAAGAAATTCAAAACATCATAGCCAAAATTTAATGACATTTCGTTTAAATTAAAAACTTGCGTACTTAGAATGATTAAACAAAAATACAGCAAAGTACTCTTACTTGGAGGTCACACCACAAACACTCCAACATTAAATAAGAATTTCTTATTCCCTAATGTAATCAAATATACAGTAATTCCCAGCAACATCAGAAGAAATGACAGACTACATAAGAACTTTCCAGAGCCACAAAGAATACTTCTGTTAAAAAAACGGAAATAATTTCTTAATATACCCTGTTTCTATATCCCAATCCATCAAAAGAAGAGCTTCCTATTTTCAACACTTTTAAATATTTAACACGAAGTAATTACTAAATGAACAACTTATGACAACAAATTTTAAACAATCCATTATAAAATGTACTTCCTTTTCAAAATGTACTTCCTATTTCAAAATGTACTTTCTAACACAATTACAAGTAACATTTTGTAGCCTTATACAAATAGCTACGTCACCAGAATACAATTTTTCTTCATTATTATTAAAGTGAGCTCTGAAAGTACAACTTAATGTTTCTGCTGGCTAACATCAAGCAACATCTTGTCCCATATGCATGCGTATCTATTAATAGGCTTTGTCTTCAGATACATGCAAAATTGCCGGATTTGATGATATCTGATATAACGAGTATACTTCCGCAAAAGAAAATGAAATCTCTCTCAACAAGTTGATTGGGCGAAGGAGGTTATTCACGAATGCATATTTTATAAGTATACATGCATTCGAAACACGTCCGACTGGTCTAAAAGAGGATCACAGCTTTCGCCAGTTATGTCTTAGAAATCTTCTTATAGCCTTTCCTCCGCGTGTCTTTGTAATTCTTAAAACATCTGTCTTTTTCGAAACGGTTATAAAAAGAATCGTGAAAGGTCACTTACTTTTTTTAAAATGAATTTCGTCACGTAATACGGTAGTTATCGTTACGGTGCTTCACAACAAAAGGTTTCAGAATTACTTTTTAACAATTCTAGCCTCACTTGAATAGTCATAGACATTCAATACGAAATATTTTACAGTAGCGTATCTTTCTACACAAAGAAATATGTATATAGAAGCCTAGAAGTTCTCCATAAACACGTAACGAATGAAGATAATGGACTGTGTAATCCGAGACTAACAGATTTACGTCGAAAATTCATGTGACATCAAATCTGCGCCTTTCTCCCTACCCCTCATAAGTATTTTGACACAGTGTTGTAGGCTGTCTGTCCTCACAAACTGCCCTTTAAGGCTGCTGTGTACTAACCCTATTGGATTCTCTCTAATCAGTGTTAACCTATGGAGAAAATGTGTCTACTATTGACAGCTCCATAAATTCTGATAATCCAATAAAAATGGTCTTTTCAGATGGCTTGAACTTTTCTGCACCTTGCAACAGGATTCATGTTATAAATTTCGTCCACCAAAGGAATTTAGGAGCGTTTAAAACACACCATAACAGATTTTCCCCCAAATAGTTTAAATTTTAAAATATTATTTACTTTTTTTAAAAAGCGAAAAATGCCCCAGTGTGTAAAATTTCTTTCTCTATTAGGAAATACAATTAAAAAAAATTTTTTTAAATAAACGGCCATCCTTGGGCATATTTTCTCCATAGGTTAACATTGAGGTGAGCGAATCTAATAGGGTTAATTCAAAGGAGCCTTAACAATTCCCTCTGATGCAGTTAAAGCATACGGAAAAAACCATCCTTTTGTCCTTTTTAACAAGTCGAAAGTTTAAATTCATATGATTAGGGAAGCATAGCGGTGTTAAATCATATCAATTAGTTCTTTAGGGCATTTTTCAAAGGATTTATAATTTTAAAAAGTTTGTAGAATTAAATTAAAATATTCCCGCAAAACTAAAGAAAATTCTTATTTTTCTATTTCATAAAATATTCATTTCGTATTCGGTACATTTATAGTAAAATTTTATACAAATTCAGCGAAACATTGAACTTTAAATGTTTAACAAATCAGGAGTAAACAATTTACCATTTAACATTCTTAAACTGCAAAAATCGATTTTTAAAAAGTACAAAATACCATTTATAGCATAACCACACCCTTCTTGAAGCCGATGAGTTCTTTCAGGGACCCTATTTGTATACACCCGACTAGAGAGATGGCTAAGTTTCGACTAAAGATCACATTGAAAAGAAACAAGGATAGCAAATATGAAGGAAAGGCCTTTCGTACACACAAGATTTGATTTATTTCGTCCTTTAGTCATCCCTCTCTGTATTTACACACTTTACAACATTCAAACTGTTGAGGCTGTACGCGTATTTGTTGGCTAGTGTTTTTACACAAATGTATAGATGTTTGCGGTAGTTATTTTTACGACAGGTTTCACAAGACAGTTTATAAAATGATAAATTTTGTGTTAATCTGTCTCATCTAACATTTAATGTAAGAGTAGGAACTTCATACCTCTACTAGGCATCGTTACGTGTATGCACATAAATGCCTCCAGGCCACTATCCGTCAGCGCATTCTGTTCGTTTTCCAGTGATAAACACAGAATTTTTTTTTAATATTACAGTATTGGTAATCTATTCTGAAATACATTTTTCTCCATATTCAAGAAAGCGATTCTAGAAATCTGATATCTATACAAGCATATGTGAATGCGGGTACATTACCACGGCATTTGTACAAGTAGATGCGATGACATCAGATATTTATACGAGTAGAATAGAAGACAGAAGAGACAGTGCGACCTATTTAATTTCGATTTCCGAAACCCGAAAAAGAACTCCCCCATGTCACTGCCCAAACTGGACCATCTTTTGTTGTTGCTGTTGCTAATGCCCTTGGACGGAAGTTCCAGTCCAGACCCATATAGGCTTAGGCAATCGGCTTTAGGCTCGGTGCACACGAGCGATCCGGTGTCGTTGCGGCACCGGATCGCTCGTGTGCACCGAGCCTTAAGCAGTAGGTCCCGGTCTAATTAGCCCTCGTGTATCAAAAGTTGACCGTGGCGCTCCAAACCAAACCAAACCAAACCAAACCAGGCCCATAAAGGCTTTGCGAGCTAAGGAGTGCGGCTCCGGTTTATAATAGGACAAGGGTCGGAGTGCGTCGGTCCATCTTTTCAAAATGAAGACTAGGCCTTTTTTCCTTACCTTTCATCGTCTCTCAACAAGACAGAGAGTAAAGTGACAGCCCTTTATACTCTAATTAAACACGGCTATCGACGAGGTTCAAATTTATTTTTGCAAAGTAAAGTTTTGTAACTTTTAAAAGCTCTGACAAACTTAGATCCCTACAGAAATCACATTTCTAGCTTTCGTATGGTAACAAAATCAATTCAGTAAGACCAGTCACGGGGCAGAAATCCAATTTTACAAAAACGCGCTGATTTGAAGGAGGAGATTTAACCTTTTCCTGTCAATCAAAATAAAATCAACAGATTCGTTACATTTGGTTTGCCGTGCATGGCTACAATGGAGACTTCGTGTATTCTTTTTCTAAAATTGTCCATAAGGAGAAAACACGTAGTGGATTTTTTTAAAAGTATCACGTTATCTTAAAATGAATTTATAGGGCCTGTTCACATAGAATCCGTCAGCGTAAAAATTTTTAACCAATCATAAGCCAATCATTGACCCATTTAACCAATCAGCGTCAACGGAATCGTCAAAGCTGAGGGATTCCATGTGAACAGGCCCTTAGTGTTAAAATTTCTGAAAAAATAAAGAAATAAAGGTTTATAAGAGGTATATCACGAAGTGTTGTCGCAAAAATAAAACTTAAGGGTCTCCAAAAATGAAAATACCATTTCGGGAGTTTTAAGTCACATAAGAACGCTGGTAGAGATCCGATGCTAATAACCAGTCAGCCACTAATTACCTCTAAGCAAGCCCCCAGCTCGTAGCGTTTTATTGTAGAGAGTAAAGTTACTGAGGGAACGACCCAACATCATTCTATTGTACTTTTAAAAGAAAACAAAATCTATATAAGAACAGAACAAAAATGATAGCACTTCCCAACATTGTATTTAAAAAATGTCGATGGTTACAAAGGCAGTGATGTTTTTCACGGACGAACATTCGAAGCAAACATCATTCGCCTTCCAATGACTTCTTCCATTCATCGACATGATTTCCCGAATCTCAACGCGCTGTATCAAATCGACGTCCATTTATCACCTTGGTTAACGCTTCTCACGTGGGAACAGGAAGGTGCAACATCTTTTTCAGACTATTCTCTACCCATCCTCGGAAGCTACGCGGGACATGATGACGCTTTTTTCAAGAAACAAAGTATATGCAAACACTGAACCCTATATTTTGCTAGCGAAGCTCCTCCTAACGGAAAATGAGTCCCTCGACCAGATGGCCATTCTAAGTTGGGCCATTCCAGAGCAGAAAGGGTTTTAAAAAAAAAGGGGGGGGGGATGCAAACGTTTACTCTAGTGTGTAAAGGAAGACACAGATAAATCAAAGTAATGTTTTTAAAACGAAACATAGAGAAATATTAATACTACTTTTGAAAATAATGCACCCTTATAAACAACCAGTAATATATTTCGTAAACTTATAACAGCATATAGTATGAATCTAAATTTGGTCCTAATCCATTATCTCTAACCACATAAATTTATATCATCCTTACTTTCTGGTGCATATTTAAATAAGCTTGAATTATTCTTAACTTATAAACAGTGGATGAACCGACAGGTGAGGTGTAGCCGAGATTATCTGTAATTCCATACAGCAATAAAAAATGAGCAGAGTAACTCCATATTTGTAAGTTTGCATGCCCCTAAAATAAGCGGAAGCATAGTATTTCGTCATAATCGGATCAAGAGTTATTAAATCATCGGGTAATTAAAATAAAATTTAATTCTGGTTTTCATTAAGATTCCATGCAGTAGTCTCATTCGAGATGCAGTCACACAAGTTCCAAATTTTGTACAGATTCGTCCACATAAAACATACTGCACGCAAAAGGGAAGACAGAGAAACGAATCAAAAAACCACTGTGAAGCTCTCATGGATATGTGCCGATAAAAGATAATAAAAATAAACAAATGAGAGAACGCAGGATTCAGAGGAATACGATGAGAACCCTCGACAGACACTCTAAGAGAGGTGCCTCTTGTACGCTGAAGGATCCCATCGGAGTGTCCACGCTCTTCACTTCGTATTTTTATCTCTGAGAGCGACAAGAGATTAGAAAAACAAAGCCCGAAACCTTGAATGAAAAATTCGACTCACAAACCGCGAACAGCGTAACAGTCCGGTTTTAGACACCAAACACACACCTCCGAGTACTCTGAAAGAGATTAGTATTATAATCACTTTTACAGAAACTCTTCGCTTAAACCCCCCCCCCCCCCCGCGCGATAATTTTGGTCCTAATAACCAACTGGTCCGATTACACGAACATGCCCTATTAGGCTTATGCAATAGGATTTGTTTCGGTTCTTTAGGATTCGGTCCGATTAAGCGTCTGGTCCGATTAACCAGTGGTCCAATTAACCGGATTCCACTGTATACAAAAAATAAAAAGGGAATTATGATTACGAAAAATTAAAAATATTTATTCAAAACTGAATGGAAAAAAATTGGAAATTTTCTTTCCCTGTGAAGGCAATTATAGGAAACAAACCTTTTTTTTAAAAAATAAGAAACACAAATAATATATACAGTCGATTCTGGTTAACTGGACCACCGGTTAATCGGACCAGCCGCTTATTCGGACCGAATCCCATGTTGTAACATAGAGCATGTCCCGTCTTGTAACATCACATGTAAGGTTATTAGGACCAAAATGATCGCGTCCCGATGTGGTCCGATTAGCCGGAATCGACTGTATTTAAAAAATTATTTATTTAAGAAGCAGATAGAGACTATTTAGCCCCTTAGCCACCCCATCCCCCAAATAAATAAAATAAAATAAATAAATAAAATCCATGGGAAAAACGTTTCGCATTATTACAAGCTTTCCTCGTGAATGGCTGTTTGACTGATTCTCAACTATTAATCCAGTCGTAACAAGACGTCATATTGACAAGCGGCAAACGAATGTTGTCACTTCCAAATAAATACAATATACCTAATTTAGCGAATACATTTCCACTGGTTTCACGCGTCTACAGTTGTACAAACATCCGCAGAATCGTCGATTTATCTCAATAGTAGTATAGGAATCAGTTTGTTTTCTACAGCCAATGCAACCCCAAAATGCAATCATTTTTCTAATTTTTTTTTAAAATTCCATGCGCAACTCATGAGTTTTTCGGAGCTATGAATAAACATTCAATTATATTTTGAATGGGGGTGTACTCCCCTATCCCCACCTCTATGTTCCAAACCCCCCCCCCCCCCCCCCCCAAAAAAAAAAAAAAAAAAAAAAAAAGAGAGAGAGAGAGATTAAAGGCGCATTATACGGAAGCGCAAAATTGCTTTGAAAGACTTGAAACACTTTTCGATCAGGGCCTCGCGCTTAATCCCATAACAAAACCGGAGCCGAAATCTCACCATCCTTTTCCCTGGGACGGCTTTTAGCACTTTTCCCCAATCTCATTAGGTAGCCGCCTCCGCTGTTTCATAAAACGCATATGTGTGGACTTAGTCGCTGCTGGAATGCTTTAAATGAGTTGTAGGGAATCTGAATTCGTCCATTCTGACACATTGATGGAAAGAGAACATTTATTCAATTACCGGATTGTTCATCAGGCAAGTCACTCTCGTGCAACTTCATAGGCGTGAAAAGCTTTTTTTTCTGTGTCAAACACTTAATGGCAACGACAACTTCTTCCGCATCGACCACGTGAAAACTCCGGCTGAATCTCACATAACGAGAATTTTACAGGAATAATGACATACCACAGAGGGGTAGACATAAATAGATAACATGAAAATGTTCATCGCCGGTTTCCACTCCTATCACTAAGATTTATTCCGTATCTCTTCTCAGAAAATGAATCTTTCTCAGAATTTTAGTTTTAACCACACCAATAAACTTGCACAACTTATGTATAATCTCAAACGCGATCTAAATATTGCAACAGATTATAGCGTTGCTCTTTCATTCTGTACTCCCCAGCAGCTGCGATGAGTCTGCAATTTCACAGTCAGGTAAGATTTAAGTGACACAGAGAGACTAAACGAATCCCTGCCGCATGAATGAAATCGAAGTTCGTAAATGCTGCCGCTAAAGAAAAAAGGCTATTTAAATGACAGAAAAAAACGGTTGCTCTGGGAACATGACAGATGCGTTTTACACTCACCATACTATAACCTTACCGCGGTCAGTTATGCCTTTGTATAGCAAAAGATTGCCATTGTGCTCCGAAAAACAACAAACCAGCAATTTAATAACGCGTGCCTTTCTGGAAAACATTTGGTCCCTTCATAATAAGAATAGATCTCTTGAACGACTCGATTCAAGTTCGAAAATAAAGTTACACACTGAAGCAAAGAAAATGTACGATGATTTAAATTCAAAGAGGTTGTATCCATTGTTAATATTTATGTCAGTGTATTAACATTAATTTATCGAACTAGTAATAAAACTTGATAACATAAATAGAACTCTTTAACGTTCGCATAAGCGAAAAGAAATGCGAAGAGCTATGCAATAAATTTAGAAGGGCTCGATGATATCTATCAGAGATGCTCAATCGTTAAAGTTAACTTTTTTAATTTAAACTAACAGTGGGCTCAAAAGTAACTTTCTTTAATACTCAAAATTCTCCCTCTAAATAAATGTTACGAGTCATAAAATAAGCCCAATACACAAGGTCGATCTATTCACACATTTTTTAATAGACAGAAGTGAGGTCAGTAGTTCGAAACCATCCCAAATTCGCTTTTTTTTACTCGCAGTGAGCAAGTTCCATCGGTTAAGCTAAGAATTTTCTACAGGGGTCCTCTTGGAGTTAACCTAGTAATGGTAAGTATCTTTGTGGTTCTCAGAGGACTATCCAAAGACCGCGGCCATCCGAATATCACCTAGCGATACCGAAATAAACGACTAAAAATGTGGCACATAGCAGGACTCGATATCACTGTACAACAAATTTGAATTTTTTTTCTGTCCTTTAGATGAAACTATGTGATTCTGTTTAAACAAAAGGTGCTTGATTCATATATCAAAACCAAAATGGTACATCACGTACCGTTTTTGTAGGAGACCAACTTCTCATATTTATACAAATTGGTTACAGAGAAATGTAACAGAAGCTTGATTATAGAAAACACAAACACTAAAATGATTTTTTTTTGGCCGTTTCCTCTAGTAGACATCTGTTGGAGTGTCTCTAATAACAGACCAGCAATATTCAGCTAGCATATTTCCATTCCATCGTCCATTGAAACGCTTTTCAAACAGATATGTCTTGGTGAAAACTTTCCCCATGCTCATCACAAATTGGCCAAGGTTTTGAGGAAAGAAGTCCAGATGCGAGTCCAAAAAGTGTAGTTTTAAAGACATATTGCAACCTATTAACACGAAAGCATTTCACCATGTCACCAACAAGACGCTCACAGTTTTCATCTTTCCCATTTCCAAGGAAACGTGAGCACACTGATTTGAATGCCAGCCAGGCATCTTTTTCTGCTTGTGACAGTTTATTTTCAAACTCTTCATCATGAAAGACTGCTTTAATTTGGGGGCCAATAAAAGCCCCTTCTTTTACCTTTGCCCCACTTAAATTTTTGAATTTGTTCCTGATATGCAAGAAAGCCACTCCTATGTACATAGCATTTACAAATATTTTCATCAAACCGAGTTTAATGTGTAATGGTGGAAGAAAGACACATTGCGGATTCACAAGTGGATGTGATAAGTTTTTGGTGCCAGGATGATTTTTCTTGGAGGCCACAGTTTACGGATGTAGTGATTTTTTCTGTCACGACTGTTCCATTTGCAGAGAAAGCAGCAGAATTTTGTGTATCCTTATTGCATGTCTGCCAATATCCCAACGACTTCCAAATCTCCATAAATGTGCCATTTGAATGTAGTGTACTCAACTAACTTCAGTATAGCATTCATAGTTTCCTTTGTATTTGTAGAATATGCGACAGGAACAGACGGACAAACATTGCCTATATGGAGGAGCACTGCTTTGAGACTACGTTTGGACGAGTCAATAAACAGGCGCCACTCTGCTGGATTATGTTCATGTCCCAAAGCCTGAAATAGGCCATTCACATCACAGCAATATACGATGTCTTCTTTCTCCACAAAATAGTCTACAAAATGGCTTTGTCGTCTTCTAAATAAACTTATTTTGTGTAGCGGCGCTTACCGCTACAGCATAGATTTCCATTGCTAAAATGTGGATTTGGGGGGAAATGGTGCTTGGTAAATAAAAAATAATTACACATTCGTTATTTTCAGCCAAAAAATATACAAGAAACACACATTTTCATCTGAGGGACATTTTTCATGTTGCACAGTGAATTATTGAAGGGATTGAGCTATGCACTGCTACGAATCGACCATGTAGCAAGACAAGACATCAAACGGTCGTTCGAGATGTTTTAATCTTCGGCAGCCTTTTTAATCCAATCACTAGGCAACCGATACAGCTCCTCTAAGGTAAACCTTGCAAATGCCACGATCTAAGAGGGTGCTTATTTACAAATGCGTAGAATTATCTTCCTTTACAAAGCTATTTCGCATTTCTATACATTTCTTTTGACCCTCTACATCAAGGGTGGGCATTAAGTCGATCGCGATCGATCGGTGGACCACCAAGACATTTTGGGGTGACCGCCTTTATTAAGACCTAAGACGCGCATACTAAAAGAAACATATTTATGGAGACTAAGTCTTCTACTAACTATAACTACAAGAACTAACTTTAGATGAAAATGATTTATTTTTTAATGTAATTTGAATTGTTTGATAATAAATGCATCATTTGATATTATTATATTTGTGGCTATTATTATTATGTTTGTATCTTGCGTTTTGCTTTAAACGCGGTTTTAAAAGAGTAAGTTTTTTTAATTGTAGTTATGTAGGTAAGTACATATTCCGTATTTATTATTAAGTTATAATAAATATTGTAGACCTTTTTTTTAAGCTCACCACACCTACGCCACTGGGTGAACCGCAACACCTTGAAAAAATTAGTAGTAGCCCGTACCTTGGAAAAGTCTGCCCATCCCTGCTCTACATCCTACGTGTTTTCAGGGTACACTGGCACACTTCTCAGAGCTGAGGTCTTATGATTGGGGCTAACACACCGACCCGAACATCCCTTGATAGGATGGAAACAACATGAAATCGCCATTTTATAAAAAGTCCTAATTATTTAAGCAGTAAAATTCTCGTAAGGTGCCTTAATGTTACTAGTTTTCAACGTCTGTGAACGCCATTAGGGGGACTTAGACGCTGGTAAGCGATCTCAGCGCTACAGGATGGCACACATTCTTTCCCAGATATGAAGATTATGTCAAATTACGCGTCAACTGAAAATAATTATAACTTTAGCGAGTCCGAAGAAGCCGTGAAAAAAAAAAAGAACAAAGGTGCTGAAATATATAAGTTAAAAAAAGAATGTTTTGTGGCTCTTCGTTAAACCTCCCCTCCCCCGCAGAGAGAGAAAAGAAAAGAGAGAGAGATTAACGCATTCTGAAGTTACTCGTCGTTTGACTACACATACACTGAATTTACAATAAGCAACTGTTGATCGTTATAAGGTTTTTTTAGCTGTCAAGAAATAAGGTGAAAGGTTGATGAGCTTTTTTACAAAGTAGAAGAAATACATTTCATATTGAAAAAATACTACTTTCAGTGAAGTTGACTGAAGGTATGACTAAAGTGACATCGGCTTTGAAAGCATACAAAAGCCATGGTGAAGTGAAATTAAAACAAGCATCCAACTGTTGTATAGTACTCTGTGAGCTACAGGCCTCTGCCAGTTTTTTTTTCGGGGGGGGGGGGCACAATTTCCAATAGAAATATAATAGGACCGTTTTGGTTAAAGCACTGCAACGATACAAGGACTTAAACAGGGGGAGAGGAGGGGCAAGTTTTCCTGGAGATCTAGGACATGCTGCAATCAGCAAAGTGGATAATTTCAAGGTTACCATGACATCACAATTTGGCATTCGAGAAAGAAAAAAAAAGTGCATAAATATGCCCGATTTATATAACGACTGGCATGAGAAGTATCTAGCACTCGGAGCACGCGAATCTCACGCGTCATTCTGCCTTCCGCGCTCAGAGTGTGGGGGCGGGGCCTCCTCCCGTCCGAAACATAAGCGAGCGATGATCACAGCCACAAACGCGAGACGCGCGTGCGTCACGTCGGGAGAAGCGTCATCCGCCTAAACCCTAAACCACAAGATTGGAGAGCTGACAGATGCGGTGTGTGGCGAAATCGGGCCGAAGAATTCGTTATTCGGGTTTCCGAGTAGATTAATCCATCTAATCCGAAATCAACTTGCTTCGCAAGGGAAAAAGACATCAATGTCTTTTCAAATATCTTCGATAGACAAGATTCGAGAATGTCGTTCGCTATGTAATACGTCAGGGAAGAAAGGCACTCAATAGGGGCGGAGTATCTTCCCACAATCTGGGGAAAAAAACCACAACAGTAGTGACCATCCAGACAGAACTGTTCGTTCCTACGTTCAAAAAGTATAAAATTCAGCACATCCGAATAGGGAATAACGCGTCCACGAAGGAATTATTCAGTAGCTAACTTTAATAGATAACCACACTTTGGAGTGTATAAGGAATATAGTAAAAGTTTGTTGTAACTGTAAAATGAGTTATGACCTCAGGTGGATATGGATTTATTAGTAGTAATGGAGTATGAAAGTAGGAACCCCTTTCTAGTGCTCGATAAATGCTAAAGCTATCTGAGTTCTAAAAAATTTACACGCATTCAGACGACGAATTTTCGAAATAAAACGCGCTACACGGGACTTTTGCAACGTACTATGTCTGAATACTCCGGAATTCCGGCGTTCGGTTACATCGCTCGCAGAGTCATGGCTGGCCGGACACTCTTTGGGTAAACAGTCCTATTCCCTCTTTATATGGGCTCTCGGATTCTGTCCTTTTTTTCATTCGTTCCGTCCGGATGCATTCCAAGCTCATTATCCGGCTGCAGATAATGAGCCGGATCGTACACACGAAATGCAGCCTCGCTTCCTCTCCAGAAAGGTGCATCCTGTCTCATTCAACACTCATCCATAGGAGAACATCGTACAGCAATGCATCTGGAAAAAGGTACAAAAGGAGCGTTCATCTCTGATTCATCGGCGCGTGCACCCCTCATTAAAACTGAAACCTTCTCTCGCTAGCTTCTGAAACCTGTGGAGAGACGGCGAGTCAAAAAGCGGGAAGGGATGGGAGGAACTAGAGTTATCCGTTGTCATTAATTTGGCCTCTGACGCAAAAGCTGGCAGAGAAAGAAACTTCTCTACCTCAAAAGATTTTTAGCAGGCGGCCGTCAAAGTGCTTCGTAATAGCAATATCACTTTTAATAAAAGTTGAGAAATATCAGGCACGCTGTCCTCATAATTTCCCAGTAATTCTCCCGGCCCGTAACTCTAAAACAGACACGTTCAGTGGCCGAACCTCGTAAAAGAATTCGGGAAGAGTCTGACGTATCTATATCTAAATCCATAGAACTTAGGGTGTTGCAAAGATTGGCAATATCTGTGCATGAAGTTTCAAATTCCGCATAACAGCTTGACCCCACGGTGATGACCAAATGATGACCACAGCGATATGAAAATCAACCAACCAACCGTTATATCTTGAAAAAAGATCTATACAACACAACTTAAACGGACAAAAAGTGTAACCTTTATAATCGCCATAACTGACAAGTCCAGGACCCATCTTTAGTTTTATATCGTTTTCTTTGTTCAGTTGAAAAACACAAATCCATGCATAGATCCCGAAGGAAGTGCAAAAATAATTTCACGATGACACCATTTTCACAAATTTTCGTATGATTTGAAACTGACCACAATTATTGTTACATTTATTGACGTCATAATTCCTATCGTCAAAAGAACTTAAGAGAAACGATTGCTCATCCGAGTAATGAAAAATACAGAATAAGGAAATAATAGGATGTGACGCCTAAAAACCGCAGATAGTCCACATGGGTGACTGACGTTTAACACCTGATTTAGCTGATTACATAAACTGTTTCATGCTCAAAATTTACTTATCGCTTGGGTTTGGTTTGGAGCACTGCGATCATTTTTTGCTGCACGAGGAATAATTAGACCGGGACCTACTGCTTAAAGCCGATTCCGAACGGCTACAAACATCCATGCCAACAGTGGGACTCGAACCCACAGACTTTGGTACCGAATGCCAGCGCCCTAGCCCTTCGGCCATCATCCGGCACTTATCGCTTGGGATGGAAATGGTACATATGAAAACCTGAAGTTTCTGATTCTGAGTATTAAGAAATTCTTTAACGATTTCTACGTTTAGAAGATTTTTAAAAGCCAGCTTTCAAAGTTTCGGAAACACAGCCAAAGAACTATCGCACCGCTCCAAAGAGTTATCGCTGCACGTAAGGAGCGCATTTCCGGATTGGGAGAAAAAAAATCATAAATTTTAAAAACTGCGAGACTCGGGTTGTTATGAAAGTAATATTTAAAGGGCAACTTCGGGGAATGCCAGTGTTTGAGAGGCCTTCTTTCTGTTCGGAGCGGAACTGGCTACCGATAAGCTCCGCGATAAGTAGCGACCAATTTCGAGAGGAAGGGGGAACGCCCCAAGGAGGGTGCACCCGTATCGCGATTACGGAGTGCTTGCAACAGGGAGATAAAACTTAGTGCTGCGACTAACAGACACATATCGAGAATCGAGGCGAATAACAACAGACTCATGAGGGCTGACCCGGGAAATTTGAGGAAGAAAATAGACGTACGCGGTCTCTTTCTCTCTCTTGATACACACACAAGTACACACAGATATATATACACACGCATGTATAACGTACACATAACCCTATACACATATGTTGTTTCTTATAGCAATTTTGAAACTTGCAGCCGTGACTGCTGGCCATTTATTTAAGGGGTCATCGTATAGGAGGCCAGTATTGCCCCCTACAAGTCGGTCCCATAATTTAGAACCGAGTCCGGAACACTTGACCCCGCACCTACAGAGGTAAATTTGAGAACTTGGAGGACTTTGCAGCCACGACGGATTTTACGTGCACCAGCCGCCCTTAGTGTACTCGGCGATGGATTTGCAGTGACGGGCACAGAACCAGAGACGTTCAGAGCACTGGCCCACTGCCCTTGCAAACTGGGCCATCGCGCCACTCCCTATACACATATGTACAAATGCACATTATGCACACACTCAAATATAATACTCTATTTGTCGGACATTCACAGAGCGATCGCCGCCTAACTTAGAAACTAAATTCTTCCTATAAAAAGTTTTAAAAAATGAATAGTGTTTCAAACTTCATCAGTGAAGTAAATTATTTTTATTTACTTCACTGATGTAATTTTTTGAAAAAATGCGACTTTAATAAATGGAGCTAAAATTTTTGAAGCGTTTTCGCAACCCTACGATGCGAAAACCATAGATCAGTGATTTTTAACCGGTCTGCCGTAATAAAATCCTAGGTGTGTCGTAAAACATTTTAATGATTAAGTAAGTTATTTTCCAAAGAAGTCCAAAGCACAATAAGTGTGCATATCAAAATTAAAACATCTCTAATTGATTATAATTAAACTTCAATTGAATATAGTTGATAAATTGTTTTGTCTTATTTTCTGGCAGTTTTATACCCTATAACAGCGACAGACCTCATCACCTATTATGTTGGATTCTTTTTGGAGAAAGGAAGCCATACACTGCAATGCTTGCAATGACTAGCAGTGTCGGTCGTTGACTACATGGCGTCTGCGGTATTTAAGCTCTGATGGGGCGGTTTGTTTGGGTAAATAAATAAATCAAGAAAGGCATATTTTTTTTTATCATCATAATTTAAGTGTGCCGCGGAATTTAACTAAGGGCCGCGAGATTTAAAATAAAAGGTTGAAAAACACTGCTATAGATATATAGAAACTAATGTCGTCCGTCAACAACTGCTGATTCGATATCTTGCGTTTGTCACTAATAATTGTACAAGAAAATAATTACAAGATAAAAAGAAATTTTTATATACCATGTTTTTAAATTTTCTGTTGAATCATATAAACTTGACAATTCTATGTATTAATAAATACTTCTTTAAAATTTTTTTGATGAATTATCCCATCAACTTGAATGAAAATGAAGTTAATTGGAAGTTAACTTGCGTTTAACTTTTCGTTCCCGTCCCGGTCGATAGATGGCTGCATCAGTCTACAAAACAAAATTAACTGAAAATAACTGAAAATTAATACAATTCTGCTTAAAGATGGATAAAAGTATTAAAATAATGCATTGTCATCGTGTTCTGAGCTATTCTAAAAGTTTCAAATGTCTAGCTAGTCGGGAAGTTAGTTAAAAATCGATTGCAAGATTTGTACGGGACAAACACACAAACAAGAATGCGAGTTAATAAAAACATGGTAAATAGGGTTACGGTACTGCAAGAACAGGGGTCACACGTAAGCGAAATATATGTCGTGGCGGGCAGAATACTTGTAGAAGGTCTGGTTCTACCGTGGCCCACTTCTGACGATTCACGGTCAGTCGGTTTGAAAGTTCATGGAACAGGCCACCTTTGTTGCGAGCTGGGTGTTGCTTTGTATGGGCCAAACCGCGGCGGCGGAAGACCTAAATAATATTAAGACTTATTTTTAATTTTAATGCAATAATCAGCGCTAGTATTTCTTCAAGTTTCCCTGGTGAAAGATTACGTAAATTAAAATAAGGAATAGCACTTTTCGCAATGAGCCAGTCCACAACGAGGGTGATGCGATACTATACATGTATTTTAAATACACGCCACGTGATGGAATTTTGACTTCGTTTCTTTACTTATGCAGACTTAATTGCTTCGCATTTTCAAAGTTGTTTTTCATTTACGAAATTTAGCTTTCGTTTTCTTTAAAATGGATTCTACATTTTATGAACGTAAGTCTGTTAAAAGACCGCAGAAGAAAAACCTTTCAAGGTAACCAGCATTCAAAGAAATGGAAAGCATCGAAACCGGATTCGAATGACAAAATGAGTTAAACTGCTGGAAAATTCTCGTGCTAATAAATCAAGTCTTTCGGCGACAGTTATATCCATTTTATTCAGATATTTCCATTTTATTTCAGAATGTACAAAACGCTTTATATGCAAAAATTGACATGGGATGGTAAATTTGAAGTGAAATCAGTGCGTTGCATTAGTTCAGCATTTAGTATCATTTGTAAAATTTATGACACTCAATTCAGAGACAACAGGCTAATTGGATTGAAAATTAAAGATTCCTGAAATTAAAAGATGTGCAGCATTTGTTATCGGATACATAAGCAACTTTCTAGGTTATAAACACTTTGTAATAAGCTTTTACCTACCCCAGTTACTCAGAAAGCTTACGATACTATAAAACGCAGGTATCAAACGCGTCATCTGTTTCAGATATACCAATGAAGGTTACGTGGAGAAAAATGGGAGTATTTATATGATAAATATTGCAGTAAGCGGATATGACACATGAAAAATATCATGCCGTTCCTTAATAAGTAGTATGGAAGTAGAAGTAAAGGTGAAATTGTTAAGAAGCCCAAGGCAGGATTGACCATGAGAATGAACATGGTTCGTTTGCTAAATACGTTGTGATAATAAATGAAACTCTCAAATATCTGACTTGGGATTTTTTTACATTCAAAGACCGCATTACAGATTTTCATTCCTGACTGACTAAATTGTCTTACAAGAGGCGATTTTAAGCATACTTTCCCGACGGTCATACTTAACACAGACACTGAAATAAAGATCACAGAACACAAAAAGCACAATAGAAGAACTATTGTGCTTCTACTACGGTCAATTAAATATTTTTGAAAACCATCTCCACGATATCATATCCAGATAAGAAAAACTCCTTTCTCCGGCAATCATTCGTAACCTTGGAAGAAGCGTGGATCGATCTTGGGACAGGGGAGGTTGGAAGAAAAGGTACGGCCCCCTCATTAAGAGTGGCTCATCTCAGAGGAATCAACGTGTGACACACTAGAGTGAAAAATGAGGATAGTCAGAATCATTTGTGAGATGGAAGCAATGGAAAAAGAAAAACTGGAGGAAGAGGCTGGGGGGATAGAAATCGTGCGACGGTATAACAATTTTAATTAAAGTCGATGAAATCACGCAAATTCTAGACCCCATTCTTTTAGGAGAGAGGGAGCTCAACAGGATAGACTAAGTATTTGATTTGCCACATATCCTTATCAAAGACCGAACGTTATGTATTGATCGTTTGGGTTGGTTGGTTTAGAACATTACGATAAACTTTTGCCACACAAGTTTACTATTTTGAACGTGGTTCTAAAGTATGAGACCACAATTGTGCAAGGTGCGTTCTACAAGGCTCAGATCTTCAACCCTTCGCTTTCTGCGTTTATGACTATCACAAGAAATGAAGATAAAGAGACGGGGGCATCATTAGAGAGGCAGCACTGTAAGATCACGAGGGCACAAGCCAGTCGCTAAAGACTTACTCGGGTTCCTCCAGACCGGAAATATGAAAGCCCGACTTTGAATTCCGCAACTCCTGCTCTCCAAAAGGTAAACTTGTTTTACCGGAAGAAAAATTATAAATGAGTGGTTTATAGCGTTGTATTTTTTTTAAAATTTAAACGTTTACGATCCTCTTTGATAACACAAGAGCAAAACAGCACCTTAAGTTTAGAGACTATTCCGAACAACTACAAATTCCCGTGCTAATCAAGGGACTTGAGTCCTCTGCTCCGAATGCCTGTCCTTTAACCACTCTCTGCCATTGGACCGGGGAGTATAAGTTTAAAATGACATTGTGTAACACATGGGCATAGTTTTCAACAATACACTTCGGGTAGTTATGACAAAGCCGTATCAGATCTACTGCCTGCAGCTCAGCAAATGATACGCGACGTGCTGTCATTAACGGTAATCCTTTATGACTCGAGAGCTCATTAAGAACGCAAGAGCCATGAAAAAAATATGCAGTAGCAAAAATGAGATCCGTTTATTTCATAAAGTTTAAACTTCTGAACGCTTAAAGATAAAGCTAGCATGAGGGAAAAAAGAACACGCAAAAAATAAAAAAGCAATAGGTTACAGACAAATTATCCAACTAATAGTCAAAAAACAACCAGAGAAAATATGAAATAATAATTAAAACTTGAAATGTATTAATGATCTTTTATCTCACGCGGTCAAAAAATGAATCCGATACAACATTTCATTAACGAAATGCTTGAACGGAGGAGATGTCCTGTAAGTCCGACATCTGATTTTATACATCTTGCTTCACCCTATTTCAGTTCTACAATACGTGTTCTCGAGTCGCAATATTCATCATTCGAATCATAATTTTCAAACTTGTCTAGGGTCGAAGCCAGGATGAAAGAAAAGATTGTCTAGATACTACACCTGAATTCGTCTGTGTTCATTAAAGTCTAAGTCCAGGTCCTTAAACCTCTCGGTGCCGAAGAAACTTGCCCCCTCCTACCACTCGTTTTGATAGGAATGATTACTTTATCCCGTATTTTAACCTTTTCATCAATGCGAGAATTAAAGTCCTAGGAATTTCTCAAGATCATGAATGAAGTATTTAGTTGTTGTGCAAGTTCCTTCGGATGGCTGCATCAAATTTCAAGGGTACACCCAAATTTTCGCTTACGGCTTTCCTTTCAGCTCTTTTTTTCTCTCTCTTTTATGAATCGGGTAGATTAAATATTTAAACGTCCTCATTACAAAGACCTCTCGGTGAATTCAGTCTACGAAAGTCCATCTCTGACTGTCACCGCCATTTTTTTAAAAATTTATTGGACATGCACGCGAGAGGAAATCTGTCACTTTTGCGTGTTGTTATGACCAACACACACAAGACGTGTTCATTCATTGTCTGTTATGTGACAGAAAGCGCCGTTTTGTTTAAAAACATCTGTCTCTCAGATGTGTGGCCTGCCTTATAATGAGGGATTTTTTTCATCATGTCGGCTCTAAGACAGATCGCATGTAAATCGCATCATGTGTGGGTTACAGAGGAAAATAGGCGATTTCTCTGAGAAACAAAAAAATAATAGTCGATAATAATAACGCGCATCGTGTTACCGCAAAGAGGTTGCCTAGTGGTAGCGCGTCGGCTTTGGGTGAGGGTGCTCGGATTGAATCCCGACAAGCACCATTAAATACCGCCGTGTCTCGGCTGGATATGGACATGTTAAATACGTAGACCAGAAAGTTCCTCCATGAGGTCAAAGAGTGTGGGAGAGGGTGCAATCCCCCAGATGACGCCCCTGGGGGGTGCTCGGTCAAAAATGAGGTGGCACCTCGCTAAATCAGGACTCTGACTTTGGCGCCATTATAAACCGAAGCTGCACCCCTCATCCCGATAGCCTAAATGGACCTGGTCTGAAATACGTCCATGGGGCATTAGAAACAACAACGTTACCACGAGTTGGTCTTTAGTGCATACGCATCCTCTGTTAAAGGTGGCATCGTATCGTTACAGCATTGCTAGGTTCGAAGAGCTTGTCGACTAGTTAGATATATTATTGGACGTGATATTTTTGACACTGGCAGGCAAATTTGCAGATGTTTGCTAGCCGTTGTTTTGGGGAAAGTATCTAGGGATGGGCATGTTGACCTAGAGCGGTAATGGCTCTTTACACAATTCAAAGCAAGCCGATTCCACTTTCACAAAGCCTTATTCAGAAAAATTAAATGCTCCAAAAGAGGCTTGTGTTTTCAATGACCTAGTTTATTTGGTCAAACAGTGAGCTAGTTATTTTACCATCTTAACTCAACAATTATCAGATGCTATTTTGACGGGGCGAAATCTCGCCTTTAATCAGGCAGGATTAAAAGAATCAAATCACGAAGAATGATTTAAACCGACATTTTAAAAAATCCATCTTAAAGAATTCATTTTAGCAATGACCCCCCCCCCCCTTTACACAGACACACATCTTCATTCTTCTCGGCTGCTTTTATATCTCCTTCAATGGATTTTTTTTCTGGAATCACGAGCTCATTATAGCCGTTACATTCAGTCACAGTAATAATAGTCCAAAAATAGAACACTAATACTGATTAAGAAGCAAAAGAAGGAGACACATTCCCATTTTTTTATAAAAAAAGGGGGGGTTGGGACGGCGAACCAGTAGCAAGGACAATTAACGAAAGTAATAAGAATCGCGGTAAAAAGAAATGCTGATGGTATCGGGAGATAGGAAAAGGGGGATAAAAAAAGGGGGGGAGGCAAACTTCGGTCATCGAGAAGCGACTTTGATAGGCTATCGATGGCACCTTTTGTGAAGATGCTCTCAATTGATCTCTCCTAAACGACGTTCATTGCTCGCCTTAAAAACTTCGTTTAAGAAAATTTATTGGGTAGGCAATAACTTGAGATGTAAGCAATTAAAAAAACAAAGAAAAGATTTTTAAAACGTTACAAAATTTCTATTTATTGAACAATGAAAGATGAATAGCTCAAAAAAGTTCATTTCGCAACAAAATTGCAATGTTTTTATGACCACCTGAGGAAATTTAATAACAAACAACTATGATGCACAGAAAATTAAATCTAACAAAATGAGTTTTATACATTTCTTAAAATGCATTAGGAAGGAAAAGAAATAGCTTACAAGAAAATTTTATTATAAAGAAAGCCAAAAAAAAAATTTAAAAAAAATAATATATATATATATATATATATATACATATATCTTACTATTAACAGCTGAAGGTAAACAAATGTTAGTTTGTTAGTTAGCAGACACGGGGACGGGCTAATCTCTCGAACCGAGCATAGCAGGATACCGCGACTGGTACCGATATACGCGGACAGCCGAGACGCGTGCACTGATGCTATCTTTAACTTTCAAAAATTTAAACTTTTGTAATTATTCAATTAAAACCGCCGAACTCAATAGAAGAGGACAGCAGAAAAAGTTGACATTCCGGGTGGGCCAGCTCCTTTCCGTTTCGCAAAGTTCCGTTCACCGAAGTAACGGTGGCTCAGAGGTATCGCTCCTGACGTCTAATCCTAAGGTCCCGGGTTCGAAACCAGCCGCCGTCGGGTGCAAGAACATATTAGAAGAACATAATTGAAATCCACAAGAACCTAATTGAAATCCAGAAATAAATTTGAAGTACCAAAAATAATTTTAGTTTTAGGAAAGGAGAAGTTAAAGCCTTTAGAATTTTTTTCTAATTGAATGAGCTTTTTTGTTTAAAATGCAAAATTTGAAAACGGAAATTTTAAATAATTATTTTTTTTTTTTTTAAATCTAATATATTTTTAAAAGTGAATAAACAGTTTTTAATCTTTAAGATATAAAGCCATTTCATTTTAAATAAAAAAAAAGCAACACATCGGGTTGCCACTCAGCTAGTATATAGATATATACATACACACACACACGATTTTTGATATTTCATATAGTAAATCATAAAGATTAACGTCTTTCGTAATTCAAATACATTCCTAAATTGAGGGTTAACTATAAACTCCACAAACGCGTCAAACAACAAAAATTTTGTTCATTAAAAACTTGAAGATACGCTAAGGAAACTTCTAAGGAAACTTCTAAGGATAAGAAAACTTCATCGGTTACACTTTCTTGAAAGTGTAATACCCGTTGAAATGCACCTCTACCGAAAAACATTTCGAAACTTTTTTTTTTTTTAATTTGAGGATTTCTTTGATAGAAAAGCATTTGGATGTAAGTCAGTTTCATCAAAGAAAACGTAAAACGGAAATTTATGGTATGGAGATTATATTATACACTATGTCACAAAAAAATATATGCACCCAGTAGAAATCGAGCTACTATCACGAAACTTGGCAGGAATGTAGTCTGGTAAGAGATATGCAAATGATTAAAATTTCGACGCCAATGAGACCAGGGTAAGCGCGCTATGCGCATATGAGATGCGCAGCTGGGAGAGTTTAAAAGCATGATTGCTCGTGCCATAGGGTTATTCAAACAAATCTGCCGACTTGGATGGACGGTATAGACTAGAGATACCTCTGAGACGTAACTGGCGACAGTACGAACAATGGTTACCTTTGAGAGGGGGCGTATAGTAGGCCTCAGAGAAGCAGGTTGGTCGAACAGGAGAATCGGCCGCCACCTCGGTCGGAGCGATATGGTAGTTGCTCGGTGTTGGCAACAATGGATCATGGAAAGGATAGTCTACCGTCGCGGAGGGTCAAGGCGTCCCAGGAACTCAAATGCGCCCTAGGATCTCGCAATCATAAAAGCGGCCCATCCGCACCAACAACGGCGCTAGAATCGGTTCGACGCCAGCATTTACCACCTTCCAGACATCCGGTGGTATCAAGGGAAACCATTCGGAGACGACTGGCCGACGCAGGTATAAGGAGCCGACGTCCATTAAGACGCCTACCACTGACCCCACATCATAGGCAGTGTCGATTGGATTTTTGCCGACCTCGGACAAGCTGGAGTGTGACCGACTGGAGGCGTGTGATCTTCAGCGATGAATCCCGATTCAGTCTCAATGCTGATGACCTGCGCATACGCGTGTGGAGGCGGCCAGGCCACCGGTCCGATCCGGCATTTGTTGTCGAGAGGCATACGACGATTACACAAGGTGTGACAGTGTGGGGAGCGATTTGTTGGGACAAACGATCGCCTCTAGTCGTCCTTCGACGCACTTTGACGGCACGCAGTTACGTGGACGAGATTTTAACGCCAGTTATACCGCCTATGCTATCAGGTCGCCCAGGTGCCATTTATTAGCAAGACAACGCTCGTCCACATACTGCGCGACTCTCCCAACAATGTCTTCAAGGATTATGACGTACTCCCATGGCCTGCCAGGTCACCAGTCCTCTCACCAATAGAGTACGTCTGGGACGTGCTTGGAAGGCAACTGCAGCCGTCCCGGAATACTGGTGAATTAACTGCCCAGTAACAAAGATTATGGCATGATCTTCCGCAGGAAGACATAGGTGACCTCACTGATTCGATGCCATGCCGTGTTTCGGCTTGTATGGCTGCCAGAGGTGGATTTACTACTTTCTGATCTGAAACGTTTTTCATGCCATATCTTCTTAATAAAATGGTCTGTTTTTCTGAATTTGTAATCATTTTCTTATCTCCTCATACACTACATACATGTTAAGTTTCGTGATAATAGCTCGTTTCCTCCTGGGTGCATATATTTTTTTTGTGACAGGGTGTATTTCTTCATTTTACTGAAACCATTATTCTAATGTTTTTTCTTTTACTCTTTTTTGTTTTCTTAGTATATTTTTCAGATGTTAAGAGGTTAGAAAAGTTAACACTAGGTGACAACCGTTGTAATCAGAAAAGTACAACAGTAAATTGGTTGGGCCTAAAGACAAAAATACATATTCCTGAAGGAACACGATAATTACCAAAGGTAGAAAATCCGCAAGTGAAACAGGCACAGTCATAGATAAAAATTAGAAAATATATTTTTAAAAATTTTTGTTGTTATATCAACGAAATAGTTTTTAAACGTGCCCTTTATTAAAATATTTCACCTCAACCCTGGTCCTTCTCTATTATTTACTACTTTTCTAAATCTACATCCATCCTTTTCGGCTCTCAGTTCCACATCCCGAAATTTAAACGCTCAATATTCTCTTTCCCTTTTACATCAACTCAATATCTCGATATCTATTCCTGGCTATATCTGGAATAAGAACAAAATCTCTCGCCAACCACAAAAATGTTAGCCCAGATTTTTTTTGCTCCCATAATAGCCCAAACCCCAGATCAGAATGGGACGTTGTTGAATGGAGGAGATTAAAGAATTTTAATCATTGAGCCTAAAATTTAAAATTTAATAACTCCTGTCGAAGGATATGGATTTATCTTTTATAATTTCAGGAATATATAGTTAATATCAGTTGCTTAAAATAGATGAACAATAAAGAATTAATATACATGTCATTCCTCGATCACCATGGTTTTTATTATTTTCACAAGTATACCATTAATGATTCCACAAAGTTGGTTTTGTTTTGAAGCGCTACGGTCAATTTTTGCTACACGAAGGCTAATTAGACCGGGATCTACTGCTTAAAGCCGATTCCGATGGGCTACAAACGTCCATGTCTAGAGTGAGACTCGAACCCACAGATTCTGATGTCGAAAGCCAGCGCCCTAGCCATTCAGCCATCGTCTGGCAATTCAACAAGAAAATTCTGCCTAAATTTTATTAATGATATGTTAACTGCTGCATACAACCGTGTCTGGAAATGTTCAATACTTTTATAAGTATTTAAATACTTTATATGCATTCCATCTCATTCATCACGTGTACTTTATTCTGCGTAAGAACTGTGTTAACCTGCATTGATACATTACTACTTTGACTAAACTAAAGGGATTTTCTCAGTGGTAATAATGTGAGTTAGAACTGGTATGATCAAGTCAAGTAATTGCATGATCCATTTCCGCAAAACTTCTAGCTTTGGCACTTTTTCTTGAACAATTCGTGAACTGTCTATTGATTGTCGGGCGCATCGCGAATTGTCCGACCAAAGTCCGAAGGAATCGTGAATTTTCGATTACTTCGGGCTTTGGTCAAGTGACTTAGCCAATGTTAAAACCGACCAGCCATTTCACGAATTGGCCAGACTTCTAACTTTGGCCGTTACATAAATATTATATATAAATATTATATATAAATATTATATATATATATACAGGGTATTTCAGCACAGTGGTTACAAACTTTCAGGAGAGATAGTGTACACCTAGACGATGGGAAATCACATAGCAATGCATGGTCGGAAACGCATTCCTACCGCAGTAATGATGACACAAAACACAAGGGTCTGTTGGACCACCCAGGATTTCATGTTTTAAATTTTTTTCAAGGTCAAATGAGTCAAGGTCATTTTCTGAAAGAGAAGATCAAACACAATCCTTTAGTACAAACCACATCTCTCTACGACAATTAGGAGCTGAGTTATTACAGTTTGAATTTATATACAGGGCAACCCCCATACTTGAAAATTTTAAAATGCTCCTACAGTATTGCTATGTGATTTCCTATCGTCTAGATGTTCTCTGTCTCTCCTGAAAGTTTATAATCACTGTGCTGAAACACCCTGTATGTATGTATGTATGTATGTATGTATATACATACATACACACATACACACACACTTATGGAAACCAGAGAGAGAAAGACAACCAAAAATTAGACAAAATCTTTCCAGCTAGGTCACCAAGAAACTGACACCTAATTGACCAAAAAAATTGAATTATTAGCAACCATTAGACCTAAGACTGTCCGTGCGTAAGAGAGAGGATAAAATGTTTCATTCACCTATAAAAATTAGTTCCACTGGATACTACGGATCAGAAGTAACCATATGACACACTGAACAAATAAATGGCATACATTACATTATGTATGATGATACTATTATTTTTATTACAGCTGATGTTAGATGTATAAATATTTTTAATCATCATTTCAGATCTTGTAGCTGTTTACAACTCACTATTGTTATCACTGTGACAGATAAACGTTTCTGCCTTTTACAAATTTACTAAAATTTCCAATAAAATGAGTAATTTAAATTTAGCAAAGTCTAGGTTCCGTTTAACAAAGGAAAAAAAAGACAATGACTATAAATCGATAACACCAAGGTGCGTATTAATTATTGCAATTTATTGTTGCATGAAACAATAACAAAACTGTTAACGGTACCAATCATCGATAAAGGGGTTAAGCATGTACCTTTCGCGCATTCGGAGAGAAAAGCATAATTCCGGGCCTCTCGTACTAGCACGCGGATCGATGTCAACAACGCACGAGGGAAGAGCGAAAAGTCAAGGGTCGGCCAGAGAACAGAGAGCGCGCGCGCGCGCAGGACTGGATAGAACGTCTCAAGAAGATCGTTCCTAAAAATACCGCAGGAGCAGGCGGCGGAAGCAAAGCGGAAACTTCGATGAAAGGCTCGCACAGTAGTACTTGATCGCCTCGTGCAAAACACCTTCTCGACCGCAATAAACGTGAAAGGGGGAAGGGGGAGAGATCGCGGGATCGCCGTGGAAACCAGAGATTAGATTATCCGGGCTCCTATTCCACAAATATATAGATGCGCACGCACGCGAACTCACTGACAATAAAAGCATAGATTTATCTTAGTAAAAAGCATGTCAGTAGAGCGAAGAAAATGAAATAGTAGAAGATTCGGAAAGCAAAGAAAACGAGAAGAAAGGTGATTAAGTGTGGGAGAGGACTCGTTACCTCTCATTCCGACAGAAAGCGAGATGATGTCGAGTTTTTTTGCTTTGCTTTTCAGCAATCTAAAATATGCCTTAATCTGTCTAGTATGTTCTACACCAATTTCTTTAGAATTATATTATTCGCGAGATAAAAATTAGAAGGTAATGAGAAAGTACTTTTTCTCAGGCAAATGTTATCTTTTCACTTTTTTCTCAGACTGATATTTTATTCATCCGTTAAGGAATCAAAACGGAAAACGCTTCAGCAATACTTACTTTTATTAAAACAGTGGAGTGGCGAGCATAACTGGCGCCCGGGGCACGATACCTTTTTGGCGCCCTCCATGGTCATGGGGACCAAATGGTCCAATGGTCTTGAAACCATTTGGCGCCCCTCTGCGAGAGGCGCCCGGGGCATGATAGACACCCTTTGCCTCCCCCCCCCCCTCGCTACGCCACTGTATTAAAAGAGTCCTCGGGATTTCTAAAGATTCATCGAACAAAATTTAAGATCATAACTTGAGATCAGTATGATAATAGATTTGAAAGTTACTTTGCCATAAAAAAAAAACCATGATAAAACAAGTTATGTTTCTTATGCATTCTATATTTCTATTTTCCTAAATCTATGAGCAGCGAGTGCAACTCTTATTAGGCTACTGGAGAGCTAAAAAGCTGTTGTTTACTCTTCTCTACTGCTTTCCTACTTTTTATTTTTTGGTCATTCCATATATATAGTCGACAGCGATAACGTCAGAACCCGAGAATCGCGTTCTACATAATCTAACAAAGCTCCTCGCGCGTCTGTGCAAACAAACTCGGTACATTAAGAAAGACAAACACTTCAAGACAACAAAGCCAGGTGAAAAACATAATCCTCTAGAACATTAAATTTTTCTCTTTTCCTTGCTGGAAAAAACGTAAAATTTAGGTTGAGCTCAATGGCCTAAAACAGGGAAATAATGATAAATGTTATTCATCATTATTTCCTAATGAAGCGTTTCGAGGATCTAGAAGTTAATGAAAGACTGATAGATGCATGAACAGCATTCTGCTGTGTATTGTCAAGCACGTTTAGTCCGAAGTTACGCCCGGGCGGGCGTTTAGTAAAAAAGCAAATTCATCTGAACACACACTACAAGTTCGCGGAATCTAATTTCTGAACTACTAGGAGCAAGACGAAACAGCGGCTTTTTCGCCATATTTAAAATTTTTTATGCCTAGTGTGCATGTAAACTTCTAAAATCTACCAGCCACGATAACATGCAAAGAACAAAATGTGTCCATATAGCTTGCGCCAACAAGATTCTGTCACTTGCATTTTGCGATATTCCAGGCATTCTCCCTCAAACAACACGTCCTAGCTAGGGTTTTTGACCCGGGTTTCCCCGAACCCGAAAACCCGGGTTTCTCAAAGATTTTACGAACCCGAAACCCGGGGAATTTTTAATGTAAACCCGGGGAATTGGTTATTTATCTAATACAGTAGAATATCAATTATATTCCTTAATTTGAAACCAAGACCGAATTTAACAAGTCGAACTCGGTAAGGCTCTCAAACAAATGAATAAAAAATACAATGAGACGAAGTGAAATAGAGATATATTGGCGGCGTCGTACGCCGTAGCTCTATTTCACTCAAGTTTATGACTTGGGGATTCCCAGCAGCACGTGCGTTATGCCCTGTGATTTGCGCAATACTTCAGCTACACGACCATGCTTGTTTTCTGTGGTTGTGTGTGTTTAGTCTAGTTACATCTCTCGTGTTGTGTTCTCGCTGCTTTCTATTGCGTAGCAAAACAATATTATAATTTTTGCAAATATTATTCTTTTATTAGGTATGTATTTATTTGTTTTAAAAAACTTTTTAATACGGGTATAAGCCACCGTATAATTAAGTGCATGTTTGTACACTTTTCCGATGCTGTGTAGCTTAGCTGAGTTAATTACAAATTTTAATTATTCGAGTTTATTACAGTTTACAATCCCTCAAATGAATATTTTTGAGGACATAAGCTCGAAGCGCAAATATGGTGTATAGAAACATTTTCTGTTTAACAAATCACAAGAAACGGCAAAATACAATATTTGTTCATCAATCCTGAAAGGCCATATGAAGTCAAAACATCAAATTGAAGTATTACCATGTTCTAAATTTGGTGATGACGACGAGCCCAAATTGAAATCTCGAAAAATTCATGACTATTTCACAAAAAATGTAGAATCTGTTGAAGAGGTTAAAGCAAAATTAGTTGCTGTAGGTGGTATGATATTTCATCCGCTTACCAATAGTTCATTGATAAGACGAGCTTTTAAAGCATCTAGTGTGCTCTTACCTAATAGTCCTAGTCAAGCAAAAATTTTATTTATGAAACATTTTCAAACTGTTCTGTGCAAAATCATTAAAATAATCAGAGAAATCAAAGAGGACAATGGTCGGTTTTCAATTAGTTTCGATGAAACCACATCAGTATGTAACTAAAAGTTTTATGAACCTGAATATACACTATTCCACCGGCTTCCAGTCTCTTGGTCTAATTAGAGTTATGGGAAGCGTAAATACAGAAAGAGTAATTCAGATTGTAAAAGAAAGGCTCGGCGAGTATGATATTTCATTGGATAATGATGTGGTAGCTTCAATCACTGACGGTGCAAGCATAATGATGAAGTATGGCCGTTATACTAGCCCATTCCATATTGTTTGCATGGCACATGCTATTCATTTGATAGTCTGTGATGTTCTCTATAAAAGTTCAGAAATTAGATCAGAAGAACAGACTGACCATGAAAATGATCCAATTGAAGAATGTGACTCTGACTATGAAGATGAAAATGAGGATTCTGTTGAAGAACCTACCGAGTACATGAACAACCAACAATATTTATTCCTGGGCTTCAGAAGATTGTTGTAAAAGTCAGGAAAATGGTTAAAATGTTCCGAAAGTCCCTTGTTCGTAATGATACAAATCTGCAGCCACAGACTTTGGAAACCTTTGGTAAAGAGAAGAATCTTTTGCTGGACTGTAAAACCCGATGGAATTCTCTTTTAAAAATGCTGCAACGTTTTTATGAGATGAGGAAAGAAGTTAAAACTCCAATGCTTCAACTAGATTATCACTTTGATCTCAATAATCAGGAATTAGACATGATTAAAGAATTATGCGATGCGCTTACTCCCCTTGAAGTCGCAGTACCACATTTATGTAAAGAAGATGCCGATCTTAGGCCGTCCGCACACGGAGCGACTCAAAGGAAACTGAACTGGTTAGCAACTGAAATTGCTTATTGGTTGCAAACTCGTTAGTGATGCGGCTCCGCACACGGGACGACTCAAAAGTGATTCAAATCAATAGTTTGCGACCTGTCATGGAAGGAAGAACATCATTATTCCGGGCATTATTTTTAGTTAAATTATTATCAGAAATTAATTTATTTTAAAAAATCGTCACAATAGATTGTCTTTGATCAATCGTTTAAAAATGGACTGTTGGGGAGACCGGGGTTAGATGGCATAAGGGGCTAGTTGGCACACTGCTTTTATTTCCTGCCACCGTGGAGCTAGAGCGCTGTCATCTTGCTAGTAGGGAGTGTATATAAAGGTGTACCATCCACCGAAATTTCAGTCTGCTCGAAAGCATTACAAAGGAAGGACCCCTGTTTTATCGTTTTTCTGACTGGTGAGTAAATTTTTTCATCGTAACTTTTTTTGATCTGGTGAACCTGTAGATCAAATTGAGGAGCTACTGATGACGGTTTTCGAAAGAGTGGTTAACTGTGGTTACATGCATGTATCATAATCTTTTGCTTCTGATGTTTGGGATTGTGTGGTATCCATCTTGTTTTGGATTTCCCTGTGGGGCTAGTTGGCATATTAGGTATGGGGTCAGTTGGCATAGCTATATACAAGAGAGAAACAGACCGAGCAAATCGACCAATGGAGATGGTGACCGAGGCCGTTCAAGCTCACAATGTTGAAGGCAAAAGCTTGGCTCAACATGATGGCTAGACCTGATTGGCTTTCTTATTTTATGAACAGAAACAAATCCTTATCTATTCGAACACCTGAGGCCACTAGCCTAGCTCAAGCCATCAGTTTCAACGACTAACGTCGGAAACTTTTTCACTTTACTCCAAACAATACTGAACAGGCATGGATACGATCCACAGGACATCTACAATATGGACAAGACTGGGATTATAACCGTTTAAAAGCCAGACAAGGTAATAGCACGGAAAGGGTTTAAGCAAATTGGACAGATCACCTCTGCTGAAAGAGGTAACCTTGTTACTTTGGCTTTTTGCGTCTCGGCCGGAGGAAGTGCTATTCCTCCATTTTTCATTTTTCCACGAGCCAAGTTCAATGAACATTTCGTGCGATCCGGACCAGAGGGCTCCAGGGGCAATGCCAACAAGACAGGTTGGATGGTCGAACGCAATTTTGTGAAGTTTGCCCAACATTTTATCCACTTTACCAGATGTTCACAAGCACGACCTGTGCTGCTTCTCCTCGATAACCATGACTCGCATTTGTTCAAATGAAATGGGGTTACTCCTATCGTTTCCTCCACACTTCAGCAATAAATTGCAACCATTGGACAGAACTGTATTTGGACCCCTTAAAAAATACGTCAACACGGCTTGTGACGCTTGGATGACCATTCATGCAGGCAAAACTTTAACCATATACGATATCCCAGCAATTGTGAAAACAGCCTTTCAATCAGCTGTGATTCCGCCAACTTTACATCTGGATTTCAAGTGAGTGAGATCTGTCCATTCAACCCAGACATATTTGAGGACTCGGACTTTATGCCATCTTCAGTCACCGATCGCCCTGCTCCAGAGCCTACACAAACTGCCGATGAATCAGAGCTAAGGGAACTCAAAGAACCCGCTCTAACGACAAATGACCTTCCAGGTACACTGGCATTGGTGGCCACTCCATCATCTTCCCAACACAGCACCCCAGAGGAAATTCGCCCTTTCCCCAAAGCCGGGCCGCGACAGCAATCCAACCGTGGCCGAAAAAGGAGGTTTTCTGCTATTTTAACAGACACTCCTACCAAAAATAGAATTGCGGTTGAAAGAACGATTAAGAAAAAGCGATGTTACCCCAAGTTTTGATAAAATAAATTTTTTTTCTCGAAAATTGCTATGTTTTGCTTAAGTATCCATATCACGTTATGCCAACTTACCCCTAGGGGTATGCCAACTAACCCCACACCCGGGGTTAGTTGGAATAGTTCGAAGCTTTTAGGAAAAGTGTTTTTGGGGTTACCTAAACACGGATTTAATTATTGGATACTACATGATTTTGTAGTCAAAAAGTCAAGCTATCCGCTGCATTCACCAGAATCTCTCCAAGTATTGCACAAAAAAAATAGAAAAATCAAAAACCAAAATCTATGCCAACTAGCCCTGGTCTCCCCTATATATGGGCGCACATATTCCATACAACAAAAAACGTTAGAATTTCATTTCATCGCTAGGCAGAAGTCATGTGACTCGTGTACGTCACTTGGCAGCTTGCCAAAAGAGCGGCTGTAACATAGATTGTGTAATAATACGCACGACGCAAGAGAAACTGGCGACTGAAGTTGCTAGCGACTCGACACGTTGAGTTGCCTGCGACTGATTACAAACGCATTGCTGACGGGTTTGTAACCAGTTGAGCCGTGTGCGTGGCTCCATTCAATTACATAGGTTACGACTCATCACGGACTGATTTGTGATTGGAGTCGGTTATCAATTTCTTTTGAGTTGCTCCGTGTGCGGACGGCCTTACTCTCTCTGAAAAAGTATTAGCATTTACAGTAAATAAGCTAAGAAATCTAAACACTCCTAAAATTTGAAATTCGATTCAAACAGCGCGGAAACCCAGAGTTGACTCTTCTCATTAAATTTTTTAAAACTCCTGATTTCGTCAATGAATCATATGAGTTTGGTAGTAAAATTTTTAAAAATATTTGATCTGGCAACAACATCAATAAAACGATTGTTCATGAATCATAATGGTTCAGAGTCTGAACCAGAAGTAGCAGTTGAGGTGGGAGTTAAAGATGGAATTGAAGATGATGCTACGAGTATTGGTGCTTGTACTAAACAAATGTCCCTATCCGATGAGCTTAGTATGTTTCTGCAGGAGAATGATAATAAGGAAAATCATAAAAAATAAAAATCTGGTTCATATATCATAAGAAAAGAAATTGAGTTGTTTCGGACAACAAAAAGTCGACCTCAAATGCTAGATAAACTTTTCAGGTCTTTAACAACAATTCGGCCAACTTCGGTGGAAGCAGAACGAGCATTTTCTGTAATGGGTCTCTGCTAATAAACTCAGAAGCCGACTCAATGTTGATACGTCGAGTGCAATGATGGTAGTAAGGCAGTTTTATACAAAATGAGATATTTGTACCACTTTTATTTATGTTAAACATATGTATATGTTCATTAACATTAAATTTATTTAATGTTATTTTTTATATTTAAAATTCTGAAAAAAATTAAATGTTTCTAATAAACTACTTATTATTTTAGTTCTTTGCTATTGACCCCCTGGAACAAACCCGGGAAAACCCGGGTTTTAAATAAAAAAAACCCGTCAAACCCGAAACCCGGGTTTTAAAAAAATTGCTCAAAATCGAAATCCCTAGTCCTAGCTATTCCCATGGCACTGAACGGAATAGTACTTGTGAGGAGCCGCCGGTAGAAAAGCATCGTTCAGCTTCGGCTGCGTTTTCTCAGTCGGCAGGAAAACGCGCATAGAAACAGAAGTGTTATTTTGGGAAGTCGGGAGTTCAGCTGTCTAACAAGCAACACTCACTCTCCAACCCCTCGTCACGAAAACGTCAATGTAAGCGATGGACAATGGCTGATATATCCAGGTTCCTGCTTTGACATTACAAGAGGATTTTTCATCGGATGTTTCTGCTAAACTAAAGAGAAATAAAGTTAATAAAATGTGTGTATAGTATACACATACATATCTGCAGGTGTATATTTACATAAATATACCATTCATTGTACATCACCCGCTATAAGGAAAAGCTACGTGATGTAACACTCTCTCTCTCTCTTTAAGACAACCCCACACACACACGCATTTAGGTGTGTGTATATATACAAGCATATGCGTACATATATATATGTACAAGCACACACAAACATATACATTAATATATAAACACAGAGATATAAACACTCAGAAAGTCGATTATTCCCTCACTCACCAATATCAGTAGTGATATTTTTCACTTACCCTTAAAATTTCCTCGATATTTTCAGATATTGCGTCCATTTTAACACAGCGGAGAATTGATGGATTATTAATCCACATAAAGCCAGTTTTTTTAACCTATTTTATCTCATAAAATTTGCTGTAGGCGCAATACAAAAGTGCGGGAAGTCCCTCAAACATGTAAATATGCCGATGCACGGGAAGGAACAGAATATAAAACAGGACCATTTGTTTTTCAGAACACCTGACGCACGACACACCACCTGCGACTCCTGTCCCAAATAAGGAAGTATTAGAGGACTGTCGATAAGGAGACATTGTCGATACGTTTCCTCAAAAGCGCTTTGATTGAGAGATAGAAATGGAACTTACCTATCACAAGAAATTCGCACAAGAAATTGCTAAAATACGGAGTTTATCAGGTTTTATTCAACAGCTTGTAGCCTTAGTACACTCTTTATTGGCACGAAGAATTTTGACCGTATAGTGCTTAAAAATTTACGTAAACATGCACAAGCCCATTTGCTAATTTTCCACAAACCCCTGAATTAAAAGCTTTCGGCCTTAAAGTACAGTATCTGTTTTTCATTCTCGTTTCCTAGATAATGGAATGAGAGGAAAATAGCTGCGTGGGAAGAATCTTTGAAAAAAAATTTACTTTCGAGTACGGAAAAAAAAACTAAAAACTCCATGCCTTCGGTCTCGAAATCCTTCAATTTTGAAAACTAGAGTAACAATAGATACGGAAGTTTTTCATGATACTGGGATTATTCCTTGTAATATCTCAGGAGGGTAAAAAGACGCAGATTTTTTAGCAAGACAGAAAGAAGTTACAATCAAGGAGGCTAAAAATCAGTTTAAAATGTTTTCCTCCCGTGATGTGAGAACGCTGAAGGGAGATTGAAGGGGAAAGTCCATATAACTCATTAATTCACATAACACATTCGTATAACGTATTCGTATAACTTATAAATTCGTATAAAAGTTTTACTAACTTCTCTTCTATTTCTATACATATGTATAAACGTGGTAGTACATACGTTATTACATCCGTAACATTTACATGTATTAAATACGATTTGTCTAAATTGACTTAATTGCTAATACCTAAAGAGAGGGGGCGGGGGCCTAAGACAAAAAAAAAATTCTTTCTATACCCATTTTGTAATCATTTGTTTTTTCCTTCAACAATATCATTACCTAATAATTTTGCGTAGAGAGATGTTCTTCCAAAATAAGAAATTTTGTTTAAAAAAGTTTTATTCAAAATTTAAAGCATATTTACTTTGTTATCAGTTGAACCAGTAAATCTATTTTTAATTTTTTTTTTCAAAATTTTGGACAAAGAAAGATTTTAAAATAATGTGCCTTCAGGATTCATGTAATTTTTATTCATGAAATTTTCAATCACGTTGAAGGGAAACAAATATTTTTTTCAAAGTAACATCGGAAAGACTTTATTTTTAAATTTTTCAAAAATGATGAAAACAATATAATAAACATGGAAATAGGGAACGTTGTACCCAATTTCAATGAAAAATCTTACAAAGGATTTTAGATATATCCTTTCTGAAGGTGGTAAATCATGAAAAATTACATTGAAAATACCCCTTTAATTCCCCTGCACTTTACCAACGACAAATTTGTTTACGTACTCAAAGGATTAAGAACCGAAAGTCGGCACACAGTTTTGACATAGATTTCAATTTTCTCTTCTCCAATAACTACCGGCGAAACCGAAGCAAATCTGTAAAAGGCGCTATAAAAGGCAGACAATTCTGTATTTTGCATTCTTTAAGAATTCTTTCTTCATTAAATGTCCGAAGCAACAACCACAGAAATTCTTCCTAACGATAAAAACGTAAACAAGTGATCATTTCGGAGCACAATTTGGAGTTCTTTCAAAGAAATCCAGACGGATTTTTGAATCGATTCGTAACAGCTGATGAAATATGGCGACATCACTACCAGCCAGAAACGGAAGAACAGTCAAAACAGAGTGTTGAAGCAGGTGAACCTGCACCACAGCGAGCGAAACGGCTCTATCAGCAGGGAAGGTTATGGCCACTGTTTTGGGATGCCCAAGGCATAAATCTTTACAGACTATGTGGAAAAAGGCAAAATAATCAATGGATAGTGCTATGCATTTTAATGGTGAGATTACGTCGAAGTCTCTTTTAGTTAAAACAAAGGTTATTTTCCATTATGACAGTACTCATCCAGCTCATTCATATCCCATTGCAGCGGCAAAACTGTTAGGATTACGCTACGAAATTATTCCTCACCCTCCGTAATGTCCAGATTTGGCCCCACTCTGAGTAATATGTGTAACTAAACATGAAAATATTTATTGCAGAGCAGAAATTGGCATCAAAGTCTGAAGTCATTAGCGAAACAAACGCTTATTTTGCAGAGTTGAACGTCTTACTTTGAGGAAGGAATGAAAGAGCTTAAAAACCGTTGGACCTAGACACCTTAGGAAGATTAGGAAGAAAAAGTATAAGATTTCTTTCAAAACACGTCATTTTCATTATTTTTGCATGGACTTATCAAACGACCATCGAGCGCTTGCGTGTGTGTAAGTGAGTAACTAAGTAATGCGATAACGGAAGTGGCACGAGGGAAGATGCGAATAGTCACATGATATTCCTTAGATTATCCTCACGGTACAACTATAAGGAACAAGTACTTTACAAAAAAGTACGATAGGCAGACTGAAAGAAATCAAGGATCATCCTAGCATTGTACTGTTGCTGACAGAGAAAGACAAGCATTTGACTGACCGACCGATCGAACGACCCACTCACTCGCGCAAAAAGGGGGGGGGGGATAATTTAATATAAACACAAACTCATTACATCGTTAGGCCACCTTTTGCTCTAAATACTGCTGCGACTCTCTTTGGTTCCATGAGATGTTGGTAGGTAGCTTGAGAAATCTGAAACTACATTCAATGGACTGCACTGTTCTGTTCTCTAAGAACTGACGGTTCTAGATCCAGTTGTCTGATGCCCCTTTCGATCTCACCCCATAAATGCTCAATTGGATTGAGATCTGGTGACCAACTAAGGAGGATAAAGTCTCTGTCATGCTCTTTTCGTTCGGTTTTTGGCTTCGTAGCCCACTCTTTGTAAACATGAATAACAGTGTCTCAGAGCTATTTATGTTCACGATGAAAAAGGAAGAAATTGAAATTAACTAAAAGTCATGAGCTAAACAGGAGCCGCATATCCTCGACTAGCAGCCCTCAATGGACCTGGTTTCGATTTATCCAACCAGGGAGCATAAGTGCACCAACATCCCAATTACATAAATAACATTGACTGAAAAGAATATTTTTTTTCTTTAATATTACTAATAGTTAATTATTAAATATGTAGTTTTTTCTTTCTAACACAGCAGGCACTTGTCCTCTCGAAAAATGCCCTGATATAAATATGCAAAGTAATGCAGTTAAGATTGTTCAAAACCTTGTTTTATCATGATTTTGTTGTTAAATTGTTCACCTGTTTTCGGATACTTTATTCTTAACATTCATTTCAAAGACTTTCAAAATTTGCTACAAAAGATAGGGCGTTTTAAATTTATTTCTGTTATTCGAATTTTATTTTTAAATAAAGCATTTAACTCATGAAAATTTAGATTAAAAAATTTTCGGTCTATAAGTATATTTTAAATACTTGGTTCTGTGCGACAAAACTCAAGTGATTTTTTTTTCTCCATTTCAATCGCTGCACCGTTTACGTGTTGAATAGTACAGCAACAAATAGCAGAAGGTGTCAGTCTCATTGCATATCAGTCAATAAGCCCCCCCCCCCCCCTCCCTGTTGACCTTTTAAAATATTTATGTTTACTCTTTTCCTTCAATAAATTAAACTTTCAAATCGCGTTTTGAGTTTGGTTTTGGAAGTTTTAACATCTAGAAGATGTCTTTTTTCTTTAAGAGCGAATGTCCTCATTTCAGATGGGAAAGTTTAAGTCGTGAACATATGCTGCTTAATAAATAATCAATAACCAACCCAACTGAGCCGAGTTAGAATTTTAAAGAGGTAATTTGCACATTAAATATTGTTTTGTTTTTGTTTTTTAAATTCTGAATGTTTGGTCAAGATATTTTGTTGCCATAAAACTACAGCGATAGAGAGTGGAAAACGATAAGATCTTGAAGGAAAAAAAAAATTAAGATTCTTTTCAAAACACAAAAGGTAGGTGGAAATACGGCCTTTTGACGTTATCAAACATATCAGCGAAAGAAGACTTCTCTAAAAAGACTTAAACGATGCTTTTTTACAAGGATCCTTAAATATATATATATTTTTTTTATTAGTCATTCAGATGACCTAAAACTTTTCAAATGCCTCTTTAGGAAATCTTAAACTGAATTTTTGAAAAGCATTCTACCAATTACATTTATATTTACATCATACCTGTAAGAAAGTTCTCATGGACTTGAACTATAACCCGAGACTTCACGTCGACTCGCTACATCACAGGAGAATTCGTCCGCAGAACCCCACAAAGTCCCTCAAAAATCCTATACGGTTTCATGAGGCATCATTTCACATTTTACGCAGTCTTTATTACACCGCCCAACAAACAACATCCTGTTAACCATTAACTTAGCTGTATTTCCTGACTTTTTTTTTTTAATCCTACACCCGCATGCTGCAAATCTGCTATTCCCTGGCATCCATTAGTTTTTATTTTTTTTAGCCTGATCATTTTTAAGCGCTTTAAAGAAACGATTTTCAAGAATGAGGCATTGAAATGATTTTGGATTATTTTAGGCTCTTTTACAATGACTTACCATAATTTTTGTTAAGGTGATCAGAAGAAAACCAGAAGCGGCTCTTCTGCAGGATTTATCAAAGGATATACCCCCAATCTCCGTGATAAAATGTACGCGACGAAAGGTTTTGAAATCAAGGTCCTTTGAGACGGCCCCCGCAGATCCGCCGTCAATCGCTGCGTTTCCCAGACTCTCTCCCCTGGTGCTAAAAATACCGGCGGACAGAATAGAGAAAAAGGGGTGCTCCTCCCCCGCTCGAGAACGGGTGGAAAAATCGATAATCGCGCCTCCATTCAGGACGGGGCGCGCGAGATTTAAGACCCGATTAACTCTGGCAAAGGATTTCAAAGGGCGCTCTCAAACTCAAAACCTTATTGTGATGCGTTGCGGTAGCCTCTAAGCCTCTAAGCAAGGGTGAAAATTCTAAGTACGACTTGAACCCAAATCACACATACGATGTTCATCTGAGATCCAGCCAACATTGTATTCAAATACGAGCAGACATTAGTAGTAGATATTGGCTCCCTTTAGTAATTGCGAGCCGTTTCTGAAATTTTACTTCGTTCTTGCCATATTGCAAATTTTCCGTTAAGAGCAGCTCCCGTACCCCCTAAAAAATTGTGCGCTCAACCCTCCAGGTATGCATGCTAGAGTTTAAGAATCGCTGATGTGCAGCAGTTTGGACGCAGTTCGACAAACACCAATCTGTAAGCATATTTATTGTCTCTGCGAATATAGTTTTCATTGTAAAAGTTCAGCTACCTCAGAACTACAGTAGTTACAGTACTGACGTATAGAAAATTCTATCCGAAACCAACTGTAATATTTATGCAACTTAATACAAAAGAGACGGGGCGGTCATTTTCAGTTTTAAAAATTTGTGAAACATCACTGCAAACGTTTTACCGTGTTGTACGTAACATCACTGCAAACGTACACCGTATTGTACAGAGAAATTCTGAAAAAAAAATTGTGATGCGTGTAAGGAATCATTAAAAACAATGTTTAATCGCATTTTTTCCGATTTCTGTCTATCTTAAAATCGCTATCACCCAGTTTCCACATCAGTAACAAAAATCATACGTACTTAACCATACATACTGAGCTTTAATTAGAGGAAAGTCAAAGTTATTAACCGAAAATGATTCTTTAAAGATATTTTAAAAACCTCAAACACGCTCATCAAACAGATCCAACGAAATCCTATTTGTTGTAGCTTGTCACATATTTCAGTGTATTTTTCTTGCTCTTCAAAGCGAATTCTTTTATCTTACTTTGGACACACCTCGTTAACCCGCAGGTAGACTTCAAGAACGCACCTCCGAACTCAAGGCCAAGAGCAAAATGAAAATGAAAATAATAGCCAGACAAGCCTACATAAAACTTGAGAATGATTGCAGGAAACGATTTCGTAACACAATGATTAACCCTACACTTCCCAACTTTCTTTTACTCTTCTATATTATAAAACAAAAATGTGTCAGTAGGTCGAGCTTCGGAAGCTTTTAATGAAATGGAACTGCACCCGACACAAAAGATAAAATTATCTTGAATAAAGTATTCACATAGAGAAAAAACTATTTTATCACATAACGCCAGCTGTGCGTACTCCTAGACATGCGTTGTACTACGGGACTACTTTAAATTATGGAATGCCGTGACAAACTCTGCGTCCTGTATCAAGTAGATGAGAACATGCGACTTTGAACGCACACTGGTAGTCATAGGTCTCACTAACTATCAGTCTACACGCAGATCTGTAAACTAACTTAAGCATTGGAAAGTTCACCATGAGTCAAAACAGGAAGGAATGGCAAGGCTACGGAAACAAAATACAGAGCGAAAAGCCTTTCAAACTCACTTACCGAGAAACCTGGACGTGAAAACACGCCATTCACAACCTGGATGAGAAGAGCTTTGGGAACACATTACAGTAAAAGAATAAACCACATAACAACATTCTTTTGGATACCAAGTTGGACACCTGAAGATAAGTCCTATGTCATTTCTGTAAATATGCTGATTAATGATAATAACAGTATGTTCACCGTGCTTGGTCAGTAAGAGACTGGTGGAAAGTCTCGAGGTGAGATTGACGACAGCAAGCAGCAATCTCATAAGAATGTCATCTTCGCGCATTTGAAGACCTCAGAGAATGTTACCGCGGAAACTGCGTATTGGTCAGTCTTGAAGATCTAAAACCGAACTCTCCTGTCGGGAGTAAACACTTTAGTTCATCAGCAGTCCTGTCGAAAACACTCAACGGGATAGCTGGAAACGGACAAACACATACACATAACGATGTATGATTGTACAAGAATTTTAAAAAGGTATAAAATCTTAAAAGTATCAAAACAGATAACCATGTGTTGAAGAAAGAAATATGTATTCGAAAGCAATAATCATTGACAAGAAGCCAAGCTATTCCTCTAAATCCTTCAGATAATATGACCCTGGACGGGATTCATCACAGGACTTATATTCCTCAACACTTAGGGGGAAACACTGTATTGTGGACCTTCAGAAATTTAGCAACATGGGGGGTGAGAGGTAAAAATTCGGAAGCGATGAGAAAGAAATAATCAGGATTACAACTTAAAGACAAAACTAGAATCTATTATGAAATGGCTGCAAAATGTCAAGGGGTTGGATGATTCAAGGGCCGGAAGGATGGAGAGGCTGCGTTTTGTGGTTGTCCCTATTTTTTGGAAAGTCCTTTAGAATAACTGTGAAAAAAATTATAAATTAATTTAAAACTCTACGCAAAAAATTATATTTCCGTATTTTTTATATATATTTTTTTAATAGTTCCTTCACACGCTTTGCAATTTTTTTAAATAGTACAGACTTTTCAAAAATTCACTTTAACAGGTTTCAAAAAGTGATTTTTTTTTTAAACTCTGTCAAAATATTAGTTCGTTTTACCCACTTCATAGAAAATGTTTAAAGATTATAAAAAATTTTAAAAATACCTTTAACACGTTATCTATAAAATTTTTTCAAAATAATTATGTTCAGACTGTTTAAAACGTTTAAAAGTATAAAGGGAGCGAACAGGAATACAGACGAGTTTTACATGCATATACATTAAAATAGTGAATGCCGCACAGTCGATCGATGAGATTGATTTAATGCAATAATGTGGCTCACGCGGCCTGAAAATAAAGTCACATAGTCACTGGTAGAGGTTTCAACGTGTTGAATAATTTTTTTTTTTTTAAATTCCCAAGCTTCCAAAAAAAAAATTCTGACGTAAGTTAAAAGATTTGTAAAAACACGTGAGTTTCAAAAAAACTTTTAAAAAGCAAGTTACGCGAATTTTTAAAACTTTTCTAACGGTTATTCAATAAATTAAAATTTTAATGAGCTATTACAATACTCTTAGCAAGCGTGCAAAACAAATTCATAAAACATTTATAAGCTATGGAAACTTTTGCGATGCAAGCAAAATAAACTTTTACAAAATTTCTCAAAATAAAAACAATTTTTAAGCGCCTAAAAAAGTATTCAAAATGAATTTGACAACTTTCTGGGGGATTCTTAGCTTTACATACATAATACCTATCAGGACACGCCTACTTTCGAACAGAAAACAATAAGAGCATGAAAAGACCGTGCAGTCATCACATAGTGACTGTTACACGTTTTCAGTACGTGTAAACAGATAAGGATAGGTGCGCCGAGGGCTTTAAACGAACATTTTCTTCTTTCTCCCAAATGCTGAGTTTCACATGACCCGCGGGCCACCGCAAATTTATAACTCAGCACGAGTTATATCTCTTCTAAACAAACAAGAAACGCATACACACAGACACAAACGTAGATAACAAAAGAAGGAAATAAGTAGATTAGATATGCAGTGAATGGAATAAAACGTTTTCACCCCGCGGAAAGTTCATTTAGAATTACTATGTCTCGCGCTATGATCGGGATTTGTGGGAACGAACAAAACGGGCACACAATATATATATATATATATATATATATATATATATATATATATATATATATATATATATATATATATATATATTGTGATACCATCATCCCTTGCAACAATTGGCTACATATATGTCAACAGAAAAATATATTTCCATGCTAACTTAAACAGGGAAAATTATTTTTAAATCGCACACAATCAATGCTTATTGTTGTAAAATTTAAAAAATATATTGAAGGTTCTCTCTTAATGGCAATTTTTCCCTGACGGCTCTTTTGTCGTTTCAAGATGAAAGTCATTGTTTTTAACACTTCTGGAGAATATTAAAGACTTTCAATTGTAATATCTTTGACGATCGTAAGCCTGGACCTAGGATCAAATTCGGGTCAGAAAACCTCAAGGCTCCCGGTGTCCGGCTAAGTAAGAGGAAATACCTTTTTTGTCTGATATTCCTCTCACTTCCTCATTCTTTTTGTAGCCGATTACTTGTGATATTTAAAGTATCTTTTGATTCTATATTTATTCGTCTCTATAGGATTTCTTTTTTCACGATGATTGTTTGTCATGTATGTCAATGACTATTCACAATCGTTCGTTACGAAATTCGATCTCCTTTATAATCACACCATCCTAAATCAAGAATCCAACTCATGGATCCTTACCACGATACTGGCGCTATCCCGCTCACGTAAAGAAACCTAAACTTTGAATGTCATTTTTCACATCTTTCCCGATTTCCCATCTGAATTTGTTGTAGGAGATTTTAATATTTGTTTTAATTAAATGCATAAAGTTGATTTTTTTGGTTGGATTGGAGATGCTGGATAAATAAATTACTTTATTAGACAATTTTGCGAACGTTCATTTGGAATCTTTTTAAACCTTCTACTGTTGTAGCTTGGTTTAGACTTGAAAATTTCCATCATACATGGGGAAATGCTTTCATGCACTCTGCCTACGGCCTCGCAGTTTTATAACGCTGTGCTCTTTAAAATCCCCTCCCTCCAAAGAGTACTAACACTAATTTAACCAAAGGGTTAAACGAGAGGAAAAATTTTCGGAGGTATTGAGAAATGAACTATATAAAAATGTATATTATTGAGATTAAAACAATGTTGCCGTGAAGCGGTCAAATAATCACAAAAATGTAACAAATGAGCGGGGTTAAAAATGAAACAAATCAGCGAAAATTAACCACAAGATCGGATCAAATTGAAAGCTTTGATAATTCATTCTTTACCGCGAAAAGTCACTTTGGCATACTAAGAATGAGGTCCTGAATTTATTGATGAGGATGGTCATCTGGTTGAATCGGGATGGAGTACTTTGTTAGAAGATTACAAAAGAGGGGAAAATCATGTATTTAAAAAATTCAAAATCTTCTAAAATGGGAAATAGGGATTCTTTTAATAGAAAGATCAAACTATGATGTAAAAAATTTCCTGAGAAATGTATATGCTTGTTCGCTTAGTCCACAAGTTTTCTAAAAATTCTGAGCTCGCCGATTATAAGAGCAATTAGCACAGCTCGAGATATAAAAGACATATCTGTGAGAACCGTTCAGCGTGTTAATTACATTAGCCAATATATTGTACGCGAAAAAAAAAACCATCAGAGTTAACCTCGACTGGGGATAAAAGTAATAGTAGAGTTACAAGCCATGGAAAAAGCCATGGACCGCGATAGGAGATATCTTTTTCTAGGATTAATAAATAACCTAGATGAATTTGACGGATCTTTATAAAATTGAACATGTTTTCCTAAGTCCTCAATAATGTTTTAAGGAAAGTAATATTTTTAAGCAAACAGGTATGAGAAGTCATCAGTCTAAGAAGCTGTGTTTTAACACTTAAATGCTTTATTTAAAATTGTTCCAAATTTATAAAAATTTTAACTGTGGTTGAAGAAGAGTTTTGTTTTTGTTTTAGCTCTAAGCTTATCTCCTTGGCCGATTTGCATTGCTGTCTTTTAAAGTACTCCAAAATTTCCAATAAAACAAGTAAATGTAGTAATGTATACAAGTATATGTAGCAATGTCTTGGTGAAGTTTAATAGAGAAGAAGTATTGAATTTAATCAATAGCACTTTGGTTCCTATTTAGAATGTAAAACCGAGTTTTATTTTATTTTATCATAAATAATAATTTGTAAATACTTTTAAGAGAATCACCGTCATTGACATTTTTCATGGGTTTTGTAATAATATTTATTTTCCAAAAGCATTTTAAACTATCTAATCTGACATTCGACCATGGATAAAATGGCTATCAAATCATTCAGATTATTACATCATGTCATAAATAACGTCAAAATTACTACAATTATAACTGCGGTGGAAAGAGAAAGTTATTGCTATATTATTTAATTTTCAAAACTATTTTGAACTGTCTAATGCGGCATCGAGGGCCTATCACTTGGTTCATATTACTTCTGGAGCGCATCGTAGCGTTAGCGGTAAATATACTAATCATTCCTAGAACTAAACGCAATTTCCACGTGATGCGTCAAACGAATCACAGGTCGTGTTAAAAAATCTCGGCACCAACGGAGAAATGTAACGCTGTGCTCTACAAGTAATGTGAAGGGTCTTATGGCTAGTTCACATTGAATCCAAAGCGTTACATAGCGTCATCCTGAAAAAAAAATTTTCCAATCACAGACGTCGATTAATTGACCACTTAATACGTCAAACCAATCAAAAGTCATGTGAACACTTTCGGGTCCAGCGGAGTAACGCAACGCAACGCAACACTCTGGATGTAATGAGATCAAGGCCTAGTCTCGGGACATTTCACCGTGCGGAAACGACGTCATCGGGACATATATTATTAATCGAGAATAATGCTCCTTGGTAGATGTTACAAATATGCATCACGATGACACAAATTTTCGTATGACTCGAAACTCAAGCCCTTGAAAACCATATATAAAATGGCCATTTAACCGTCGCATATTGAGGACACATACCGGCTTGGAAAGTGGGAGTGCAGACTTCCATGCTGATACTAATGGGGAAAGTTTTTGAGACAATATCCCTAAAATTTTACTACTGATTCATTACTGAAATTTTATTTTGGACCTTAGTTGATTAATACAAGATATATTTTATAAAACTAATTCCCTGCAAAAATTAATTTTGCTACCGCTTCAATTGCAGAACATGACGTGGATGACATCCAACTTTCCTTAAAAATAAAATTTCTCTCACTGGGGTAAACACTTTTCCACAGTGCAAACAAAAAAAAATTTTAACACTTCTGTTGAACAATGATTATTTAATTTGGGGAATTTTTAAACTCTTCATTATAGAGAAACCTGCATCTCTTCCGTGTGTTCATTTAACACAACTAAACTGTGGACAGTTTTATGCCTAAAACACTCTTTTCATTCATTAACAAAGTATTCTGGACTTCCTCTTTTGGACACACTCTACATCACCTCAAACACGTAAGAAAAAGATCGGCTTAAAAAAAATTGACAAAAATAAGTTGTAGACGAAATTAAACTCAGATTTAAAAGCATTTATAAAACAATACCGAATAACAAATATTCTTTGAGAAAAACGGTGAAAGCGATGAAATATCCTGATCAAATCGATTAGATAAACAATTATTTCATTACAAACGTTCGCGTAACAGAAAGATATTCCCAATCGTTATCTGCAAAACAAACACTAAAAAATTCTCCATAGATGATACTATAAAGACAAGATAAGAAATTTTCTTTATAAATTTTTTGGATGAATAAGCATACTGTGCTTCGAATCTACGGATAACATTTAACGCCAAATAACGAATTTTTTTCTTAAACAAATCTGGACGTATTTAAAATCAAATGGGAAAGTTTTCCCCTAGTTTGTCACTCGCTCACGCACTAAAAACGGGGGAAGGTAGAGATCAGAATGAGGACGAAAGAAAACAAAAAGTTAGATGAAATTATTATTTTGACTAATTGCGGACAATAAATTTGGTGGTAGTTATTTCGTGCAATAAAAGTTAACAAATTAAATCATTCATATCCAATAGACAAAATATTATTCTGAAAGAGTATTCATTTTTTTTCATTTCCTGTAGATAAAATATTTTTCCCTATCCAGGTGCGTTGTAGGAAGAAAAAAAATTATCAGTACCTCAAGATTTAGCCTCATACAACACAGTATCCAGTATAATATTCGTTTGTTTTCTATAGTTGCCTAACAAACTGAATTTATAAAAATTAAAAAAATACATGAAAGTTTGAAATACATTACATAAGATCGATACCATGCTAAACAGAAATGAAAAATATCTTTACGTTTTTATTTTAGAAGATTTATCTTCCATTGAAAACAAAATGATAACGAACAATTACAAAAGTTAAATTTTTTAATCACTTCCTTCAGTTCTTTCACAACATATTTCGAACATTTTCACAAGTACACAATGCAGAGTTCAAACCTATCTATAAAAATGTATCGCCATTTTTAAACATGGAATACCTCAAGACATTAGATTACACGGTCTCCCATTCACGTAATTTCATAATAATACAATGCTTTAATTGTACATCTTATCAATTTACCAGGACAGAGTTTTCATTTCAGGTGCTAAGTTTAATGATCTCTTAGTTTTCAAATAGATATACGCATCTCACATTTCATATTCCCTTTATGCGCGCACGCGCACACACACCCATACGATTATATGATATTTTTGGAACAAATGAAGACGAAACAATTCTAATAATAATCATTTCAAAAAATCCATTCATCCCCCCTCCTCAATTTGGTGGTTTTTCACTGTTTTACACAGTAAAATCTTCAGAACTTTATTTTGCATAACTCCTCCTTGTAAAATCGATACGAAAGAGAAATATTATATCTCTTATAATCTTTTCACTCAAGTGCGCTCCATCTGTTTCCTCAATTAATACATATCACCTTGTTTTTTCCTAAAAAATGAAATTGCTAAAGAATACTAATTAGTGAAAATTATTCCTGGCCGACTTGGTCTTTACAGACGTCACAAGCTTTTCCCAAAAATCTCTCTTTTAGAGAACACGAGAAAAAACTTGAGGTTTAGTTTTACTCACTGTCGGACTTTCAGCTTTACCCTCCCAACTTACGTGACGTCAGTGCTGACGTAAAAGTAAAGTGCGGGACTGGAAATGCACGAGCGTGGCATACTTAGTTACAGAAAACAGTGGTTTTCATTAGTTCGTTCTTTTTCGTTATATTCATGTAATAATTGTATTATGTATTCGCTATGCATCCACGAATTGTGTCGTTATACATAATTCCCAAGTTGAATTATGACTGGATGCATATACAATAGAAGCAAGCTATTTAAAATTAATTTGTTTTTTTTTTATATAACTATGCAACCTGTATTTTGTCCATTCCAGTTACCCAGACTTTTAGAACTTTAGAAATCATCCCTGCAACAGAACTCATAAGAGTAAACCTTTCAGAGTGAGCACGAAATAAAATCTCTCATTAAGACACATTTTTCTATCCTCTTCCTTAAAGCGTGCTTTATCTACAGAGACTACTGTCAGTGAATTAGGATTTAATGCTTTGATGCGATAATGCACTAATACCATTTAACTTTATCCTTATCATGTATCTTATAAGATCACGATACGGAACGATGAATATGGAGCATTGTCGGTAAGCTATCTGTTAGTTAACCTTGCCGTATTATTGACCCCATTCTGTTTTCCACCACAGCACATCATCAAATGATCCATGCTGTCTCTCGCTGTCACATTATTAAAGTCCATACTCCAACATTTGTATCGCTTATCATTTCTTCGAGGAAAGCTTCTGGATAATCCATCGGCGCATCAAAATGGCATACAGTAATACGATACAGAGCATCGTACCCGATCAGATCAGAAATCTTGATACCGGTGCGGCTAAATGATAGCTGTTGGTGCTGACACATCCGAACAGGTTATTAATAAATGCAGACACGTAAAAACTCGCTCGAATTTTCAATAAAATTCGAGGAAAATTTCGTAGTCATAATGTGTCCCAATATTGGACACATTATGACTACGAAATTTTTTAACGCTCTGACGATTAAATAAAATAAATGCGGTTAAGCTAGTTTATATTGAGTCCAATTACATAACTGTTTATATATATATATATATATATATATATATATATATATATATATATATACTAGCTGAAAACCCGCGCTTCGCTACGGAGTACATTCAAATTAAATACAACGGTCAACGTATGCAATTTATGCCAAAAAATATATATATTTATAATAAATGCGATATAATAAATGATCAATGTATACAATTGATGTAAAATATATATCAATCTATATATATATATTTATAAAAAAATCGTAAGGGATATGCATTTTTTTTGGATAATATCCAATCGTCTGCTGCATTAGAAAGAGAAAAAAATATTTTTTTTGTCTATTTAGTTGTTACGCACGTGACGATAAATTTATTGAAAGTACCAGAAAAAGAAATCACGTGATCAGCATTTAATAAATTAAATTCTAAAAATTAATCTTTAAAAATTCACCAAAAATCAGGAAATGGAGGTAAAAATTCGAAAAAAATTGCATTTTGAAGGAATTTTTATGATCTTTCTCGTGATATAAATTTTATAACCCTCAATGTATTATTTTAAATGCAAACGTAAAAAAAGTTTAAAAAACAGCTTAAAAATTTAATTTAAAAAAATCTAAGAAGAATTTTTGAAAAATCTTTCTTAGTGCACCCCTACACTATTAGAAGAATCGCCATGCAAAATTTCAGCCCTTTAGGTCCAGCGGTTCGGTCTGTGCGTTGTATGTCAGTCAGTCAGTGAATGAATGAGTCAGTTACGGAACTGTTTTATATATATATATATATATATATATATATATATATATATATATATATATATATATATATATATATATATATAATGCAGAGAAATTTTATCCCATAAGATCACATGTTTCTCTTCATGTTAAAGACTGCTATGCTGAGAATATGCTGAACATCGGCTCAGTTCCATAGAATAATTTAATGCCTTTGAAGAAGGGTTTTCATTTCCAACATTTTGATATTACATTATGCAAATTTATTAGACCTAAATAATAAGAGAATACAATACCTAGCAATAAAAAAATATAATACTAACTAAGAATACAGCACTAACAAAAGGGTAAATTTCTTATCCGCCCTGCCTATGAAACCAACCACAAACGCATTTCAGGTTCTGAAATATTTGAATACACATCACGAAGTACTTTTTTGAGTAAGACCTAATATGTCTACCCACACAAAATACATTGGTGTTTCCTATACACCTTGAACAGATAGTGCAGTAATGATTCAAGCAAAACTTTTTAGCATTTTTTTTTAAGCATGGGGCGCAGTTTGTGCATACTAAACTACGACACATATGAAGTGTGTCAACCTTAGACACCCATAAGATCGATCTACAATTGTCTGGCTTCGCCAACTCAATTACTTATTCTAATTTTATATGATACTAAAGAGAAATCCTTTTTCTGTTATTTATAATCGCACACGCGAATCAAAAAATACCGGCTATAAGGGCATCACGGGTATTGGATTTTTGGATAAGGAATGCTCCATTTGTACTGGTCAAATACTGGATATAGCGCAACGGTGCGATAGACATGAGGGAGAAACCTCCGAAGTAAGAACTTTTACAAATTTCACCCTCATTTTTCATTACCTCATCTGTTGAAAAAAGTTAAATAAGAAAAGGTTCTTTGTGTAGGCAAAGGAAACAGCACTTGAGGAACTAGAGCAGAAAAAATAATGGGTAAGCTCTCAAGGAAGACGTTTTTGTGACTGACCAAGTCAAACACTTACTTGCTCACGTCACCCCTAAAAATAATATATTTTGATGAGAATTGGCATTTTTTCTTCCCCTTCGATTTACTACTTTTATTTTTGAGGGAGCAAGTGCAAGGTTAGATTAATTTTGTAATTAAAATAATGTACTTATATTAATAGCACGTGCCATAAAAATTGCATCGGTTAAGTACATTAAAACTAATTACTATTACAGTAAGAGCATTTCCCAATAAATACGTAATCATCAAACATAATACGAGTACAAGACATTTTATTACAGAAAAACTTCGCGATGTGGTGTATATTGCGAACTTCCATTTAGGAAGGCCTTCAATTCAGCAAAAATTCTGCAGATCTTGAATTTGAATGAGAATGCACTTAGCATTCTCGTTCTCAAAATGAGTCCATTAATCTCAGAAATAAATTCCTATTAACAGAGCTTTTCAGAAGTTCACCCATAAACAGTGAAACCCTGATTTTTCGTTCTTCACCAAACGAGCAAAGAAAAAAAAAATATTGTATGATACGGGAACGCGTATAATAGAAATAGCTAGTAGGAAATATGTATAGGAAATAAAAGAAACTTTAAACATAGAAAATAAAATAAATTGAAAATAAGTTAAACAACACTTAAAAAAATTAAACAGAATACGATGGCAAAAACAATACAAATATTCTTTGGGTGGTTAAAGCTAGAGGTTAGTTGTTTCTGAAAAAAAAAAACCTGAAATTTTTGCTTCCTTATTGTTTGTTTTAATTTCAAGAGTATTATCGATTACAGATAGACTTTGCGACTGCTCATGCAAATCGTGACACAGGAGAGTATTTTCTGTAGATCAGTACATCTCATGTACCAACAAAAGGAGAAAAAAAATTGGTTTCCGCAAAGGCCGTTCTGTCGTCGTCTAATTCCAAGAAAATTCCATTAAATCAAATATTCCTTGTCTCCTCATATTATTACATTATTGAATATTTTTTCTAATCAAACCGTGTAGAAATTTTTACACCCTTTTCGTTTAAAACTAATTCATTTACTGGGGCATACCTGCAAATTCTTGCCTGAACTATTCGATTGAGATATTTTCTGGTGTATCACTCGGATAACTTTTTGTTTGTTTGTTTGCGTATTTGTGTGTGTGTTAGTTAAGAAAGTAAGTAAGTAAGAAAGAAACTCCCTTTCCTAAATTCAATCCCCAGTAATATTAATTCATGGCTTTAAAACCCTTAGCCACAGAACTTCCCATGAAACGCATGCCTTTGCATTTCTACACGTGTATGTTCGGATTCAGGAGTGGGTTAACATCGCGAGCCCCAAAATCTGCTGACCCTACAATTAATAGTCACATGTCTACCTCGCCCTCGCATTTAATGTTGAAAGATGATATTACTTCCGAGCCGTTCTTCTGTAATAAACGGATGTACTCTTGTCGCTCCATTAAACGATTCGGCCGAACTGCTTCCAAATTTAATTTGTATTCCTTTCAGGCTGAGTCTAGCTCCAGCCATGTAAATATGAGCTAGTTTTTCCTTTCAGGTAATAATTTAAGGACGTGGTGTAATGTGTATATTGGCGAATGGAAGGCACTTTGCTCAAATAAACAGACCATATTCCAAGTCGATTAATTTATTTCTTGCTTGAGAGAACAACGCCATTTTCAAAAACTCCGCTGCGCCGAACAGCACGCCCGTTAGCAACGACTCTCCAGCCCAATCTGCCACTACTTCTATATTCTCCTCAGAGCGTTCCCCCTATCACGCATGGTCAAAGCACCACATGGAAACTTCCAGAAGCGTCCTTTGTTTATGTCAGCATTATATCTTCGCGCTAAACCTGTACATCTAAAATAGATTCCCCTCAATGGAACTTCTTACTTTCACGAATCGAGGTCACTTCCCGAAACGGGGAAAAACCCTTTTTCCAACGCATTTTGACAATGATTTTAATGTTAAGTTTTGCTATTCTAAAGCCCCCTGTAATTTCCTCAATTAATGTTTTGACAAACAAACACACAAACAAACAAACAAACAAACAAACACACACACACACACACACACACACATTTTTGCAAGGTTGACGTTGATACGCCAAGGGACTTAGCTAACTTAATTTGCGGCTGTTGGTTTCGCGGCTGTTGGCAATTCTACTAATGATCTCTCGAAACATGAAATCCTAAACTTACACGACCAGCCCGTCATGAGACTCTTCCCTCCTGCTTTCCAAGACATACTGCAAGGAAGATTATGCGAAAAGATGAGATAGAACCAGTTCAAAACATCTGTATGAAAGGGAAACAAAGAAATAAAACCTAAATCCTAATTGCGTGATATATTGGAAAAATTTTTACTCGGCATCTCAGTAAAAACATTACTTACAGGTAAACTTGAGGACGGAGAAATGTATCACGCGGGAATAAAACACGTTATTGGAATTGGATATTTGACGAGGCACAGAAATATAACACTCGAAGTGGAAAAACGATAAATCGGGGTTTAACTGTAATTCGACGATATTTAACGAGGCCAAAGAAAAATAACACTCGAATCGGAAAAACGCTAACTGTAAACGCCGAACAGCACGCCCGTTAGCAACGACTCTCCAGCCCAATCTGCCACTACTTCTATATTCTCCTCAGAGCGTTCCCCCTATCACGCATGGTCAAAGCACCACATGGAAACTTCCAGAAGCGTCCTTTGTTTATGTCAGCATTATATCTTCGCGCTAAACCTGTACATCTAAAATAGATTAAATAACTAAATTAATAAATAACTAACTGTAATTCGACGGGAAATACACTCTCGAGAAAGTGTTACTAAAGACGTTATCCGATCTTTACAAAATTGAAAGCATTTTATTTAAACAAGACTTTTTCCTATTGAGAATCTTTATAAAGCAGAATCACGTATTTTTTTATTTTATTTTTAAACATTTTAAGAACGTATATAAGACACGAATTAATCTATCAATAAAAATTATCAAGTTAAAAATTTCGGATACCACTTTTATCAGCAGGTTATGTTCCCTCTTAGTTTAATTTATTTTTAAACTTATTCTTTATGATTATTGGGCCTTTTTTAGAAATGTACATAATTTATTGTTTGTCGTTAATAATTTATTGTATCTCGTTAAGCGATATGTGTTTTTTTTCTTTTCCTCGAAGCCGCAAGTACTTTGTCCTGAGGACATTAATCCATCCACACTGCGAATTAGGGCTTGTTCACATAGAATCCGTCAGCGTCAGCTTAAAAATTTTTAACCAATCATATACCAATCATTGACCCATTTAACCAATCAGCGCCAACGGAATCTTTAACGCTAACGGATTCTATGTGAACAGGCCCTTAGTTGGCTACTTTATTATGGGAGCCCCATATAGGTGAGTCAACATTGCTCCCTATGAGGGAGCTGGGAACAGCAAGGGAACGACCATGCCTTATCCGGGATTCAAACCCGAGCCCATATCGTGGATGCCCTAGGAGCCAACCACTTTAAGATGTGGGCGGCAAGCGATTTAAGCTATCTAACTGTAACATTTATTTAATTTATTATTTTTTTTAATATCTAGTTATAAATTCTTATATATTTATGCACAAAGAATTCGCTGCAGTTTCATCATTATACAAAATATAATAGTTTTGTAGCCCTCTCAAAAAATTTATTAATTTTTCCTAGTATCTGCTTAACAATTTGCTTTAAGCTTACACTTTTAAATTAAGTAACGACACCTCGTTAAATAGAGGCTTAACGCAACTGAATTTTATATTTTTCATTCTGAAAATTTTGTCGTTAAAACAAGAATTTATGTAGTATAGCGATGTAACAAAACCTGATTTACAGAAATTGATTTTGTTCCTTATCCCTACTAACTAAGCAGACCTTCATAAAAAAAAAATTAAAAAATCCTTGAAATGACGAATTATTAAATTCCTGTAATAAATATATTAGTCTTTTAAACTAAATGTGAAAGTAACCTTAAGAACAGAAATATATGTTTTTTAAATATACTCTTAAAGACATTCAAAATATTTAATTAAAACTTTCACAAATTTAGAAAATCTCTCTTAATATAACTCAATTGAAAACATTGATTTTGAACTTTCTGGTCAATTCAAGTCGAAAGATAAAAGCTAACAAAGAAATGTTTTAGAATACGAAACTTCGATATGCATAAATTTAAGTTACGCTGTAAAATTAAATAATGCACATTTAAACTTTTCGGTAAAAATACTCTCTATATGTCTTTGGTCTCATTCCTTTTAGAGTAATTTAGGCTGATTCAACAAATACGATGATATTTTAAAATATTAAACAATAAAATTTTTAAAGCATGCGCGGAGAACAATGCACGATGCACTACCGACGCTTTTTTTCCATACTGATGACTGTACATTTTTTAACATAATTATTACAACGGATTCTACGCATATGTATATAAATTACATATCTCTTAATCTCTCTTATGAAAGTTGAATCATTTTTTTCTTTATTTCATTTTGTTCATTATTATTATTATTATATATATATATATATATATATATATATATATATATATATATATATATATATATATATATATATATATATATATATATATATATATATATATATATATTCCGATGCGGAGGCACTTGTCGTCAAACATTCGCCTATACTACGCCGCAATTTTACAGCCCATTTTATTGTGGGGGCACTATATAGGGGATCAGCATTACCCCCTATGAAGGGACGACACGAACGGAGGCATTTTTCGGGGCGCAACGCCAGGATTCGATCCGAGCACCCTCAGCACCGAAAACCAGCGCGCTGTACCACTGGGCCGCCACATATATCAATACGAATGTTATGAATGGTCGAAAAACTAACCTAAAACAAAATATTTTCTAGTTGATTGTTTTAGAGCACAAGGGTCTTAGAAAAAAAAAAAGAGAGAGAAGGGGAGGGGGGGAGAGGCTACACGACGGCTAATCAAAAAGGAAGCTACTGCTTAAAGCCTATTCCGAACGGCAACAAACATCCATTCCAATTGTGGGACTCGAACTCACAACCTCTGGTAACGATTGCCAACGCCTGCACAAATAATATTCTGAATTTTAAAAATAAGTGCTCCCTTTCCACTACATTAATAATTATATTATTCGTTTTGCTTCATTTATGTCAGTGAACAGGATCAACCACCGTTTTATACACTATATCATATATAGACCCTTGATAGTAAATTTAAATTCTTAACTTAAACAATTATAAAATTTTTAATTTAAAGAAAATCAACTTTTTTTTCTGGATACGGAATCCATATTAAAAATTTTACTGTGTCTTGCAAAACGACCCCTAGTTAGCCTCCCTGAAAATGATTTTTTACAGTTTTTAAAGATCGATTTCGTCAGTCTCTTAATCTGAAAAATTTTCATTATGTTCCAATCACTGGAAATGTAGTCCCGTTGGTTTAATTTTTTACAAGCAGGTACTGAAACATCAAATTTCTCTTAGAAAATTAATTATTCATTAAAATGATTGTTAAGCGTTAATTTAAGGATCATTTTATTCCTTCGGAGATTGTTAAAAATAAAATCTGGGAATCGAGGAATTGATTAAATTAAAGTTCGCTGTACTCCCAATAATCAATTTAGCAGATTTTTCGTGCATCTCGAAAGAAAACAGCGAGAAATATCGTACAAATTGTCCGAAAGAATGTAAATATGCTCGTAAAAAGAAATATAGCACTTGCCTCAGTTTTAAAAATTGAAAATGCTGAAACTTTACCTATTCAAACTAATCCCTAATTTAAAAAAATTTCATAAAAATAGTTTAAATCCACAGCATATTATATATATATACACATACATACACACATAATACAAAAATAGTCATACAAGGCTATTTTTGTATTATCTGGTGTTGCGTGCACAAGCATGCATGCATTAAACAGTTTGAGTGATAGAGAGATCAGAGTATTTTTATTTCTTATTGCATTATGATATTCGTCAATTGCTGTATCACTCATCCGGAGGGGGGGGGGGTGATATTAATATTTAACACCGCGTGCTGACACTGCCTGCAATACCGCTTATGATGAATCATACTCATCATTCGTGACATAAAAATCAAGAATATTCATTACCTAATAACGTCGAATGACGTCGTTTTTACTCCTCGAGACTTTCATTCTTGGTTTTAAAAATCGCGACCCCAGTTAGTGCGGTAATGTGGCGGCATTAAGCGTGGAACCTTTTCACAAACGCTAGACCATCGTCCCGCGGCGTGTGTTCTCTGTACTTGCCGCAAAACCGATGAGGGGAGGGGGAGCATCGGACACACAACACTTAGGGCTATTGAACTAATGAACATATCATAAGGGGGGAAAAATGAGCACCTACCGGTCGCGGTGTCGACTATCCCCGCAAAACCATTCTGGGTGGTGGGTGGCAATGAGGCAGAGAAATAAAAAGTTTCACCTCGCGAGATCCAAGGCGAGGGTGCTCCAGAAGGAAATCTCGGCTGAGCACATTATCCGCGATGGGGTGAGTTCGGGGTCTACCACCGGAATACTTCCCGGCAGTGAGATGTCGAAGACGGAACGGAACGGTTTGTGACGGAACACGGAAAACTGAGATCACGGGAACAACAGAAGTCAGAACAATGTCGGCGGGCGCCTTTTACCATCCCAGGGAAGTTTTCGTGGGGATCGAGGAACAGTTCGATCCGGTGCTCTCCTCCGCCGCCATCTTGGACGCAGGACGATGGGAAATTTTGCGCGCGTGACGTCAATGGCACACACACACACCCCCGCCGACCACAGCGCACCTCTCTCGAAATACCGTTGCCCTCCTCCTTACATCACCTGTCTGAAATCCGGAGAAAAGGAGGCAACTCCGGGAGATGAAAACGGGACTCCAACTGCCCCTTATTCTCATTTTCGCTCCTATCTGGTTGAAAAAAAAAATGCCCAGCACAGTTAAGGCAAAACCTTTCGTGGAACATTCAGGTGGGCCAGTAAAAGGAACCCCCGCTGCGACGGAACACCCTTATAAAGCTAATGGGAAAAGGATTGCAGAGCCGGCCGCCAAATGGATGTGGTCTCTAACAAGACACCGGATTTTAAAACCAACGGGTGCCCTTTCAGAGACTTCGGATTAACAGACATAATTTTACGACGCAAATGCCTCGGATCTACAAAGAGCTTGGTACACCTGATTTTGGATTTAACTATTGGATCAATATTTTAACATTAAATATGACTTGCAAAATTAGAATTTTTTTTTCTAAACGCAAAAAAAAATAATAAATAATAATAATAAAAGGCGAAAAAAATCATTAAAAAAGGAACTTGCATAAATACAACAACAGAAATAAGATAAGATATTACATATATTAATTAACGATAATAACTTATCTTATATATAGAAATTCTATATTGCAGATCAACATTACGATAAGATGAAAAAAATGAAATTTTGAATTAAAAAATCATCATAGCACAATGATGAAATTTTTCCCAAAATCGAATGTGTTCAGAAGGACAAGTAAGAAAAGATAAAATGAAAGAAAGAACAATTTCGTAATTCACAATTATACATCAAATTACAGTCGGCAAGGAGTAGAGAGGGATGTAAGGATAAAGCGAAAAAAAAAGGAAAAAAATTCAAATGTAAAAATCTAGGCACTCAAAATTTTTTGTAATCTGGACCATCTGATCTACTCGAAAAAGTTCTTAAGAAATACACCATACCTCAGCAAAGTATGATTTTTAAATTTAAAATTTCTGTCAATTAAATTTTAATTAAATTCTATTAAATACATTTTTAAAGTATGTAGACTTATTTTTAAGTTTTAAATCAGCAACATAATTTATTCAATGTTCAGTAGCTTCCAGTAAAATAAAATTGAAGAATTTTTCGAGGGTCATTAAAACGCTATGGATGCTGAATCAAATGAAATTGAAAATAACATAAGACAAATAAGGTCGGTTTCTAAAAATAGAGTATCATTTCACCAAAATCTTACATTTTTTTAAAACAAACTTTTGTGCCAGCATTTTTTTTTTTTTTAATAGCTGTAACAGAATGCGAAAAATACATTTCTCAAAAACGAAATGTTGTTAGGTAATGTCAAAGTAGGCAGTATTTGATTTTTTTTAATCAAAAACTATAAAAGCATAAATTTCCAATTTTTCCCTCAAAATATTTCGAACACTTCGATTCCCATGACTCAATTATTATGAATGAATGAGTTTAATTTCTCGTTTTCAAGATTTTCCTTTTTTTTCTTCTGTTTACAGCAATTAACGAATGCTGAATAGCTTTGCGCGATCTTTTAAAGTTTGTTTTCATGTACAAAAAAAAGAATGCAACATATATATATATATATATATATATATATATATATATATATATATATATATATATAGAGAGAGAGAGAGAGAGAGAGAGAGATACATACATACATATCACACACTAAAAACGGAAATATAGGCAAGAATAGAACGAGGCAGATTCTTCAAAATTACAAATCGAGTCTCAATTCATTAAATAGAACTTTTTGATAAATTAATCCTTATGTGAAAAACAAGTAATTTTAAAGAACTTTTTATAGGACCTTAAAAAGATGAAATGAAACGAATAAAGAATTTTAAAGGGCTGTCAAATTTTTCCTCCTTTTCCAGGAGAAATCTGATGATGTTTCTTATGATGAAAAAAATACATTGCAGTTAGGATTTGACAGATTGCTAAAATGTAAAAATTCTGTGACTTACTCATTGTATATAAGAAATGTGAGACGATTAGATGTTTTTTTGTAAAATTCGGATGTTTCAAATATTTTTAAGGGATTGCTTTAAAATTAGAAAGAGTTGACAGCTAACTGAGAAACCTGTCATAGTTAAGAGTCCTAAAGCAGAAAAAAAAATCTTTCAAAATGCTTTGTACTACACGACACCAAACTACTGTAAATAATATCTGCCAAGCGGCGAATATTCGCCTAAGGCGAAAATGCTCCTCTAACAAAGGATACAGATATATAAGAAAGATTTTTAGACTAGTGGTGAATCTGAAAGCCAATTTGGGATGCTGGCAAATGCACTTATAGGATTCCGTAGAAATGGAATGTTAAAATTAAATGATAGCACGTGTAGAGGAACCACTGCTTACCAACATAATTATACGAGGGTCATTTTTTAAGTAAGAACCGTGTTGTAATGGAGTAAGAGAAACTTTAGTTATGAACGTAAATTGTATCAGAAACTAAAATATGAACATTTTTTCACTTTTCAACATAGTCACCATTAACATTTAAACATTTGTCAAGTCGTGTTACCAGCTTTTGGATCCCATCATCAAAGAACTCTCCGCCTGACCGTTAAACCAGTTAGTAACAGTTTCTTTCAACATGTCATCATTTTCCAAGCGCTTTCCACCAAGAAATTCCTTAAGTTTTAGAAACAGATGAGAGTCTTATGGTGCTAAGTCAGGGTTGTATGGTGGATGATCCAGTAATTCCCAATAAAAATTGTCAAAATCGACGGCGGGGACTAGCGGCTCTCTAGCGGCGTCGTTCTGCTTCACGACAAAGCTCGGCCTCACGTTGCGGCAAGAACAAAGACGCAACTGGACAATTTTCATTGGGAATTACTGGATCATCCACAATACAGCCCTGACTTAGCACCATCAGACTCTCATCTGTTTCCAAAACTTAAGGAATTTATTGGTGGAAAGAGTTTGGAAAATGATGACATGTTGAAAGATACTGTAACTAACTGATGGTCAGGCGGAGAGTTCTTTGATGATGGGATCCAAAAGCTGGTGACACGACTTGACAAATGTTTAAATGTTAATGGTGACTATGTTGAAAAGTGAAAAAATGTTCATATTTTAGTTTGTGATACAATTTACGTTCATAACTAAAGTTTCTCTTACTCCATTACAAAACAGTTCTTACTTAAAAAATGATCCTCGTAACTAATACCTTGGGGTACTATGGTTGCCCATGCACTGGGATAATAATTTTAACATACATACTCTGAATCACGCTAAAAGGATCAGTATATTTATAATGGATAATCCGATCTATCTTTTTGTCTTCTATCCCCAAGCCCTTCTTTAAGTTTGGGATAACACGTATCACTTAAACCTGGAAGAAATGTGAATAATTTTCTAACACCCTACGTCGTATCTTAACACAGAGCTCCGCAACCTTTCATCTTCCACGACACAACAACGTTTTTTTGATAATTCCACGGCACACCACAAGAAAAAGCTTGCAAATACATAAATTACAATAAATATGTATATGTTTTTATTAGATAAAAAACAATAAAATAGCTCTATGTATCAAGATAATTATACTCATTTAAGTTTTATATAAATCATTTTGAATTGTACACCAACACAAGAGCAAAAATATAAAGTTATATTTTTGCTCTTGGTATAAAATAGCTCTATGTATCAAGATAATTATACTCATTTAAGTTTTATATAAATCATTTTGAATTGTACACCAACACAAAACAAAATATAAAGTTATATTTTGTCGGTTTTTTACAAATAAAAAAAATTTCTCTTTAAATTTTTATATTAAAATTTGTTTTTTGGTCTTTACTTAAGCCTAATAAATCAAAGTTACTTTAAACATAACAAATTTATTAATGAGATATTTGAGCTTGTTTTGATGTACATATGTACGTTTTATATTTGGCTCTATATTAGAAAGAGATACTCGAAGTTCATGGCGAAGACCCTTTAAATATGATCGTTTGTCATTTTTAATTAGAACCAGTGTCGAAAAACTTTGTTCGCATAAGTATGTCGTAGAAAAAGGTAGCAAAATTGCAATGGCCTTGTCAAAAATTGGTGGATATTCTTTCTTAACTGAAATCCAGAAATATGACGCTCGAGCATTCATACAATGTATGGTAACTACATGTTTTTGTTTTAAGTATAATTTCGACCCAGAGAAATTACATATTAGCAAAAATTTTGAGGAATAATTTACTTAGGAAAATTTCTAACTAATGCGGTAGTTAAGTTTTTTTTTATTATTATAATCGGTAAAATCACCGCGGCACACTAGTGAGCCACGACAAGGTGGTTGCGGAGCACTGTCTTAACAAAATTACTATCTATATATGCAAAACAGTTCCGTAACTGACTGACTCACTGACTGACATACAACGCACAGACCAAACTGCTGGACCTAAACGACTGAAATTTTGCATGGCGATTCTTCCTATAGTGTAGGGGTGCACTAAGAAAGATTTTTCAAAAATTCTTCTTAGATTTTTTTTAATTAAATTTTTAAGTTGTTTTTGTAACTTTTTTTAAGTTTGCATTTAAAATAAAAATTTGAGGGTTATAAAATTTATATCACGAGAAAGATCATAAAAATTCCTTTAAAATGAGATCTTTTTCGAATCTTTACCTCCATTTTCTGAGTTTTGGTGAATTTTTAAAGATTAATTTTTACAATTTAATTTATTAAATGCTGATCACGTGATTTCTTTTTCTGGTACTTTAAATAAATTTATCGTCACGTGCATAACTAAATAGACAAAAAATATTTTTTTTTCTTGCTAATGCGGCAGAGGATTTGACATTATCAAAAAAAAAATTTAAATACAATAAAAGATATGTTCCCCAAACTGTACTATATTAACTGCACTATATTCTTTATGTCCTATTACATTTAATTTTGAATATTTTCATCTACATTATTTTGTCTATAAAAATATCCCTTACGATTTTTTTATAAATATATATATATTTTTTTTTACATCAATTGTATACATTGATCGTCATATTTATTATAAATATATATATATATATATATATATATATATATATATATATATATATATATATATATATATATATATATATATATGGCATTAATTGCATACATTGACTGTTGTATTTAATTTGAATGTACTCCGTAGCGAAGTGCGGGTTTTCAGCTAGTAATTTTATAAAATCTTTCACAGTATGTAGCTCCAAAAGAAACAGTTGCACCGGACACTGGCGCTGGAGATTTACTATTCTCTTCGGAATGTGAGTTGGGTTTGCTTTGGAGAGATACGGTCAACTTTTGCTATACTACGGCTAATTAGACCGGGACCTACTGCTTAAAGCCAATTCCGAACGGCTACAAATGTCCATGCCATTCTCTTTCACTCTTTGGGGTAACCTAATATTCCTACGCAATAAAAGTAGTTCGCGATCAGTAAGTCATCTCTCTCTCTCACACATTCGTTTGCCCTTCGAGGCACAGGTGTGAACACAGTTGACGTCGGAGTTTGGAGCCGTTCAGACTTTATTTCGAACTATAGTTCTTTAGCCCTAAAGTCACAGAAAATGACTGCAATTATCTCAATCAACCAACCGTCGACATAAAGAGTTCGTTAGTTGGTCTGATTTGTTTCATTATCAGGAGTATTTCCACCAGGGCGTTTTAGTTGGGTGCTGCGCCTAGCCAACCTATGATGCACCGTATTGTTAAAAAATTGCCCCTAAATGAAGAGGAACGTGTTTTCTAAAAGCCTCTCCAAAAGCTCCTCAGGCAAACTGAAACAATTGTTTTCCAGTAATCTACTATATTAGTAAACTGCGGGGAGCCAATCAATCTCGTCAAGTATTTTAATCAGGCTGGTTGGTTGGTTTCGAGGCGCTGAGGTCATCTAGGGCGAAACCGACACAAGCTGGAGAATGGCGAACAGCCAAAAACAGAATCTGCAGATTTGAGCTATACAGTTCGCATGGGTGTTTCAAGCCATTCGAAATCAGTTTTAAAAGATAGGTACCATTCTGTTTGATCCACACGGAGGAGCAAAAAAAAAGGTAGGTCTAATACTTAAGTTGATACTTGTGCTAAGAAAATTGGTAGCTTGATAGTGGTGCTCTAAAAGCCAAATGAACAATCATATAAGAGCGAACATTGACCATTTAGATATAAGAAAAGTCACACGCGGAGGAGCTATTGAATCATTTTTTCTCCCTCTATGGACAAGAGAAATAAATTTCAAGTTAAAAATAAAATCATTGATGGAAGTTTTTTAAATGGAGAAGGCAAAAGTCGGTTAAGTAGACTGCAGTTCACATGAAATTTAAGAAGTGTTATTTATTTTTATTATTTTTTTAAAGTAATACATTTGTACTTTAGAATATGCTGGTGACTTTTATAGCATATTTCTATAAAAAAGGTCATCTAAACAATCAGCTAACAAATTGATAGATATGAAATATACAAATTAAAGCATCAAGCCACTTGATCGTACTAAACAGCTCCTTATTTTATTATTTTTTTTTTTTTTAAATAAAATACCTCTTTTTGCACAACATTGCCTTTTGTTACCAGTTTTAACATCTAGTTGCTCGTATTTATTGGCATTCTATCCTTAGCTATTCCCGTTGAAATATTAAATGTCTCCTACGAACATATCCCAATTAACAGATTAATTGACTATTTCGCTACAAAGAAATAGAATAAAATATGAAATTGTGAAGCGTTTTGAAAAGTCCTCAGATATGAAGTAATAAAAGAAAAAATAGCTAAAAGTATTCTATTCAGTGGGGTTACCGATTAGACAGTTGTCTGTTAACTAGAATATGAAACAGACAATTTTTATTAATGAAGTAATACTCTGTTGGCAAAAGGCTTAAATTTCGAAATTCAAGCCCTTGACAGATACGATGGAAATTCCGAGACTTCAACTGAACCAACCAAATTTAACAAGATGCGTGTGAACAAATATAAAATATTTTATAAACAAATGTCTAAAACATAAACATGGGGTTTCAATGATTAGTTTTTTGTTACAAATAGAATGTAGAGAAGCTCCTGTTAGCAAGAGATGTACACGCGTAAAGCGGCACGTGCGCATGTAAGAATCACTTCTTGGATGGGAGAGGCATAAATTTGCATAAGCTTCCAAACTGTGAAATTTATTCGCTGGCGCAAATTCCGAGCATCTTGCGATGCATTGCGAATCTCGTCTTCCGCACAACCTGTTTAACATCACATGGAAATCAAAGTAAATCTGAGGGTCTTTTGCTGCAGTTTTATTTCGCAGATTAATGTCACGACTTTTAACGGCAAAAAATATGCTGTAGACCCTACTGTTAAGGCGATCATAAGAAAGCTGGAACCTTCGAAGTAATTGAAGGATTATTAATTAGATATTTTAGTGTTATTCTAAACTACTTTGTCAAATCTGTGGTTTCGAGTCTCACAATTTGCATGAATTTTACATGTGGTCCTACGGAATCGGCTTTAAACTGTACATCTCCATCTGATTAGTCCTCGCTTTCGTAAAAGATGACCATAGCGCTCTCCATCAACTAACCTCATATATATATATTAAACAAATTGTTCAACAGAGTAAGTCGATTTGTGATGTCCTTGACTATAAACAAACGCAGTTTCCATACTGGTGCTGGTGTGATATTCATAATAAATTTATAATAAAAGTACACCATTTGGAAGTCAAATTAAACTCTATGTATACTGCAGATTTTCGACACAGGATGCCGAAATCAAAATCCTTCATTAAAAAATATAGTTAAATAAGCTAAGATATACCAGCATTCTTCCCTTCGACCCATTTCTTGTTCTTTCATCGCCTTATAATGCCGTTACACACAATTCATACAAGACTTTAAAAACACTGGTAATGATGAAAATAACCGGAACTTGCGGAATTTTTATATGGTAAATTATTCGGACGAAATTTATCCAAAGAGCCATAAAAACAAATGGACAGCGGAGAATCTATATCCTTTTTCTCGCAGACGTCCAATTATGTGACTGGAAAGCAATACGTTAAAAATAATCCTTACTCTACAAAGATAAAAGATGTACTCACCCCGTGACTTTCTCTAATCCTCAGATTTATTCATTCAGCATCAACAACTGCAGCTTTCTCTAGAAACGGAAAAGAAAAAAAAAAGTCAAATTGGTTTCAACAGAGTGAGCATTAAAAGATCAAAATGAAACGAAGATACGCCTTCATTAAGAGGTTTTGGCGAGAAGGCTTGATACCGAATACGACGAAAAGAAAATCACAAATAACGAGTAGTCGAAAGAGCCAAGGGAAATGGAACTGACTTCTTTAAATTTTCAAATGCTACAATTTTTGGCTTTTAATTTTCGGAACGCAGTACGATTTACCTATTAAATAAGATTAGATAATATTCTCTAGGGTGCCCACCCCTTTTCGGATAGAGATAATTACCGAACCCCATATTTAACGAGACCGTGTTCCAAGTATTAAACGGGAAAATTTTTGAGACAGTGGCGATTTTTAACGACATTTTTTAGTCCACGGAGCTGATAATCTTGCACCACTCCCTGAGTCACCAACTACTTCCAAAAACGCTTAGAGATATGTTGCTGCGACCGATTATCAGGACAGGAAGTGAAATTCGCGTCTTCTCACCTCAAGACAGGTGCTCTACAAACTAAGATATCCAAAATCCCATTTTTTTTTTATTTATATTTTTTTTTTTGAGAAAAACAAAAAAAAAACAGAAAAAAGCCTTCCTGCAACGTCTGCCAAATTTGATTCCATGTGGCTCAAAACCTACCACATTTTAATAAAAATAAAAAACCTCTTGGTGTTTCGATTTTTGCATTAGTTGTAAAGAAACTTACTTCCTTGAACACTCCCCGAAAGGCGGAAAAGAAAAAAAATAGGATTAGAACGATGAAAGAGTTTGTCCAAATAACTGACTGATCGATATCGAGCAATCGTTATGTAAGCGCTCGAATGAAAGAAATCGACGCCCACGAGAATCTCGTCTCACCGCGCAAAAAGGGTTCGCTCCCAAGAAAAATAAAAATTAATTTTAATATTTTTTTTGTTTGTTCATTCACACACACGCACGCGTATTATAATAATAATAATAAAATTAAAAAAATAAAGATTTTGCCTGTGTTCGTAAAATATAAATTTTAAACAATTTTCACTTTAAACCTCAAAATATTTTTTTCTTAATTTCACTTTAAAAATTTCTTTACGTAAGAACTAATATTTCTTTGAGACATTTAACCCCCAAAATTTGCCATAAAAACAAAATTAAAATTATCTTTGTTTAAAATGTCTGTTTTTAAGAACTAGTTAAAGAAAAATGGAATTTTTAAATTAAATTTTTTTTTAATTAACAAGAACAGAGTTTGAAAAATATTTAAAATACCTAACATAAAGAGGTTTTGCCTTTAAAATAACGTCTGTAAAATTAGGCTAAAGAACTTTCTGCTAAAATGTTTATTTCTGAAATTACTGATTTTTTTTTTTTTTTTAACTTTAAACTAAAATGCCTATACCTCTAAAACCAAATAATAAAAAAAGCTATTTATCTGAAATGTCCGTCCGACGTAAAACGGCTTTCAAATAAAAATAAGAGCTTTATTTGAACTAAATAAAGGCCACATTCCCAGAAAACTCAATATCTCAATTTCTCATGTTCGTAGAAATTTTCCATTATTGCAAAATATGATGGAATAAAATAGTCTTATTTTTTTATTAAAACTTGTTAAGAAAGCTAATATACAAGTAATGTTAATAAATATATGAATTTTACCCTCGAAATACACAGGATAGTTAGAGAACGAAATCTACAAAAATTAAGCTGTTTTCTGTTACCATTGAGTCAACACATACAGATACTTATCACCATGTCCGATTTCGGGAGTCGGACTTCTAAAGATTTAGAGCAGTTTTAGGCAGACAAACAATAAGGTTTAAGGAAATACTGAATGATATAATTTTGGCTGCAAACTCAAGAGAAAAATGTGCTCTTCTTTTCCTAGTAACAGAGTTCGGTCGACAAGGTTACAGCACGTAAATCCTTAACATGATCAGCAACCATTTACAGGATTCAAACTCATAATTCTAAATATAAGATAAATCCTTTTTCAGGGTTTTTACAGGTTACTTCCTAATTTATCGAAGGTTGTTCAGATGATGAAAGACTCAACAAGTCACTTCTCGCTTAAAAGAAATATTTTTCGGTCACTAAATTTTTATTTAATAACTGAATGACAGAAACAAATCAAATTCGTGATTCTTATGATATAAATAAGTAAATAAAAAATTTCAAAATGTGAAAAATTAATAAAATTGAGGTGTTTAAATTTACTTAGAGCCTATCGATTAGCTTTAAATTTGAGTGAACTACTTAACACATATTTATTTGATTTTTCAACAGCTCAATTTAATGATCAATTTTCTATTGAAAAATTCTATTCAAATAACAACTTAAACAGTAAAATACTGACTATATTCATAACAATTATATCATTTCAATTAGATTAAGTTCTTTCAGTTTTTTTATGTTTCCGACTAGAAATTTACACTACAACATAACTAGCTTCATTACCTTTAAAAGTCAGAGAAACGTAATAAAATACTGTTAAAAAGGAATCAAATGGTAAAAAAACATTAAAAAACAAGACAACTTAGTATTAAAGCTACAGTAATGACGTACCATTTTAAATGGGTAATTTCCAATTTACGATATTAATAACAATATATATATATATATATATATATATATATATATATATATATATATATCGGTTGATTGTATCAATAAGATAGTTTGTCAATCTGCACTGAAGAGAATATTTAAAAAGATAATAGTGAAGTAATAATTTTTTAAAACATGCTATAACAGTTGAACTTGTCCACATGATATGACAAGTGGTATTCTGCTCGAGGCATCAATCGGAAGCGCGAGAAATAAAAAGATTGGAGCCTTCACACTGCGCGCCAGTACTCTCGTTTTCCCACCCGAAGATGAATAATGAAGGTGAAAATATATTTACAGGTTTGCACAAGACAGTGCTGTGGAGACTGAAATTCTGCCATCAGATAAATAACTCTTAAATTTTACAGAGGCGTAAACGAAATTATTATAAAATTATAAACTAAAAACTTTTAAGGAATTTTTAACAGCACACGGAGGTTTTTCAAACAAACAAACAAAAAAATTTTTTAAAAATGTTTTTAAGTTTTAAACTTCTCTAATTACTTTGTTGTTGTTGTTGCTTTGTTTTTTTTTTCACTTCTATTAGTGGTAAACTAATTTTAAAAAGTAGAATAATAAATAGTCTAATAGATAGGCAGTTGACTAGGAACTAATAAACAGATTTTACAGTATCCGAAATTCCTTTGAATAGATATATTGTAGATTGGTTGATCATATTAATATTTGTAGATCGTTTGTTGAAGTATTGCAGCTACATCGTCTGCGGTTAATCACTGATTTACAGTCGATGAACGCAATTTTTAACTGGAACTTCACTCCCGAGCTGGGTGATGTGGCGGACTTTGCACGCGATATGATATTTTCTCTTTTTGAGTTTTTTACTCTCATTTTATTTTTATTTTTTAAGGATTGTCCTTTGGCAGGATGTGTTTATCTTAAAAATCATATCATTCAAAAATAAGCCTTCCTGTCAAGATAATGTCGGTACTGTTGATAACAAAAAGATGTTATCATTAAACTTCATTTCCTTTATTTATCTGAAATTAGATTTCCTTAACAGTTTGAATATCAATTTCAACTTCTCTTTACACTGATGTTCTTGCATTGGAAAACGCTGCGTTTGCGCCTTAGTATGGAATTATTTATAAAAAAAATCACTTTCTACATCATTGTTTTTGTAATACTCTACATTCATTCCCTTTATTTCCATAGTTATATTTATTTAACACTATATATATATATATATATATATATATATATATATATGATAAGAGAAGGTGGCTATTTTTTATTTTGTTATAATTTGAGGAATACAGAAGGTCGTTCGCACTTTATGGAAACTATTTTGATAGCTAAGTTTTAAGTATATATGCCGAATGCATTGCGGCGATTTGCTTCTAACTAATAGCCATGGTTCGTGAAAATAAATCTAGCTCGAATTTTCCATGAAAGTAAACTTTTCTTAGTACTGTCATGTAAATTTTACCCCATTCTTCTTGGACCGTTTTCCAAAGTCCGTTCAGGGATGCCGTTTCCTTAAGGTTCGTTTTAATAAAACGAAAACTCAAAAGTCCATTGGAGAAGCGTCAGGTGATTTCACAGGTATTTCATTAAAAGGGATACACTTTATTCCTGTTTCCGATTCTATCTTTGCTAAATACGCGGCAGTGGATTTAGACGTGTGACTAGAGGCTTTGTCCATATGAAGCTCAACTTTATCAATATCCTTTTCATATACGGCTGGAATTTGTTCTTCAAAAATTGGTTCTAAAATATTCTGCTGATAGTAAAGTGAATTAATTTCAGCTTTACTTGACTTTTTTTATTTTTAATTCGCCGTTGTAACAAAATCCTATAACTATCATGAATCCCTTTCGGAACTTTCCTGTACACCGAAGCCATTTCGTACGGTTATTCCCGTCAGTTGAGCAACAGGAAATTGATCATTTTTTTTATTACAGTCACTTAAATAGACCCATGCCTCATCGAGTGTTACCGTAAATATCCATTTTTCAGCAGTTAGGTGTTTTTCATATAATTTTCTACAATTTGTTTTTCTTTCAGCAATATGCTTTGGCAAAACCGGATGAACTTTAGGTTTAAACATCTTTTTTAACTTTAAATCTTTATGAATGATTTTACTTGCAGTGCCAGAAGACATACCTAGTTTCCATGCAATGGATCTTTGAGTTAGCAGATTTTCTTTTAGGATCAGAGACTTCACTTTCTTCATATTTACCTACGTTCGAACAGTCTTAGGATAAGTTTTCGCGGTCAAGTTTTCATTTTTACTTTCAGTTAGGCTTTTTTTTTTTTTTTACTTTCAAATTTAATATATTATAAATACCGCTTTTTGAAATAATATAACCGCTATTTTTATACCCCTTTATAATTTGTTGATATGAATATTTCTCCTTGGAAAGCGCAGTTAAACAATCTTAGCCATTTATCAATTTTAGGCGCCATTTTCAAAATAAATCTTATTTTACATTCCAATCAAAACAAAACAATAGCAAACGATTATTCTGAAGTTGCAAAATTTTTATCTCAAAATGGAAACGACAAAAACAAATTACAAAATCGCTTCCATAAACTGCGAACGACTTTCTGTAGTGTGCTATATTGTGACTTGTGTAATGTACCAAACATACAGTGGCTCACAAAAGTGTTCGTACACTTACGATTTTCAGTGAAATAGGGGTGCATACATTAATTAAAATGAATATTTCAGAATGGGTATTTAACAATAAGATCTATAATCTATTCTTAACAAAACTACATGAAATATTTTAAAAACATAGTAAAACTTTATTTTTAAGAAACCAATAATCAAAAAGTAACAAAAACTTTATCTCACAAAAGTCATCGTACACTTGTAAAATATCTCTACGTATTAGTAAATATTCTAATTTTCCGTTAAATTAATATTTAGTAGGATATACTTTAGCATCCACAACAGCTTTTAAACGTCTGGGAATAGATTGCACTAGTTCTTTTGTAATTTTTGCATCAATGTTCATACATTCTTCCATCATAATTGTTTTTAGTTCGCTTTTCGTGTGAATGTTGTGTTTTCGTACTCGAACCTCCAGTTCTCTCCAAATATGTTCTATTGGGTTTAAATCTGGCGATTGAGGTGGTGTAATCAAAACTTGTGGACAATTATAGAGACACCAGAGGCGAACGTTGAGAGCCGTGTGCTTAGGATCGTTATCTTGATAAAAAACAAAGTTGTTTCCAATACCCAAATTTTGGGCTGATAATTTTAAATTGTCTCTTAAAATATTTATATAAACAGCATGATTCATTATGCCTCCAATAAATACCAAATTACCTAGTCCTGATGCTGACATGCACCCCCACACAAGGACACCTCCACCGCCATGCTTAACTGTTCCTAATAAGTTCTTGGGATTAAGTTCCTCATTTTTTCTTCTCCATACAATTATACGCCCATCGGAACCAAAAATGTTCAACTTGCTTTCATCGGCAAATAAGACATTATTCCAATACGTTTGGGGCTTATATATCATTGATAGTGCGAAGGAAAGCCTAAGCTGTCTGTTTTTCTCACTCACAAAAAATTTTCTACGGGCAAAACGCCCATGTAATCCAGCTGCTCTGAGAACTCGTCGAACAGTTTCAGGTGAAACTGAAGTAGAAAATGTTTCATTAAATTCTGCAGAAACTTTTACAGTACTCAAAAGTGGATTTTTCAGAGATTTTCGAATTATAAATCTCTGATCACGTTTTGTTAACTTTTCCGGACGGCCTTTTCTTACTTTGTTTTCGATCCGATTTTCTTCTTTAAAGCGTTTTATCACATACTGCACAGTAGAATAGGATAAATTAAGTAATTTAGCAATATTCCGAACTGATTTACTACTACTATGATGAAAAAGAATCAATTTTCGAATGCTGTTTGTTGTTTCTTTACGACTACGAGCCATTTTTAAATAATAAATAGAATATTACGGAGTAGGCAAGCAAAAATTAAAGCCAAACGATATTTTAAATGCCACCACAATTCAAAAATAAAAATAAAGCGCCAGACGATAATTTTAATTATGAATTTATCCGAAAATATTTCAGTGTACGATGACTTTTGTGAGATAAAGTTTTTGTTACTTTTTGATTATTGGTTTCTTAAAAATGAAGTTTTACTATGTTTTCAAAATATTTCATGTAGTTTTGTTAAGAATAGATTATAGATCTTATTATTAAATACCCATTCTGAAATATTCATTTTAATTAATGGATAGACCCCTATTTCATTGAAAATCGTAAGTGTACGAACACTTTTGGGAGCCCGAGAAAAAAAAAAAGGTTGAGTATGACTAATTTAGTATGTTGAATACCAGCCTCGTGATTCGCGTATTTATAATGATTTTTACAGTCTCACTGTAAGACGTAAAATTCTCCAACTGAAAACTCATTTACTACCATGTTTTTATTAACTCGCTTTCTTGTTTGTGTGTGTGTTTGTCCAGTACAAATCTTGCAATTGATTTTAACTAACTTCCCGACTAGCTAGACATTTGAAACTTTTAGAATAGCTCAGAACACGATGACAATGCATTTTTTTATACTTTTAGCTATCTTTAAGCAGATTGAATTCATTTACAGTTATCTTTGTTTTGTAGACTGGTGCAGCCATCTACCAGCCGGGACGGGAACGAAAAGTTAAACGCAAGTTAATTTCCTATTAACTTCATTTTCTTTCAAGTTGATGGGATAATTCATCAAAAAAATTTTAAAAAAGCATTTATTAATACATAGAATTGTCAAGTTTATATGATTTAAAAGAAAATTTAAAAACATGGTATATAAAAAGTTTTTATCTTGTATTATTCAATATTATTTTATATCTATATTAAAGTCAGGTGAAAGACAAAGCTCAAATTTTTTCTAAAAATCTTCTCCAAAAGTGATGGGATATCTCGTAATAAGAAGAAAAATTTTTACATTAGTTGAAATCGATTCAAAGTGAAAAGGAAAAAACTGAAACTGAGCTTTTATAACTATTATTATTATTATTATTATTATTATCATCATCATCATCATCATCATCTTTTGTTCCCTTTTTTGGGGGTGGAAACTGAATTTTATGACCCACCAAAACATAAAAACATAGAAACGGAATACACATATGCGCTCACCCAAAAACTTCACGCAAGACGGAATGGATGGAAATTTTCCAAAAAAAACGTACGGCGAGAAAACATTAAAAACTTAGTTGCGCTTGTCGGTGAGTAATTAACTCATTTGAGCACCAAGCTCAGTAAAGCAGTCCCGTTTAAGTGAAGACACATCGGAACTTAAAATAACTAAAGATAATAAACTTTTTTAACATAATTCAGTATAATTCTATATTTTATAACCTAAAATATTGAATTTTTTACTTATTAGCAATAATATGCTTCTACAAACTCAAGGAAGGAATGCATGTAACATCTGCAACACCTAACTCATACCTATATTTTTATGCAAATTTCTTGTTCCATATTACTAACTTTTATTCTTTCTAGATGCGTACAACGCACTATCATTTACACTGATCATCGCAGTAATAATCAAAATATTATTATTTAACCCCTTAATTTAGAATAAATAACAGGTAGTAATATTCCTAACAATGTTAATAATTTTGACCTCAATCTTACCTAATAGATTATAAAAACTCACATGATTATATATATATATATATATATATATATATATATATATATATATATATATATATATATATATATATATATATATATATATATATATATATATATATATATATATATATATATATATATATAATAAACTTGTTAATAATTAATCTGACAGAAATAAATCACAAAATTTTAATACAAACTTATATAAATTTATTTTTGATAATTAATATCACGGAGAGAGGCAATGCAACAGAGTCTGCAGTTGTCTCGCAAATCATCTCACCAGAGACTTTTAACAAGCGAATCTCACTAGCACGTGAGTCCGACTGTGTGCTGCCTAGGGCCATTTGCTCTAACCCGAGCGGCATTTATACAAGAAAGAAAGATCAAATTAACATACATTTGCATAAAATACACTGGAAAAGAAAAACGATAAACCATGGGGAAAACAAATGAAAATTATTCAGATGTATGACGTCAAAAGTTGCCGCAATGCCATTGGCTGTTAGGTAACAAGCGCTATGTCAGTCTAAAACGATAGTGTGAATGTCGGAAAGTATACAGATAAACTGTCATATAAACTGAAGTTTAGGTAGACCTTTTAGTGTTCATTTTCCTAACAATTAAGCAAAAAATTATCTTAGTCGTATAAACAGTTTATATTCACAACACATTTTAGTGAAAAATCACCGATCTCTAGTCCTCCCACGCCTCTAAGTCTTATCCTTTAACTCTTAATACTGTTTGAAAAAAAAAGAACGAAAAGAGACACTACAACAAAAAACTTATTAATTCAGTGTCAACTACGAGTACCTACACTAGGGGTGTCAAACCCGCGACGAACATTTTTGCGGCCCGGCCAATATATTGGCACACAATAACATATAATAAAATAACCGACGTAGAGTTATAATAAGATAGGCAGAATTCGCTAAATGTTTTTTTAATGACACTCTTTTTTGCTATTATTAAACAAAATGCATATATTTATGTTGAATATACTGTAATTAGGTAAATAAACCTACGTTTCTATTAATATTGATTTTTTTTTTTTTTTTTTTTTTTTGCGGCCCACCTATAGTTAAACTTTGTCTGTTTGGCCCAAGGTAGCCTTTGAGTTTGACACCCCTGACCTACACGAACACGCTAGCACACACACAGTGACAGGGGGGGGGGGCAACACAACGGCAAACTAGTTGCCATTGTACAGTCCCTCTACTAGTTGAATATATGATTCAGTATTCTGTTCTATACTTCAAAAATTTTGCCATGGTAGTAAGCCGCTGAACTCAAAAATAAGTAAATAAATAATTGATAGCAACGACTTTAATGGAGGCACAACTGTTTTTCATCCTGAGGAATTCCTATGTAGCTTGTGAACAAACAGCCCCCCCCCCCCAAAAAAAAAAAAAAAGAGGCCATAGAGAGAATTCAACACAGACCCAAGCGGTCAGACCGAAAGGTGCAAAAAATAAAATGAAGAGGTAAAAACAGAGCTATAAAAGATGGTCCTTTCTTCCAAATGATAAACGCTCGCGGTTTAGCTTTTTTGCTTGCACCGGCGACGGGCAGAAAAAGAGCTGACAGTGTCAAGGTAAGAAGGGGCACGCAACGCCAGCCAGGTAAGGAAGGCCGAGAATGCAGCGGGGTGCCTGGCAGAAATCCAACAAACGCAATCCCGCCGGAATTCACATAGCGGAGGCCGACAAGCCCTATCATTCTTTGCGCACTTGTTTTCTCGTCGTCACCTCGAAAAGCCCCAAAACGGTGCCTATGATAAAATATTCGAAACTCAAACTTGACAGTCATGATGTCGTCATAACAGGCGGAACACGTCCGGTCTCAAAGCTACTCCATTACTGGATAACAGAATATAACAGTCGAACAAACCTACGATATAGTAAAATATACCGGTCTGTTCAGACAAAAGGGAAACTGAAAAGTCCATTTCAGTGAACTCTCCAAGTAAATAACAAAATAAGGGCGTTGTAAGTTGCATTGGTAAGTTTCATAAAAAGATTCTGTCATAAACCGGAAAAGAAGCACCAGGAGATATTTCATGCAGAATGGTATCTAACGAAGTGTCAATTACAAAATGCGTCTGTAACAGTCTTAAACTATGTCAAGTGTACAAATATGTTTTACACTTCAAGATAATAGTGTATTTACAATTAATGCCAAGATGCAAAGTTATGTTTTATTTTTTTCCCTCTTTTTTTTTTGGGGGGGGGGGGGAAATTTTTTGTAGGGTAGTTTTCAGAGGGACGATTGTACGAGCATTAAACGTCCGTCCGTCGTAAGACCTTTTCCTGGGGTCCCGGCTCTGCGCCACTATTTGTATAGTTATTGGAGAAAGGGATATAAACCTAAGATAACCTTTCATACCCCCTGTGATTCAACTACAGTGTAATCTTTTCGTTTACAACCACCCTCAGTCTGATGTTTACGTTTTACGGTAAAATTTACAATATATTTTGAAACTTACGGCTGCACCTCAATTGTTATTACACTATCGTTAATTCTGTGGCTTATGTTGTTTTTACTCCATTCCGACTGATGGTGCCGTTGGGAGACCTCTCCCCATTCCTCTCCGCAACGTGGGAAATAATTATTTTCAGACGCTCACGCACTGACAAGCCTAAACGAGGCAGCGCCCCATCGCCCACGAAGAAAACTACGCGTAGAAACTGAGAGCGAAAACAAGTAAGCTAACGAAGAAAGGTTCGATGCATCAATATCCCATTAAATGGGCTGCGCGAAAATATGTCGAACAATCCTCTCGTCGCACCTTCTAAAGAACCACAGGTCCGTGACGCTAGCGTCATATCGCTCCTTTGGCTGCGAATAAAAGCTCGCATGCCACGCATTCTTGTCTCCCAATGTACAATGGTGCAGTGTCGACACAGGTACAGGCGTCTTACCGACATCCCGTCCGCACATGCTTTCGATATTCAATCGAGGCCTTCCTCCGTCATTCCCATCCGACAAAAGGACGGCGAAAAACAAATGCACGGGCTTGTTCGGACAAAAGGACGAAGACAACGCCCGACGTCCTTGAAGAAGTAGAGAATGCGCACATCTTTATATCCGTTCCGACTCGCGATCATCTACCTATTGGGAACTGCAAATGAGGCGAGAAACAATCTTCGCTCTATAACTGCACTGCAGAGATTAAGTATCCCACAAAATGACGTTACTTAACCACCAGGCCAACACATCTCCTTTTTACTAGCAAGGCCTTGACCATTATTTATCCATCCGTATTCTTAGTCATCACTAGTATGTGCTGAACTGACATTTATAATAATGGAAGAAGACAATCCAGAAATATTTAACTCGGAGAGAAAAGTAAAATAGTGTATGTGTGGAAACCAAAAGCGAGTTTGGGATCAATTTTCAACTCCCTGTTCCAGCTGATTTTAAATTTGAGCCCGAACTCCAGTCATTAGGAAATTTACGTATTTAAAAAGCATTGAAACTATTTTAAATCAGTGTCAGCGAAACTCTTAATTTTTTTAACACTGTTCTTTTTCCATTTCAAAAAGTATCATTGATAAACACATTTTGAAGTTTGAACAGATTTTGAAGTTTGAACTATTCTGTTTTCTGAAATCTCCTCCTAAGACAACGTGGACGCAATCGACTTGCTTATTTTACTTCTGGCCTTCAAATATTTTTTAACGTCAGCAGATTTCCAGTGGAACATCCGGAAAAGCACTTCAGACGTTATTATTATTGAACACAAGACATTCCTTGCATCTGCTAAGATGCTGGCATCAAAATCATTAAGCCGCTGAATAAAAACAGCACACGGCTCTATAATAATTATAAAATAAGAAAAAGGATACCACACTAGAAAGACAAACCAGGCAAAACGACAAAGCGAATGGGCACTTCTTGAGTTGGATTGCAACTCTTTAGAACCACTCGTCTTGCCATGGTTAAAATTTATAAAACAGATTTTTTGTAACAATAATTCCTTTGAACCATTTAAGCATGAATGTTTCTAATCGTTTGTTTTTAACCGCCTGTAAATCATTTCCTCATTTTCACATTTTCCCTTAGCATTTTTTCCCCACCCAATGCAACAGACACTTTGTCCTGGAAACATCAGCCCATCCACACCGATATGCTATTTTGTAGGCTACTTTTTATTATGGAGTCCCCTATAGGTGGACCAACGCTGTTCCCTACAAAATGCCTTAGACGGTATTCGATCCTCCCTAACGAATACATGCTGTGAATGCTTGAGGCGTTGACTACTTTACAATGTAGCCAAATGTAGGAGATGTAGGTGTTGCCTTTCACCTCTTTTAAACAGCCAAATCTCTTAGATGGAGGCTGTTTCTTTTTTAGTGTTCGAAAACAGATTTCAGGACAAAGCTCGTTCAAATTTCGTTTGTTTACCTTTCACCCACATCTCTCAGGTCGCACGACTGACACTGATCTCGAATTCTATTCTTAAACCACAGAACACGAACTCCTGTCCGAACTGGACTTGAACTTAGTCTTTTCTCATCTCTTGTTGACGTTCGACGGGGCAATGCGTTAACACAAGAGAGCATTTACCTTTTGTTTAGATTTCCACCACAACTATTAACCGCCAAAAACTCAAACAAAACAAAAGGTGGCCTAAAAATAGCCGAGAAAGACAGGGAACTATCATCCACTCGAAACGCGACAATTTCGATTCACGACTCCGCGGCTGTCACGCGATCGCAACATGATCATGCAAACACTGAGGCCTGATACCATTTGTGAACATCAAAACAGACGGTTGACAGTTACACCGAGAATCCGTAAATTTCAAAATCAATACGGACAGAGTCACACCTAAGTCTAATCGATGATGCATCCGTTTGCTGTCGGATTTCTGTTTTCCAACTTTAGAAACAATATAATAAAGATATTATTACACCCCAGTAATCAAAATGGAATACGAAGCACCTTTTTCCTTCTCAAATGTGCCGAGGATATACACAAACTCCATTTCCCTCTGTTATAGTGCGAAACTTGGCCTTTGACTATCCGCAAATATAATTTACAATTCTTAGAGTTTGAGTACACACATTCCTTCTCTAAGTTTACAAATTGCTGACAAGTTTTACCGAATTATCAAGCACTAAATCTTCGACGATTACACAGGGCAAAAAAAAAATTTTTTTTTTTTTTGGTGCCTAGGATTTTAGAACTGTTTTTAGCTATATTTGGGGCGCTGAATCTAAATATGAAATCCGTTTTTCTCTATCAGCTCTACTTTTTTAGATACATCCACTTATAGATAAATATATCACAGATTTATCAATGTGCTTTTTCTGAGCAATACACTCAAGTATGGGTGATTTAATCCTACTTATTAACCGTCTGCTGTCCAGTTAGTTCCAGGAAAATCCGCTAAAATAAATAAGCATTGCTTGTCCGGTAATTGTACTGACCTTTAACCCTCTGACGTCCGAAGACCCATTTTGCAAATTACCCCAAAAGACCTTTCGTCCGAGAACGATTGTATTGAAATTTGTCACAGTGGGGTGAGGCCCCACTAGCAGCATCAGGTCATAAAGTATGGTGGGGGTGGTTCTAGACAATAAAAAAAGTTCGAACCGATAATTTCAACAGATATTTTAACTAGAGTTGAGATTAGTTTGTTAGTTCTCGCATTGCAGGGTAGATCAAAGTAGACCTCGCGTGATATTTCTGTTTAGGAAAGAGTTGTTATAAAAGTTTACCTAAAACGTACTGTCTTGTAGATTGTTGTATTTGTTTTGTAGAGTAGAAATAAAATGAGTTCAAGTAGAAGAACTTGTGTAAATCATCCTGATGTGTTTTGCTACATATGCGGAGAATACACGTTAAAAGAAAACAGAAAACTGTTAGTAACTTTTTAAAGAGAGCTTATCTTGGATACTTTGGTGTTAGGCTTGGTGATCAGGATAAAACCTGGGCACCGCATCTGGTCTGTAAAACTTGTACAGAACATTTACGACAGTGGACTACCGAGAAAAGGAAAAGTCTGAAATTCGGCGTACCGATGGTTTGGAGAGAACCCCAAAACCACTTCGATGACTGTTACTTCTGCCTAGTAAATATTAATGGAATCAATCGGAAAAATAGTAGCAAATGGACTTATCCTGATTTAGTCTCTGCAAGACGTCCTGTCCCTCACTCAAAGGAAGTGCCGATCCCAACGTTTTACTTGCTACCAGAGCTCTGTGAGGACGAGTATTGTCCCTCTGATCACCCTTCTGATACCAATGAAGGTTATAGGGATTATGAGGGGATGTCATCAATTCCTCAACGTTTCAGACAGGATGAATTAAATGACCTCATCAGAGATCTCAACCTGTCAAAAAGAGATTCTGAATTACTGGCTTCTAGGTTGAACGACAAATTTACTGGAACAAGAAACCAACATTATCTTTTATCGTACAAGAGAAAAGGATCTGCTGCCCTTCTTCTCTGAAGAATACAATCTTATATTTTGTCACGATCTTAGAGGACTCCTGGGAAAAATGGGTCTTCCTGAATATTTTCCAGATGATTGGCGCCTATTTATTGACAGCTCAAAGCGAAGTTTGAAATGTGTCCTTCTACACAATGGGAAGAAATATGGTTCAATACCGATTGCTCACTCAACGAAAATGAAAGAAGAATATGACACCATAGCTTTGGTCTCGGAGAAGATAAAGTATCATGAACATCAATGGGTGATTTGTGTGGACTTAAAAATGGTAAACTTTCTCCTTGGACAGCAAAGTGGCTACACCAAATATCCTTGCTTCGTGTGCCTCTGGGATAGCAGAGACAAAACACACCACTGGGTTAGAATAGAGTGGCCTAAGAGAGAAAACATGGACGTTGGGGAAAAGAATGTAATTAACGACCCCTTAGTTGGACGAGAGAAAATCATCTTTCCTCCACTGCATATCAAGCTGGGCCTAATGAAGCAGTTTGTAATGGCTCTGGATATGGACGGATCATGCTTTGCATATATAAGGGGAAAATGCCTAAGTTGAGTACGGAAAAAATTAAAGCTGGAATATTTGACAGCCCACAAATAAGACAACTCATTAAGGATCCTGCCTTCGTAAATTCCATGAATGAGGCTGAGCAAAAAGCCTTGACTTCATTTGTTGCAGTTGTCAAAAATTTTCTGGGCAAACACAAGGCTAAAAACTATGTTGTACTGGTAAACGAGATCCTAAACAGTTTCAGATCCCTTGGGTGTAACATGAGCATTAAGGTGCACTATTTACACAGCCCTTTAGACTGTTTTCCTGAAAATTTAGGAGACACCAGTGACAAGGTGAAAGATTTCACCACGATATTAAAACTATGGAGGACCGCTACCAAGGAAGATGGGATGCGCACATGATGGCAGATTACTGCTTGAGTTTAAAAAGGGACTGTTCCAAAATACATTCAAGAATGTCCCGGAAAACAAGTTTCCGAAGAGTTCAGTGACTAGTTGGTTTCATCAATGACTTTTTCCTCTTTCTTGTTCTTTGCAATTAGATAAGTACTACTGCAATATTCTCTATGGTTTTTATGTTCCTTTAACATTTTTTAAAAATATAATAATAAAAATTTCGTGTTTATTTTTTTTTTAATTTGATCCATGAATTTAACTCAAAATAGTGTAACGCATATTTCTCTAAAATGTTATATCTTAGAAATCTGAGCTGCTAGGCAAAAACTAATGCCATATTTAAATTCAGGGCATCAAATTCATATGAAATCAGCTCCATATACCCCGGCACCAAAACCACTGTTGACCAGTGTTATCATTTATTATTGATCTACCCGCACTAAAACACATCATTCCATAAAACAATTATTTACTTTAAATACAAAAGGTAAAAATAAGAGTCCGCCCTACACTTTTAAGGGCACTAGATCCTTGCAAAGGTGAAAACTCGAGAATATTTGGGGGCCCTACCACCGTAATTCTTAACACTGTTGACAATATATAACTCACAAAATGTAAAACGACAATACACTACATCACATAATTATGTTTTGAAAGTTATGAATACATAAAAAGGTAGATAATCGAAACTACAGCCATTCTCAATCCTGTTTCAAAGCTGACACACAAGATGGATTCGTTTTGATTACAAAACTGCCATTTGTCGTCTGATAGAGAAATGTTTCATTTTGGGCAAAACTGTTTTATAATTTTCAAATAAATGGTGATCGCTCAGTGATGTAGCTGAGCACTGGGGGGAAAGGGGGGGGGATAAGATCCACATCTGTCTGTGGCAAGTCAACCAAAATTGTCATCAAAATCACGATTTCTTCAGATAACACACGTTATTTATAACTTAAATAGATCTAAAAATAAACCGCATCGGAATACAGAAATTCGCCTGAATTCCTCATAATTTACGTATAGTGAGTGGTCCGGTCTTTGCTTGTTGTGTGTGGTGCCTTGTGTATCATAATAATATGCAGAAATTTCCACAGTCCGTGTTTTTATCACACAACGACTCTACGTAAGCCATATACAGAGGCTGTTCACACATTTTAGGACGATGTATATTGTATTCACAAAACTAAATTACCTAAAATTCTTGTGTTTTAAATGTTCTATTTGACATCCCTTAATCTGAACTATCTTTCGACACCGCAATTTCCAGGATAATAATGCCTTTTGAAGTGTCAGAAGAGGTATTCTATCCCATTCCTCCTGATAGTATTAAGAGATAGTATGATATCCTGATAGTATGATATCCTAAAATATGTTCCTGATAGTATTTGGAGTTAATCTTGACATTTTTTTCCACTCTCTTTATTTTTAACTTGCCATTATAAGAAAAACCAGCAACAATCATGAATCCCTTAGAAAAACTTTCTTTCCCTTAGAGAACCATGTACTTAAATTTTTTCTCCCCTTTTATGATAATAAATGGCTCCTTTTTTTTTGTTGCAATCATTTAAATACAACCATGATTCATCTATTGTGACAGTTGCTTTCCATTTTTCTTTGGATAAGTGTTTCTCATATAGAATTCTGCAGCGTGTCCTGCGTTCAGCGATATGATTTAGAAGAAGACGATGCACATTGCGTTTTTTCGTTTTCTTAAGATTTAAATCAACGTTTATCATTTTGTTTACAGTGGACACCGAGCATTTTAATGATTTTGCAACTGTCCTTTAACTAGGGGGATTTTCTTTTAACATTAAACAACGTACCTTTGCAATAGTCGAAGATGTCCGTTTTTTCCTTGGATACTTGCTTGGAATTTTTGTCCCACTTGAGGCTCCAATTTGACGTTTTTTTTTCCTTTCTTGTTGACGATATTACCTATCTACGCTTTAGATATCACAAAACCATGACTCTCACATCGTTTTTGGATAACGGAGTATGCATATTTCTCTTCGGAAAGAGCATAAATGTAGCCTTCGAACCACTGCTTTGTTAAAAACGCCATTTTGAATAAAAACAAAACTTTCAAGCCGCAGGCGATAATTTTGACTTTTAAAAACATTGTACAATTGCAATTATTTCTTTTGCAGCAAATGATTTTTTATTACAGCTTACCAAAATCGTCTAAAAAATGTGCGAACAGCCTCTGCATATCCTCTACGAAAGCCAAGTGCCGCTAAGATCGATTTCTGCCGTTTTTCCGCGACTGTAGTACAATTAACAAGTTTTTATTTTGAGTTATCAGCTTGGCCATGTTCCCATTGCTTCCGGAGCATCAACTTTGAAAATTTCAACCAATCACAGAGCTAAACACGATGATAGTCAACACGTAAACGATATGGGTAACAAGTTCGGGATTCATGGCCGACGAAAATACTACGTATACGTCAAACCAATCACAGATCAATCGTCTGCTAAAAGTCAAAAATACAGGACAGACTGACAACTAAGATGTGCTCAGCTATTCTGCAACGCAAGCAATGTGAAAGGTAATCTCTTCTCAGTGCTAACGGTTGCTACGCTACATACAAGATACAGTGTGTACAAGGCCTTAAGATTTTCACTCTCATAGATATGCTGTGATCTGAACACCTGACTGGTGAATGGCTTCCGATTGGCCATGTTCCTTAAACAGTCAATTTTGTCGCAAGAAACAGCCTGGCGAATGGCTTCCGACAGGCCATGTTCCTTAAACAGTCAATTTTGTCGGAAGACTTACCGTGATACAGGACTGTTTTCCAAGAGGATCGGACTATTCTTATACTCCAAAGAATTATGAACTTTACGGATAACTTTAACCTTCCAGACAATTGAGCACAACCAACAACGGGGCATAGTTACGGAAAATATCAACGTCTCTGCCTTCCAGATGAACCATCCAGAAAAAGAGGTAGTGGTAAGGTTTGCGGGTAGAGACCTATCAATGTCTTAACAGTTGAAATAGCGGAAATAAATTCCATGAATGTGAAAATTCCAAAAAGATTAAATGATAAGGCCTATTCGTGAGTGGGATAGGTGTTTTGTCACGTCTGGATTACGTAAACAGTTGCTACAGCTGATGTCTCTTGCAACTAGCAACAAGACATCAGCCTGTTGCATGCATATATTGCAAAGGCCAGTCTGCTGCCATATATGCATAAAACTAACTAGAACTTAATGAATAACGTATCACCTAAGTTTATTCAATTTTAATACAACCGAACAAAAAAGAGAATTAAAATAGATCATTTTTAAATGAATGGAAAATTTATCATTGTAATAATTGAAATTTAGGATGCTAACCCAGAAACGGTAAGTAAATTCTAAATCTCTTGAATTTTCAAAATTTTGAAATTTTTTACTTATTGAATACAAACTCGGACTGCAATTATACTTGCTTATCCGACAACTATAGGCTCATATTTATAGGCTCAAAAAATACCCAATAAATTATACTCTAATTAAATTTACACTGAACTGTAACACAAATTCAGTTATGCAATAAATATGCCGTGTGAAATACTAAGCGACTTCATTTTACGTTACTCAGCCAGCCAGATGAGATGAGATGAGATGAGCTCTCTCTCTCTCTCTCTCTCTCTCTCTCTTCATTCTACGTTACTCAGCCAGCCAGATGAGATGAGATGAGCTCTCTCTCTCTCTTTCTCTCTCTCATAAGCCATAAACCACTACAGACAGGAACCAAAAACATGAAAAGATAAGTGAAAATATGAATAGATAAGTCAACAAGCTGTTTAAGCTTCCATGCAGTGCTACTATAATAAAAAAAAAAAGTACGCGAAAGTGTGATTTTTGACGTCATCACTGATAACTGTAAACGAAATGGTCGAGGAGTGAAAAAAATAATCAGAAAACGACAATGAGTAAGCATTCTGAATGAGCAGCAACCGATTTAAAGAGGTGCGATAGCAACGTTTAACACTGTAAAATAGTACTTTACAGGGCATTATTTTAATGACAAAATTTAAACGGTCACGATTATTTTAGTCACGACAATAAATATACTTTAAATTTCTTCTAATCCAGATATGCTTACTGAAATTTTTGCTACGAAAATTATTTCAGTCAATATACTAAACATATTTTATTTAGATATATCTTTTTAATCCAGGTATGTATAGAAATATTTGTAAAAATATTATTTTAGTTAATTTGTTTACTTTATTTAGTTAAGTTATTTAGGTTATTTACTTTATTTAGATAATCTTTATATCAAAGAATATGATTTAGATTATTTTAATCCAGATAAGTTAAGAAAATTACTGATACAAATACTATTTTAGTCAAGATATTAAATACATTTTAAATATCATCTTCAAATCCTGATAAGTTTAGAAATATATTGTTACGCTTTAAAAGGAAATTAAATCAAGTGCCACAACCCAAACAATGAATGAATTAATATAGATACTGCTTAATCAGGAGTCAGCAGCTCTTATACTTGTTAAATTCTATAAGTTCTAATATTTACATCGAAATTACTTACATATTACATCGAAATTAATTACATAAGAAAACTTTTAATTCTAGTGTTTAAATCGAAACCATTTTTAACATGTTTTTTCGTTGGTTAAAGTTATATTTCAATCATAGTTTATTTTAAGCTATCCTTATTTTCCTGTTTCCCCAACAACAACGGATAAATTAATCCCCCCCACACACACACACAACACACACACTCTTACACCGGGGATACTAATTGCCAATCTAAAACCAAAATCGATAAATCATTGTTATGTACAAATACGCTAATAATATATTGTATATAAAGTTGATTTCACCTTTTGATTTATGGTCTTTATATTAGTTTTAACGATGACTAATTTTTTTTCGGGATATTTTTTACAGTTATATATTTTTATGGCGATAGTATAAAAAGGTTTTGATTTCACGGCATAACTAGCTGTGCATTCAGCTCATCTATACGATTGTAAAAGCATTCAGAGATTTCTTACGCTCGTTGTTTATTACCATTTTGGCTACGGATAAATCTGGAAGCTTAGTCTTCAAACGACTTTATTTTCAACAACATCGGCCATGAAACAAACGGCATTCCTAGAAACTTAGTGTTTTCGGAACATAAAACTTCTTTTATTCTCTGCTGAAATGCTTAAACGTTCTTTATGCCTATTGTCTTTTCAAAGTCTTAAGTAACATGTCTGCTAGATTTATAAGACGAATAATGCCGCTTTGAAATTATTTAAGAATCATCTACGATTCTATTATTGTTCTGATCTAAAAATAATGTTAAATCAATGCTTTTTCTAAATTCTTATGAATTCAATTTTTTTAAGTATATAAACATTGCTGATAAATTCATTACCTTTTAAATATCTATAAAATACTAAAACTATGCGTTCTTAAGTCTGTCATTCGATATGGCAAAAACAGCGCAATGCTATATTTGTAAGAATACACAGGATCCTTGATGTGACTTTAGTAAGAATAAAACAAGTTCCGTTACTATACATGGGTTATCTAGTTATATGTAGTTTTACTAGATCTCATTGTATATTCACAATTTCATTTGGACGAAAGATGAGGTATTCATTTAGAACAGCCTCGAAAGAAGACAAATCAACCAAAAATTGCAAAGATTTTCGGCTATTTAATTCCCAAAACTGCATTAAGAATACCTCTCCGATTTTTGCATTTTGAATAACATAAATCGACTGAAAATAATTGAAATAACTCAAAATCAAACGGGTGTAACACTGACACAGAACACGGAATTCTTCCTTTACGGGTAGTAGTGAAGTTTCTAAATAAATTTAAATTACAATTTTAAAGTCTGGTTAAATGTAGAAACACTTTCTTCCAAGTATATAACACTGATATTTTATCAGAGCATTTTTCTAGCTTATAAAATACTTATGCAATTTTCCATCACGGAAACTATAATGTTGTAGAAATTAAGTAAGGATGACAGTATTTTATTAAAAGTGTGTTTCATTATTTTGATGTTAACCTCATTATTATTTTTGATGAGATTACACAAACTTTCTTTAAAGAATACAGTAATACAGAAATAAAATATCTTCTAGGCAAATATTTCTCATGTGATTATGAATGTACCCAGAAAATGAACATTCTTCTAGTAGCAATATCAAAATATAATATCTAAAATTTTTTCCTTTATTTTTTTTTTTCAATTTTCAATTTTTTTTTTTTTTTTTTTTTTTTTTTTTATTTAATTAAACAGCAAATACAGAGGCTGTTCGCACATTTTTTAGACGATTTTGGTAAGCGGTAATAAAAAATCGTTTGCTGCAAAAGAAATAATTGCAATTGTACTATGTTTTTAAAAGTCAAAATTATCGTCTACGGCTTGAAAGTTGTTTTTATTCAAAATGGCGTTTTTAACAAAGCAGTGGTTCGAAGGCTACATTTATGCTCTTTCCGAAGAGAAATAGGCATACTCCGTTATCGAAAAACGATGTGAGAGTCATGGTTGTGTGATATCTAAAGCGTCGATAGGTAATATCGTCAACAAGAAAGGAAAAAAACGTCAAATTGGAGCCTCAAGAGGGACAAAAATTCCAAACAAGTATCCAAGGAAAAAACGGACATCTTCGACTATTGCAAAGGTACGTTGTTTAATGTTAAAAGAAAATCCCCCTAGTCAAAGGACAGTTGCAAAATCATTAAAATGCTCGATGTCCACTGTAAACAAAATGATAAACGTTGATTTAAATCTTAAGAAAGCGAAAAAACGCAATGTGGATCGTCTTTTTCCAAATCATATCGCTGAACGCAGGACACGCTTCAGAATTCTATATGAGAAACACTTATCCAAAGAAAAATGGAAAACAATTGTCACAATAGATGAATCATGGGTGTATTTAAATGATTGCAACAAAAAAAGAGCCATTTATTATCATAAAAGGGGAGAAAAAAATTTAAGTACATGGTTTAAAGAATCGAAAGAAAGTTTTTCTAAGGGATTCATGATTGTTGCTGGTTTTTCTTATAATGGCAAGTTAAAAATAAAGAGAGTGGGAAAAAATGTCAAGATTAACTCCAAATACTATCAGGAACATATTTTATCGCCAATTTTTCTGAATGAAATACCATCGCTTTACCCACAGTGCCATCAATCTGTCAGACTCCATCAGGACAAAGCTAGCAGTCACACATCAAAATCCACTATAAATTTCCTAAAAGAAATGGAACAAAAAACTGGTATCAAGGCCATACCCTTCACTGATATCCCTACTAAATCTCCCGATGTATCACCTATGGATTTTTGTGCTTTCGGACTTTTAAAATCTGCATTATCCAAACGTCGTCCCAAAACCCTTACAGGACTCTGGAAAGCTGTTCAGGAGGAATGGGATAGAATACCTCTTCTGACACTTCAAAAGGCATTATTATCCTGGAAATTGCGGTGTCGAAAGATAGTTCAGAATAAGGGATGTCAAATAGAACATTTAAAACACAAGAATTTTATGTAATTTAGTTTTGTGAATACAATATACATCGTCTAAAAAATGTGTGAACGGCCTCTGTAGTCTCCAAATGGCAAGATACTTTCCAAATAAATTAAAATAGTAATTTAAATTTCTAGTGCTTCGGAGCCAAAAATCCCATCACATATATAATTTGAACCGAAATCAGTCCAAGACTAGAGCAAGAAATGGCCAAGATATATTCAACAGCTTATTTTAAAAACTCTCACCGTATATTATTTTCAGACTTTTTTTTTTTCAGGAAACTCAATTTACTTCCTTTTATAATCGTTTTTAATCAACTAAATTATAGATCTTAAAATATATTATCCGTTTATTTTATCTTCCAATACATACATAAATACTTTCTAAATACACACACAAAAAAAGTATGATGATATCATGAAGCCTTACATATATATATGCACCAAATTTTAAGTCTATTCTCTTTAGGAAATACTGCATGGGGTGAAAAGTCCCGGGACTCGCCACTAAATGGCATCCACAATTAAATTTCCATATAATGTTCTATTAGTACTAAGCTTCAAAAGACTGATATCAAAGTTTCATGACATGTCGGCCATTTATTTACGAGTTGTTTTCGTGTAAGTAACTGTACTTTTGATTTTGTGTAAACAAAGTATCAAAAATAATTTCGCGTCTTAAACTGTGCTTTTGATGGAAAAATACCGTCTAAACCCAAGAATGGCTCGAAAAACATTACAGCACATCTGCTCAGTCGAAAACAACCATTTGTCGATGGTTTAGCGAGTTTAAAAATGGTCGTACGAACACCGATGATGCCGCACGTTCTGGACGTCCAATTGAGGCAACAACTCCAGAGAACTTCAAAAAAGCCCACCGTATTGTGTTGGAAGACCGCAAAGTGAAAGTAAGGGATATAGCTGACATAGTAATGATATCAACAGAATGGGTGAGACATATTTTACATGAGCATTTAAATATTGAAAAGCTTTGTGCGAGATGGGTACCACGTTTTCTAACAGTTGACCAAAAACAACAACGTGCCGATAATTCAGAGCGCGCTTTGGCTGTAAAAGCGTAATCCAAACGGGTTTTTCCGCCGATATGAAACATGGATCCATTACTGCACACTTGAATCAAAAAGGCAGTCTGCAGGGTGGTTGGAAGCTCGCAAAAGCCGACCATAACGACCAAAGACGGAACAATCGGCTGGAAAGGTCTTGGCCAGTATTTTTGGGGATGCACGTGGCACAATATTCATGGACTATCTTGAGAAAGTAAAACAATCCCAGGAGAGTATTAAGCAGCATTATTGGACCACTTGAAGAACGCTATCAAGAAAAAAAAAGGCCGCACATGGCGAGAAAAAATTGATGTTTCACCAAAACAATTCCCCGGCTCACACATCAGTGAAAGCAATGGTAAAATTGAATAAATTAAAATACGAATTGCTCCACCATCCCCCGTATTCTGCAGATCTGACCCCCAGAGACTATTATTTGTTTCCTAACTTGTAGAGTTGGTTTCAGGGGAAGAGATTTTCATCAAATGAGGATGTAAAATGCGAAACTGATGTGCATTTTGAAGCCCTTGACAAATCGTACTATATGAAAGGTATTCAAATGTTAGAGGACCGTTGAAATAAATGTATCGCTCTTGAAGGAAACTATGTTGAAGGATAAAATCGATTTTTGACAAAAAAATTTTTTTTTCATTGCTAGTCCCGGGACTTTTCACCCCATGTAGTATACACATCAAGCAGACTTGGACCTAGGTTTCCCACTTATTGTCGGTTCCGCAGAACATGATATAGCTCAGTGGTGCGTAAACTGTGGGTCGCCAAAAAAATTGGAGGGGTCACGGATAGTTTGGTGTAAATTTATATCGCATTGAATTATTTGATTTAAAATATACTTTTAATAATCTATAATTCCATAATTTGAATTTTTTGTGTATATGTTAATAATATATGATAATGTTAAATGGGGTGTCAAACGGTCTTACAATAGTTTATTTATTACAAATGCTCAGAAGATTGGCTATGACGCCATTAGTTCTCTTGCCTTCCAATACCTCTGAACTTTACAGTTTAAGAACACAAGTGCAGAGCACGAGTTCAGATGAGTAGCATCAAAAATTTGATCTTGTCCGCACAAAGGACATAAGGGAGAGCTCCAAAGTTTGAGCCGGTGCAAATATGCGGGCAAACAGTCATGGCCTGTAGTTAGACGGAAAAGTGCCACAGCTGCACTTCTAGGAAAATCATGTATGTTCTGTGTGCCCTTAATCAAAGGAGCCCATGACTTGTCGGCAGAGTCACACAGCGCTCTCTTCCTTTTCCCAGCAAAATAGTCTTTTGTCAGCAGAGCATAGTTTGTCATAGTTTGAAACATTTACATAGTTCTTATAAACATAGCATAGTTAGTCACCATTTGCTTAATTCTTTTAACGTAGGATTATGTTCCTCAATAACGGTCCTCCGGAAAGAAAAAATTCAGAGTCCGTCGCGAGTTATAATTTTGGCAGCGCGCCAAACCCAGTAGCAATAAACAGTTAAACAGAAAAGTACCAAAATGCGTTTAAAAAAAAGAGAGGTAAGCAACGATATCCTACATTAATAACCCGCGGTAGTTTCGTTAGAAGAGACTACCTGGAATTTTTATTTTTATTATTTTATTTTTGTTAGAGCTTTCCTAATTTTTTTTAAAAGCGTGTGATTTATCTCATAAATTTTCAAAAAGATATTTTATTTATTGCAGTAATAAACAGCAAAAATATATTGCACTTTATATAATTTAAAATTATACAATCTAGTCTTCGACGAATTTCTAATTTAGTGGCAAATTGAAAATGAAAATATAAAATGTTCAGAGAAAAAAAATAAGAACCAGAATTTTATAGTTTCGGGTTTTAAAACAATTTTCTTAAATTAACTTAAATAACTATAAATTAATAAGAAATGCATTGTTTACTTACACAGTAAACTAAAATTCTTTACATTATAAATAAATATAGGTTTTTCATTAATATTCAGGGCAAAAGTTCCGTGGTTGATGCATTATCAACCCCGAGTAATAATCGGGGTCTGGAAAAAAATTGAGAAACAAAACCTGGTTCTGAATTTTTTTGTCCGGTTCTGCAATCCCTACACTCCAGCCACTTCCTCTGATTTCACATCATTGATTGATCGCAGTCTCCGTATTAAATTCTCATTTTCCTTTAAGATTTCAGTACCACTCCCTGATTTATGTACGAATTTCAGCCAATAGCCACTAGAAAATGAGGTTTATGAAGACTCATTTCATGCATCATTCATACAAATACACTGAACTCTTGTTTATCCGTGAGAAAATTCTCCTGGCATCACAAAGGCCTAAAACTCCATTACTGAGTCGCATATATTTTCTTTAACTTTTTAAGCAATTTTTTTAGCTCTCAAAAATACTCGAATACCCTCATATTTTCCCCCAATTTGGACAATTTTCGAGCAAATGTTTAAATTATTTTTGCCAAAAGCAAAAGATTCATTATTCAGAAAACAATGAAATTTGAAAAATTAATCACGAATTTTCTTAATTTAATTATGTATATAAAAATAACAAGAATACCAATAATTTGGCTACCCATTTAAATGAAATTTATTTTAGTGTGTTTCTTATCATTTCAGGGCCTCCCTTTTTATAAAAATATGTCGATTGCTAACCATTTTTGCTGCAATGAATTACGAAAAAACTTTTAGTTCAAGTTTCATACAGAAAGACGGCGAAGCTCCATGTATAATTCAATATCTTTTTTTTCTAGAAAAGTGACGCGCAAATTTCTTATTATGCGATTTCTGTTCACAGTCACATGTGTACGGCGATTTGTTAATTGGTACGTCTTTCAGCTTCTGATTAGGAACAACACACTGACGCGCTTCCATATCTAATTTGAAATCGGAGTCACTCTCATAGGTCACTGTAGAGGTGAATTTTACATTTTGAAAAAATGACTCTTTACCTCCTCCCTCCCCCCCCCCTCCATCTTCCCATTAGAGAAAAGAAAGAATTCGAACTCAACTCTTACAACAGCACGAGAAAAAAGAAACTGGAAAGGGGATAGGAGGAGCCGGGTTTAAGAAAAAAGGTGCAGTTTGGCACACACGACAATATTCAGTTTTCTTGGCACAAAGAAAACATTCCAACGTACTCCCCCAACTGCCTCGCATCATCTAGCGTGTCACCTATTTCCGACACCGTGAAAGCAAAGCGACACACGCAGGCGTTTTCCTCCAGCTGGAGAAACGCAACCGCAGAATTGCATACATAGGAGCGAAAGGGAGTGCGTTCGTTTAACTTTACGCGATGACATTTTTTCACGCATCCACATAACACTCGTTAGTGGGGGAGTTTCCAAACGTTGGTGAAGAAAAATCTCAAATACAATATGGTCCAAAATCAAGATTAGAGCATCGAGAGATCGACTGAGTCTGTATGCAAACGATCTGGGGCAGAACAAGGAAGAACATCTATAAGCTTGTGTTTTTCAAGTGTTGGGTCGTGACCTTTTAGGGATTCAGAAAACCCAGGGGGATAGCAAGAATTTTTTTTAATTTTTAAAATTCTGGCTTGAGAAACAAAGAGAAAACTGAAAATATTAAAAAAAAGAGACAAAACCAGAAAGTAAAGCTTTTTACTAATAAAAAGTCCTTCCATGTGGTGGTAGGGAACTGAGAGAGGGTACGATCCTGCCCCCCCCCCCCCCAGATGTAAACCATGTGGGTGCTGGGTCTAAAGTGAGGTGGTACCAGGGGGCAATGTTCGTTTACCTATACAGTGCCCTCATTACGAAAAACCAACAACTTGGCGGTGTTCATGGGCGAATGTCGAAAGACAATGTGACTGCCGCCTTAGAAAAATAATAATAATAATAATAAAAGAGCTTTAAATCAAATATTCTTAAATGTTAAAGCCAAATTTCTAGGCACTTAAATTATTGTCACAGTTGACCATCTTTCCTGTGGTCTTATCGTCACTTGTCACATTTTGGTTCAGTACTTGAAAGTCGCGTTTTGAGTCTTACTAGCACATACCGCCGAGTGTGTAAGTTCATAAAATTTAGTTGATACAAATAGAATCAAAATATAAACGTTTAAAAAAAAAACTCTGGATAACATTTCTTATCAGCAACAAACCGTGTGTGTGCGCGCGCGCGTCTTGTATATGGATCGCGCTTACATTCGAAGACGTTAAGGAATTCAAAATCTATCTTTGTCCACGGCAGTTGGCTTTTCGTCTCTTCAGAAAATTTTCAGACATTTAACTTTATTTTATTCCTGGGGTTTAAAGATAACCTTGTAGAATATTTTCTCCGTACAGTTTGTTGTATGCAATTAAATCAAGATATCTTTTCTCGATATCAGTCTAATCCGAGGGAAATTACCTGATGCATTAGTTTATCATTAGCAGGTACATTATTTAAGATCAAGAGACAAATCAACAGATCCGCTATACAGAATATACAGAAATATACAGATCCGCAACAGATTTAAGACAAATCAACAGATCCGCTAGCCGAAAAATCATGTCTGGAATATTTACATGAAACTTGAGGAATACGCAAGATGAGAGCAATCAATTTCTTAAAATTCCAAGTAATGATTCAGAATGTCAACTAATATCGAACTAATTCGTATAGTTATTCATCAGGCCGGGAAGCATTAGGTGAGATTGTCTGTACAACATAACGTCTCGATGGACAACTGATTTTTAAAAGCTACTTTTTTAAATGGTGTAGACCAACTAAAATGCATAGTGGAATATTTTTATTTTTAAAATTAAGAGACAAGAGAAGCGCGAGTATGTAATAATCAACAACCCGTTAGTAGTGATCCATCCCGGAAAGCTTCCATTTTACAGTTAAAAGATCCAATTAGATCAAACGAGTGGTCGGCAGTAAATCGAGCTTTAAGGCTCGGTGCACACGAGCGATCCGGTGTCGTTGCGGCATCGCGTCCGTGTGAGTCGGTTAGTTCAACTCTATGTTACTGCCTGATCGCAACTGCGGTGCCGCAACGACACCGGATCGCTCGTGTGCACCGAGCCTTAAATGGGGGCAGCCTTTTAAAAACACAGCCGATACAAACAAAATTCAGTATATGATTTTCGCGAGCATGAAATACCTAATTCTCATGCAATAAGATTCTATAACAACTATCGAGAATATGCATCTCCCCGATTCAAAAATTTGAAACTTTAACATTCTATACATAATTTTCAAAAGCATAATTTAACTCAAGAAACCTTACAGAGTTCGCACTCATTTTTAAAAATCAAAAAGGAGGAGTTCTTCAGGTTTTCCCCATATTTCACCTGATAACCGGTCAGAACCGGAGCAAACCGATCTTTTTGTGTGTGTGTATTTATATCAGTGGTTCCCAACCCGTAGAAGTCTGCGGACCACTAAGCCAGAAATTGGGACCACTAAGCCAGAAATTGAACCAAGTGCGGACCACTCCCCCACCAACTTGAGGAGGATATGGGGTTATAGAAATATCCCTCAGGCAAAAGGGATACAGGATTAACGTACTCACATTCTACCGTATCATATTCTAATAATAAAATAATTATGTTAAAGTTTTTAAGAAATTTTAGAAACAATTAAGTATTTATTCAATTGTTTCAAACAATTAAGTATTTTAATTCAACACGATAGTCATCGGATGTATTCGGCCCATCTAGTTCAATGAACATTCCTATTAAAATCCTCATTTATTTGGCAATTTGTTTATATGTGATGCCGAACCACTCTCGTGGCTCTCGCGTACCAGCGGTTGGGAACCACTGATTTATATATATATATATAGACACACACACACACATTATTTATATATATATATATATATATATATATATATATATATATATATATATATATATATATATATATACACACACACACACACAAACGAGTAAAAAGAGGTGAGGAGAATAACATTAAACAAGCGTTGTCACTCCTGAACAACAAATACAAAACACAACTGAAACACACACACAATAATAATAATAATAATAAAATTTTTTAAGTCTTTACCTTCATTTTCCTAAAGCTAATAGTTGACAGTCATAAATTGAAAATTCTTGTAATTAAACACAAAAACAGGTATTTTTAAGGATTGTAAAATAAACTAAAAATAGGAAGAACCTCGAATGCAAAATTAAGTACTTTAAATAAAAATTTCTGAGGCCCCTTAAGAAAGGAGAAACTGAGAACAGGACTTTCTTAAGGTCTTTCAAGGACCCTCCGAACCCTTCCCTTTTTTCCACCCAAAAGATAAATTTCGAAACTCAAATTTCGCATTTTATGAGACAACTCTACGAACGCCATCAGCTGCCTGTATCGTAAACTTTCTGTACATCGAGCACACTGCCACATCAGTATACATTCACCCGGATCTATGCTCATCGCATCGTCATTGATGGAGAAACTACAGAATGCACTAAATATAGATTTAACGAGATGCAGCTACATGGGGCTATGCAACCCAGACAACAGCGGAGAGTCTTTCGTGATTTGGTCACTTACCGGAATCTAATCAGCCCTCAGGAATTTGATCAGGTATGCCGTTGCGGTGGTTATTCGGAACAGAAAGGTTTCGCCGGTGACTGCGAGTCTTCAACACCTTTCAAATGTAATGAATTTGGAATGGTATTGGACAGGCAGAACAAATATATTCAAAAAGAAATGCATCTTCTGAGGCAGAGGATTACATTCGATGCATACTTTCCTATTAAATTATACAGAAAAGAACCGGTAAAATTCACGCCATAAATAGTCTTAAATACAAGGCTGTTGGTGGTCCGATCTTATACCTTAAACATCGCCTTCTGTGAAAATGAGAAAAATGAACACTAACGTATTTCAGGGTTGGTTGGTTTAGAGCACTACGATCATTTTTTTTTTATCTACACGGGGACTAATTAAACCGGGACATACTTCTTTAAACCGATTCCGAACGGCTATAAATGTCCATGCCGAGAGTGGGATTCCAACCCACAGCCTTTGGTACCCAATGCCAACGCCCTAACCATTTGATTCGGCGATCGCCCGGCCTATTTCAGGCAAGTCCTGCCATACGTAATTGTTTGATTTTCACATTTCCAGAAAAGTTAATGACTGCGATCGACTACCAGCATATAAGTTCGCAGTAGCCAAATGTCGGACTATGCGTAAATTTAAATATAAAAATACTCAAAATCGCTCGAAATTTTTTATTTTTTATTTTAGCACAAATCTTGTTTCAAAGCGCGAGATAAACTTGTGATCATTCCAAGTAAATATTTTCAATTGCTTCCATATTTTGGATCGAAATACGAGTTTTGTAAAAATTACATACGCCCAATAATTTTGTCAGTTTGTAATTCTGAATCCCATGTTTACACTGCTCAATGACTTGACACAGCTGTGAAACTTTTTAATTAAAAAAAAAGCCTAAAATGAAGAATCTAGTTTAAAATGGGGTGTAAGTTGAAAATATAAAGCCAAACGCGGATACGATCGACCGACAAACCTTTAAAGATCGCTCCATCCCTGATACAATGAAATGAAGTCATAACAAGCAACATAGTTTACTTTTATAAACCAAGCAATCTGGTTCTATTTAGAGATAACGCTGAAGTGACAGCTTAGATGAAAGGACTTAATACGGCGATTTCAAAATGTCAAAGTTATAAAAATCTATGGCAGGAAACTGAAAGGCATAGTCAGTATTTACAGTAGGGTCTCACAGAGTAGCTATGCAAAATACTAAGTAGATCAGTATATGGGTTTACGAATGTAAGAGGAATAGACACAGACAGGCAGACAGAATGTCCATTAAAAAAAAAATCGATGTATAGCAGTATTCAAAAATGGTTTCGTTGAAATAAATTCACTATCATTCGAGCACAAGCACATTCGGTATGTATAACATAGAAATAATTCACAAATCAAATTTTCTCTCTCTGATACACACAAGAAAACTATTTTATGAACTCCCGTACGCAGATACTGTTCGGATCGAGTCATAATGCTGTCAATAACTAGAAACCTGGCGAGTCAACAGAGAAGATAACAACCGATAAAAAGTCAAGTCCCACCAATTCAAGAAAACGCGACAAACAAACGTAACAAAACAAAGGATGATATGCTAGAATAAATATAAAAGTAAGGGTGAGCAAACGGAAGATTAATAAGAGTTAAAACCACAATTTACATAATAAGAAACCAACAGAAATTAAAATTCTCTTGATAAAATATATTTTTTCGAGTAAATGGTATAGAAATAGGATACCAACACTCATTCCGAGAAACTAATCTAAACGGCAGAATTTTTCGAAATGTCAGATTCGCATAATGAGTAGTTTTTGAGTGGAGAATAATGAATACTCCAGACTCTCAAGAATGCCTTACGGGCGTAACAAAGGCAGTTTTAAGTTTTATTATGCATACGCAACTTTTATAAACGAGTCTTTTTGGATGAATTCCTCGTTCATACTCAAAGTATGACATTTGCAGTCAACTATAAAAAACGTTGCACGAGTCACTATAACTCGAACCAATCGACCAAACAGAAGCAAGCTAAGAATGACGTCATAATTCAAGACGGCGACTGCTACGCTCAGATTGGAATGGCCCAGCAAAATTAGAACAACTATATTTAATGAACGAGTGTGCATATTTGTACAATCATTTCAGGACAATGAATTTTTTGACAGCGGAGATGTATTTGAGTTATTTATAGTTTACATTAGAGAAAAAAATTCATAAATCCGTTACTTTGCATTGGTCACCGCGGTGATCCCTGTTCACTTTATCCGATTCGTTTACATTCTGAATGACTTCATAAACCACGATTTTATACAGTCGAAACTTACAATTTTGAATATAAAAGAAAATTTTAAAGTTTGGATTAGTGTACGCCCTTTTTTTTTATTTTAAAGATCTAGCGGTTGTTTGGCCACATTTTTCCTTACCAATCTAGCAAACTTGTTCAATACCCGACCGATGAGATTTCCCGCCATATCAGATGCCAGTTGCGAGGGATGCTAAACAACTTCCGCAACTGAATAATTACCCTACTTCTGACAGACGGGGATCTATGCACAGCAAAATAATCAGGCATGTCTAAGCCAATTCCTTGATAATACAGCATGAGACTGTTGTCTGAGAGGAACGAATGTCGAAACAAGATGAGAAGTGAGTGATATGGACTTAAAAAAGCCAAAAATATACATTGAAAAATACCGTTAATATCAATGATGAATATAATCTGGTTCCTCCGCAAAATGAAGTAGATAAATCAAATTATCTACTTCATTTTGCGGTAAAGAGAAATCGGGCAGAAAGCAAAAGCTGGCCTCTCCACAAATTCTTTTTCCAGGTTTCTCTATCGTCTGGCGTGCAAAAATAGCGTCGAAACGGGTGTAGATGGAACATCACGACACCAAACGCGCAGCATTTCAGATGATTCACAAAAGTGGCGTACAGAGCAGTGCACGTCGCACCGTAATAAAGCGCACGAAGAACAATAAACGCGGCAGGTGCCGACCGCACTTTATGACGCGATAACCACCTGTCACTGCAGTGTCCGATCGGCGAATATTCGCTTCATTGTCTTCTTCCCACGCGTTTCACGATTAACAGCGGCCCATTATCGTCCACTGTCCTCGGCGCGCGCGACACTTAAAAACAAATCATTCGAGAAGGAAAACATCTTTCGAGGCGTGCGATGGAAACATTCGCACGGCTGTCCACAATCAAAGGATGAACCCCAAGGGACGCGTCTGTTTTTGAAAGCAAAAAGTCAATGGTTAAGGATATCCATAGAGGGAAGTATTTTGAAAAAGAAACTGAACTTTACACGAGAACTACATTTTCCTCCCACTATTTCTTTTTTTTTAATTCTTAAAATACTGAAATTTTATATCGTATCAACAGCAGGCGATGACCAAATGTGTAGGGTGTTAGCTTTGGGTTGATTGGTTGCGAGAGCTTAAGTCATCTTTTCCAACACGAGTTCTAAACTGACCGGGACCTAGAACTCAAAGCTGATTCCAAAAGTCTGAAAATACCCAATCCCAATGCAGGATTCGAAAACGCAGATTCTGGTTCCGAAGACCAGCAGCCTAACCCTTCGGTTATCATCCAGTGCGTCTTCAGAGTAACAGTCAGAGATTTACATCTCCAGCGTACCCAGCAGACATGGATCTACTCGCGAGAAGTTTCTCGCTTGTTAGGGACTTACTGTAGCATACTCGATAAATACGCTGAAGGGCAAAGGAACCCATTCGAGTTGCCCGGTATGCAAGCGTGTATGTAGCCGTTATGAATTTGCTTCCTGCTGTAGGTCGCCGTTAGTCTTGCTCCAAAACCAAATAACCTACAATAGATTTATGATACAGCAATCTCTATGGACGATATGTTGGTATGATCGTTACAGTGAACATTCGACTTCCAACTTTTCATTTGCTGAGAAGGAAAGAAATATCAATTTTATTGCCGAAGAAATTTTCGCAATTTTATGAGTAAAATGTTATTTTGCTTAACAGACTATACTTAAAGTAAAACAGAATTGGATAATGGGATCAAAACATTTAAAAGAATAACTAGTAATACTGGAAGAGCTTTTAGACACGTTAAACAATTCGGCAGTTTTCGGAAAATATTGTTAATCGTCGGAGAGCGGTATTCATCAATCGGCTGAAGCTTTCTTGAAGTGGGTCAGTTCGGATAGACCGAATCGCTATGTCCTGTCTCAGACTTTACAAGTGTCACCTCGACTTGTTAGCCTTGCGCCTTAATAAAGTGTGACGTGCAAAACACCCGCAATCACTTGCAACGCAATCAAAGGGAGTTCATTAAAGCACCGAGATCATTAAGAAAAAAAAATGGAGAAAAAACCCTGCATTTTTTCTTTCTTTTACACGAAACAAAACTGTTTTTCAAGCAAAACTAACGACCTCTGTCCAATTTCGACAACTGTCACAAAGTAAAAATTCCAAGGATTTTCAACAGCGGGCTCTTTTTGCTCACCGCACCATGCCCTTAATGAGTTCTAGGCGGGAGAGCGACGCGAAATCGACTTCACTCGGTCGGTTGAAAAAAAAAAGTGACGTCGATAAAGCATAGAAACTGGTCGAGGTTAATACTTACAAAAGCCCTTTAACCGGACATTGAAATACAACCATCAAGAGCGTGAAATGATTAGACACTTCCATTTTTATTGTCTGTGAGAGAGAATATACCCCTGATGCTCTCTTCCCATAACAATCAAAACTGAGGGAAAAGGGTACGAATGAGTCGCGTTTTCGGTTACGGTTTTGAACTCTAATAACCGTAACCGAAACCGAAAACCGTAGAAAATTGGTTCGGTTATTCGGATAACTTTTTGTTCACAGCAGATCTCTAAAATTTTATTAAAGAAAGCATTGAAGATCAAACTAAAGCTCGTGCTTGCCGTTTTGTTTATACAATTTTTTGTTTCTCTGAGAATTCCAAATTTTATTCGCTTAAGTTTATTTGTTATTTCCCTACACTTTTAATGTCAAATTAAATAATAAAATTCATTTATAAATCAAAGAAACAAATATTTAATGTTCACATCAGATGTTATTCAGGTATATAGACATACCATATAGATGTATCTCTATAAATCTATAAGTTATGTAATAATATAGAAAATACAACAATGTTAACAATTCTACACGAACTAAAACTTATAAAGAGGGCATAGACTGCCAAACAAATTAGCTGAAAACTTACCCCAGCGTTTAAATTTTGTTTTTAACTTTTCAATAGAAGATTGCGCAGTTGCAACAAATCCTCATATTGAAAAGGGACAAATATAACTAAAATTAAATAAATCAACAGAGCAAGACAATTATTAACAGAAATCACGCACTTAGGGCTCAACGCACCATAAGGCAAGATTCTGCAGCAGTACCGGAACTAAACTATAATATAGATGCATAGAAATTATGTAATGCGTATATTTCTTAACATATTAGTACAAAAAATGGCTTTCAACAACAAAATCATAGGTACATTAGCAACATAAATGAATTATAATAAATGGTTTACAATAAATTTAATCTGGGTTTCTGTAAAATAATTATTCTGCTTTTGTAATGAGATTTTCATAATTCTAAATTTTTAAGTTCCATTATTTGAAGTAAAACTGAAAATATTAATTATTGCTCTCTTATTTTATTTTCATTAATTTATGTTATCTAAATTCAAAAACATGTAATAAAATTTTATATCAACAACCTATTTTTATTTTATTTTTATTCTACCTGGAAACCAAGAATAACTGCAAAAACCGCGGTTTTCAGAAAATTAGAAACCGAAAACCGCGGGTTTTAAAAAGTTCAGGTTTTCAGAAACCTTAGTCGCGGGGAACGTTACCAATTTTTCCCAAACCATTAAACAATTAACAATTACGTCGGCTCATTGGTCTAGGAGACCGCTGTTGCACCTGTTCTGAAGGGTGGGGTGGTGGTGGGGGTGTTCAGACTGTTGGGGGTTTGTGAGTTCTTCAGTCGGGTTCTGACCTTCAAGTACAACACATCGGAGATTTTCGCCCGCTCGTAGCTTGTCGGTAAATTTAATCTTTGTAAAACATAGTCGGTCTTTTGAACCGATGAGCCTTGAACTGATTTAAATTTTTGCCAGTATGTATGTCCGATAAGCTTTGAGCCGTACTAATTATCTGTTAGTCTGCATGCATTCTACTTCCAAGATCTTTGTTTTATTGTTGCAGCTAGCATGGCTGGAAGAATTCCTCGTTTCACAACGAACCTGACATTTTGTCTCTCTCGCACTATCACAGATTGAGGAATCGGATTCTGAAATTTTTGTTGATTAATCTATTTTTACCATGTTTTTATTAACTCACTTTGTTTGTTTGTTTGTTTGTGTGTGTGTCCGGTACAAATCTTGCAATCGATTTTTAACTAACTTCCCGACTAGATAGACATTTGAAACTTTTAGAATAGCTCAGAACACGATGACAATGCATTATTTAAATACTTTTAGCCATCTTTAAGCAGGATTAAATTCATTTTCAGTTAATTTTGTTTTGTACACTGGTGTAGCCATCTATCGGCCGGGACGGGAACGAAAAGTTAAAACACAAGTTAACTTCCAATTAACTTCATTTTCCTTCAAGTTGATAGGATAATTCATCAAAAAAAAATTTTTAGAGTATTTATTAATACATAGAATTGTCACGTTTATATGATTCAACAGAAAATTTAAAAACATGGTATATAAAAAGTTCTTTTTATCTTGTAATTATTTATTTACCTTTTGCAAGAATGAGAGGTGGTAGTTTTGCATTAATGACTTATAACTGCGAAAAACTAGGAAAATATCCTAATTTTATAGCGTGGCGGTCTGTGAGACCGATGAGCTGGGGGGGAACAGTATAAAGACAGATGAGCCGACGTTAGGGTTAATATTCTTAAAAATGTAAAAACTGGAGCTATAGGCCCAATGTTGTTATTTCGGAATAGGAATGGCACTCCTGAGTTAAAACAGAATCGGCCTTGGCTGAGGGGGGGGGGGGGGAAAGAAGAAATAAGACCTCTAGAAAAGACTTCCCGACTTTTCACATAAACCAATCATATATACTGATAATAAGAGCAAGTTTGGTCTCGTCCATCCCATAACAATTTCAAAACAAAATTCTTCATAACACATTTCGTGAACACCCACCCACTGCCAATTCAAAATATAAGACCCTGGCCTAGAAGCTCGCCGGAGCACCCACGTTATAACAAGAGCTGGGGGTGGGGGGGAACGAAATCAATTTTTTTTTTTTATCATACTTGTATATTTAATTTTTTCAACGTCACATTCTTTTTAAAAACATTCAGAAAACCGATAGGAACATAATCGAAATTTCAAATACAAAGGTAATTAGAGTTTTGCATATTTTTCCCCCTGCAATTATTGCAATGTATGCATTAGTAAACTGTGTTATCTATGCAATGTTAAAACTCTTTGTTTGTCTGAGAGTTTCTTTGTCTGTAGTTCCACTCAACAAAAACTGACATCATGCCAAAACTATCAAACCCCGATAAGAGTAGAAACAGGATGAAACAAACTTCGCAAAAATCAAGTCGGAGGTTATTGATCATCAGGCCTTTAGAAGGCATTATTTCTAATTCGCTACCTTCAGGCGATATTTTCTCTTGCACTAATTTTTAGCGAATGTAGCAAAATTCAAAGTTTGCTAAATTTATCGTGAAATCGCTTTTAAAAGAAATAAGAACATGAACAGTGGTAAATCTAAACTACAGCGATTTTTTAATCACATTGCGTGAAAAGAATTAAAAATGGCTTCAATCAGTTTAGACTAAAGATGAATCATTCCGAATGTCATTACTGCCATCTTATCTGCTGAAGGCGGAGTGTTTCGTCTCACGGCAAAACAAATTTCTAGAAAAAAGATAATTCAGTAATATAACAAAGAGGTCGAAAAAATAAAAATAAAATGTTCTAGTCTTACTATAAAAGCAAATCAACAAAAAAAAAAATGCAGTCGCCAAAAGCATTTAATGGTTAAGCATCGGCAAGTCATATTTCAAAATAAGTGAAAAATGATTTCAATATTGGAATTGTCCAAAAATGAATTGCCTGAAATATTCAAATAAAATAACTCTTCAGAAGCAATATAAAAATATGTTTAAAATATTTATAATTTATGAATGGTAAGTATGTGATAGAATATGGGATGTCTAGTATTTGTCTGTACTTTTTTATCAAAATTCAATAATTATTTGCAATATAACTTTAATACTCCAAATTTCTTTCAAAATAACACAAAATACGTATTTTATTTCCATGAAATATACAAATATCCACACTGGAAGAGACGCTATTTATCGAAGTTGCCTTGAGCTCTGGTCATATTTTTGCTGCGGCCCTGACCTTACCGTTTTTTACGAAACAATAGTACCGAAAGCTGAAATAAAGAAAACCAGAGCTATCAACTAAACGAGAAACTGTTTACGGAGACGAGAAAACATGCTAAGATGTTGCTTAAGGAAGAAAAAGGGAAAAAAGAAACGCGTCACTCTGTTGCAAAGTGAGAGTAAAGAAAAAAACGCGCTCTGAAAAAGTGAGAGTGAGTCACGCAGTGCGGAATAAGGGTTACTGGGTTTGCCGGGAATTGTGTCAGTCGGCAGGTACGTCACATTTGGTAGGCGGGTTTCTCGAACAGGTAGGCCACCTGGCCGGTAGCCTGGCTCAGATCTCATCTAAATAAACGAAATTTCCACTGTCGAAGGGCTCACCATTGTATTTAAGAAGTCGGTATACGCTCACTGTAAGGTAAAGATCTTCACAGTATATCCATAGTTGTCCCGCTGACTATATTCCTGGGGGCCATTTCACCAATTCCAGTCATTTCAGATTATGACTGAAGTTAAAATTCGATCATTTTCTAAAAGAAGCTTATTTCCTGCAGACAGAAAACGTGGGGGAGAAGAAAGACTGTTAGCTACAAAATGAAGAGGGAGAGTGAAAAACTTTCACTCTGTTCTCGATAGTCCTTCACCCTTCGTCACTCTGGTGACTGATAAATTAGAAGCGTGTTAACTCAAAGGTTTTGCAACCTTTCTCAGTACCAAGATCAAATGCTAAGTGTCTTTAACTCAGTAGGGCACCCAGGATTTAATCTTGGGGCCGAGTTGAACGGATAAAAATATTTATAATGCAAATTCAATATTCATAATGCAATATATATTTCTTTGGAGGGGGCCAGGGCCCCTTGGCCCACCCCCTGAGTGCGCCATTGCTCTAACTATTTATTTTTTATGTGTTAGTTCCTATTATTTCTGAGAACTAGGATGAATAAGAAATCACGAACTATATTTCAGATTTTATTATGGTGGTTTTACGAAGAACATTAAATCCAAAAACATGTTCCTGGAAGAAAAAGCATGTAGAGGACACTTCGAAAATGGCATATTTCTCCTGTTTTGTGAAGCTTTAGTCAAATAAAAAGAAATTATGTTTCTCATAATGACTGCAATGTCATGTATCCCCATTACAATGTGAATACCTTACACAATAAATTTTACCTGTATCGCAGCTGTACATAAGCACTGTAATGCGATAGTTCCATACAATAAAATTTATATCTACTAGACATGCTTTCGACAATTTATTTTATTGACGTGAGGTAAACATAAATCTACGAATTTACTGATCAAGACCTTGGTTCTTAAAGCTTGAAGATATCTAGTGCGTTGTGTATTCATTCAGCACACACCATTCAAAGCTGTTACATAATTATACTGAAACGATTTCCTAAACATTTCTCAAATACTTTTGCAATATCCTTGTGCGTGTGCGCGTGTGTGTGTGTGTGTGCGTGCGTGCGTGCGTTTGTTTCTCATGTTTTATGCTACCATTATTACTACCAAGTCATATATTCAGGCGCCTACACGAATATATCTCTCGTATATACCCTATATATCAATAAGTATTTGGACACCTGTGATAGAAAAGAAAAACAAAATTTATTCATATTCAATAGTTGGTAGAGCCTCCACGAGAGGAAATTACAGCCTCAACCTTCCGGGGAATGATTTCCACAAGTCTTTGTTTGACGGTTAGTGGTATTTTCTTCCATTCGGCTTGGAGAGGACATGTAAGTTCCTTCAAAGATTTTGGATGGTTGTTGCACCCCTTAATTCGGCGATCAAACTCATCCCAGAGGTGTTCGATAGGGTTCAGGTATGAGCTTTGGGCAGGGCAGGCCATTCCATTTGGTTAATCCCATTGTCACCAAACCAATCCATAGCAACATGACAGCTGGCGTTGTCGTCCTGGAAGTACCATGATCCAACCCGTGAAACTGTCACAAAGCAAGAAGCACACTGTCATCCAAAATAGTGCAGTAGTCGTCGGCGTTGAGCTTGCCATGATTTGGGATCAAGGGTCCCAGTCCATACCAGGACAAACATCTCCTGACCATAATTCCACCTCCGCCAAACTTTACTGTGGGCCCAATGCATTCTGGCAGGAAGCGTTCTCCAGGCAGACGCCAGACCCTGCCGTCCGAACGACAGAAGGTGAACCTTGATCCGTCGCTCTTGAGAAGCCGTTTCCACTGATCTACGGTCCACTTTCGACGTGCTTTGCACTACATTAACTGAGCATCGCGGTTGGAATTTGTGATCAAATGCTCATGGGCAGCAGCACGACCATGAAAACCAAGGAAAGGTGCTTCCTTGCGGATGGTATTCATCGAAACAACACTCTCGGATACCTGTTGAAATTCCTGGAATATGTGGGCCATCGGTTGGGTGCGGTTCTTCCGAATTCCACTGGACAGCACCATGTCGGTCTCTATCTGCCAGTTTCGTGGGTCTGCCGACTCAGGGCACATTCGGACAATCACCGCTCACCTTCCACTTCTGAATCATATAGGCCACTGTCGAGTTTGGGTAATTCAGCTCACCAGATATGTCCCTTAAGGATCGGCCATTTCTGCGATACCCGACGATTACACCTTTCTCGAAATCAGATAACTCTGCACTTCGTGGCATCTTGCATGCGACTAATGCCAATGATGTTTCCTGCACGATATTTAACTGCGGAGGGTGTGACGCATATCAGGACCGCAAATATCGTCATTTGCATGGGTGTCCAAATACTTATTGGTAGATAGTGTAATATTAAAATTCTGTTTATAAGGCAATACAGCAAAAATGGCAGACAATAGTGCCCCAATTACTAAACTCTTATAATAATTAAATAAAAGATTCGTTCAAATCTAGCCGCGTTTTTTCTGAAATATAATTTTGAGGCCGATGCTCCAATTAACTATTATATCGTGATTTTTTTAATACGTGCATTAACTTTTCCCGACTCCCCGATGAAAAGAGACCCGATAACTGGAAGGAAAAAAATAATGGATGCCAAATTTTTATCATATTTTGGAGGCGACCAATAGCCTCCAAATTAGATAAAAATAGAAATACGTGTAACTTGATACTGCAACAATTATTAATCATATTTCATAGCGCATTTCATGATTAAGAGCAAAAAAAGAACAGTTTATTTCAATTATTACTACTGATATATCTCAGCTGAAAGAGAAAACTTTTTAGTCTCAGCAAAATGGTCCCAGCCATCCTAAAGAGATAAAAAAAAAAAGAAACAGAAACTACTCGGCACAACTGCCTTTTTAATAATATTTCAGAGTGCATTTGCGTATTTTTATAACTGCACACAAAATATAGGTTCATTTCAAGATTCACTGCTGCCATCTGTCGGCTGAAAGAAAAAGTTTTTTTTTTTTTTCAAGGCAAAACTTTTTAAATCTTAGAAAAATTATGCTGTAGTGTGATGCTAAATCAAGGTAAAAGAAAAAAAAAAATTGTAAGAACTTTTGAAAAGATTGAAAAGAGACTAAAAATTGAAACTCGACCAAAGACGTTGGCATGAAAAACACTTGTAAGCAAGAGAAGTTACTTCCCAAATTTGAGGAACAATTAATTATTATTCTTAAAAATCAATAACACGAAAGGACTAAAGTATTCATTTAAATTACCCAACCATAATTTTTTATTTCGACGCAATATCGAAATAAGCTCGTTTTCTTCATAACTTGTAAATAACGAGTGATCCAATCTATGCAAAGCAAGGGGCATGAATTCGTCGCACCCGATCGTTGAAACGGACCCTCCTTCTACGTGCACCCCGTACAAGGTACGAGTGTGTTCGTCCGGCCTTCACATACCTTTACTACCTGTTGTCGGCGATCGCCGGGGGACGTTCCCGTGCTTTCTTTCCATCGATCGATCGACATAAAAAGAACAAGACATGTCCCTTTCCTCCCCAGCGACAGAGTGCTTCGTTACGAGAGACGAGTCGCGGGGAGGAAGCCCTAAAAGGCGAGGGGAAAATCGAGTTAGGGGCTCCGAGACAACACTCTACGGGAAGCCAAGAGGCCCCGCTATAAATGCACGGTAAAAGCAGACGGTCTAATTTCAGCGCCACCCTACGACAAATAACTCTGATAAAGGAATCTCCGCGGGGGTGGTCGACAATTGGGCATTTCGATCCTGCCATGCGCAGCGGATAGTCGTTTTGATGAGAGAGAAAAGTAGAACACAAAAGACTTTTTACTTGGAAGAGTCTTGCCAAAAAATACATGCGGATACTGATCACTGTTGGATAAAGCTCCAATACAGAATAAAGTAAAATCATTTAGAGCTAGTTTCAGATAATCTACTGTGGTTCTTCGTCAGGCAAGATAGCATTAATTGATACATTAATTTCTATTGTCACAAATGACATCACTGTCGTAGTCAGGAAACACGTTTGGAGCGGGGGGAGAGGGGTGCAGTATCTGACGAAAATATTAAAATAAAAGGCCGTTTTAGTTAATACCAATATTGTATTGGTAACATAAGGGAATTAAATTACGAGGAGTCGGGGCGTCTGCGTTCCTGAAAGTCACAAGTCATGACATTCGTTGAGACATCTTACCAGATATTACGGTGCAGAAACCTTTCATACACTTTATTAGTGTCCAAAACATTTGGATACAAATATACGAGGTGGACTTTATCGGATTTTTATATGATATTAGATAACCAGTGTCCGTTGGCGTCCCGCAGTACGCAAAGAGTATGAAAAATTCAATAACACATCAAAACAAAGATTTATAGATAAAGGTAATTTAAATAATTTAAACCGTATTATGCATTGATATTAACTGTTCTTCACTATTTTTTATAATGTAATCTCTCGGCTTAAAAAGAAATATTTTTGATGGATTTCAAAAGAATTTATTATCCCTTTTGGAATTTGTCTACTAAATTAGTATTTTAACAGTCTAAATTATTTTATCTCGGTGTACAACCATATTACTGAACACGAGTGTCCTTTTATTTTCTGAAAATAAGTTTTAATGTAAACAGATAATCCATTTTTAGCAGACAAATGGAATGGAATATGAAATAAAGCCATTTTTCGTCTAAACAATAAATACTTATAAGGAAATGTTATTGAAAATTACTTAATTCGGCAACCCTTGTAAGCCGGTAACGATAAATGTTTTACTCTGTTATTACGAGTCTCAGAGGCCCTTTTTTATACCAGTATGGCGCAACTGTGCATTACTTCTGCTGTATAGAAATACAAACAAGTTTGTAGTGTCAGTATTAAATAGATGAATTGCAAATACTTTCTGAAATGAATTTGGTGGTCGTTGCAATGGATTATGCTATAATAAAAAATATTTGGAGACTTCTTATCTTACTAATCGAGATTTTTATGAAAACGCTCCCCTGTAATTTCATAAGCATGGACGTTTTTGAACGGGTTAATATCTAGCAGTCGAGTAGCTTATTTTAACGAATAAAATTCTATTCAGCTTTTTTCTCCTCAAAATGTCTCAATTTTGCTACAACAAACCGAAAAATGCTAATTATCAGAATGTGTTCCCGAATATAAGAATATACAAATTCTTATTGAAAATACAGCAAATACCCAACCACTATAAGAAAAACGATTTTTCTGGTCTTAAAATTGACTGAAATGCTTTGAAATGAAATCTGTTTACGTCTTTAAAATAGTTTTTTTTCTATTTATCCTATGGAAAAGAACCTGCTTTATCGTCCCTGTATTCAGATATCAGGAACTGGCGCATTGTATTTCCAATTCCTTTGCAATAAACAATTAAGGTGTTAAGTTGTTTACAACATTTCAAATTCAGTTTCTTGCCGTATCCTAGAATGCTTTGTTCAGAGATAAAAATGTTTTGTCAGAAATAGCAAATCAAGATCGGGTACCATTTGTCATGAGATCTATGCAAAATGCTCTGAAACCCCTGATGAGATTTGACATTTGTATAGGCCCACTAGGAATGTAAACACGAAATCTTTTTTTTTGGGGGGGGGGGAGACGGGGGGGGATTAACCAGGTGAAAAAAGCCCCTTTCATGAAAAATATTTCTGTTCAGTTTATGTTATCTGAGCAACAAGAAACTTCAAAATTCCTCAGTCGAAATGTAGAAAGAATGTGTTTAAATATGAATTAGTTGGATTCGTTTAAAATTAGGTCAATAATTCAACGAATTTAAAACCTAAAGGAAGGATTATATAGCATAAATTTTTTTAAAAAAGTTGTAAAGACATTGAATATGTATAAGTAGTAAATAAAACAATGTACAGAGCTAGAACAGCAGGTCGAAAGATCAATGTCGTGGGCAATCACTCGTAGTAAGGGGAATACAGTCCATTCCGGTTAATCGGACCAGCCGTTTATTCGGACCGAATCTCGTCTGGTAACAAGACTTCGTACACACGATAAGGAGTAGGTTTTATGATCGTCTCGGTTTTGTCGTTCCGTTTACAGTAAACAATGTATTTTGTTTTGTACGTTCACACGTTGCGGTCGAAAACGTCAATTAATGTCAATTTTACGATTTATCGGCATTTGCTTGATGTTCAGCTTCCAAAATATACCAAATACAATTTAAAAAATAAATGTTATCATTCTAAAAAAGCGTACTTAGAAAACTCTTTTGAAATTTCCCGCACTGATCGCCATAGTATCTTAAAGTAACTGAATGGGGAGTTCGTAATTTTTCGACTTATTATTTTACTCACTAATAATTCCAGCAAGTTCGTGAAATTTGTTTCTAATTAATGAGCAACTGATGAGGATTCTTCCGCCACCAATTTTGAATTCCTGAGAACTGTCTTTAATTTTTTAAGCACTTTTTCGCCCATGAGATTTTCTATTTACATTCGGCCATGTTGCCAAAATGAAAAAGTATTAGTTGAGAACGAGTCATTTAATAATTGAAATCCAGAAATAATTTTAAAGCACCAGAAATAATTTTAGTATCAGGAAAGGAGAAGTTAAAACCTTTAGAATTTTTTTCTAATAAGGCGAAACGTCGCAACGTCACTGGCTACGTCAGTTTTCGTCTACTATAGATCACGTGATTATCGGGTGGCAGAAAACAGAAGCCGTTCATATGCGTTTGCATGTGTTTTTGGACGATACCTTCATTTTCAGTTAAATAATTTAAGTTTATTTATAAAATTCCTCATATTAGTTGCATGTAACAGGTATTTTAACACTTTTTTTTAATATTCTCTTAAACCTTGCGAAATATTATCATTCTTTCGTTGAGAATGATTATTATTATGTTCAGATATGTACAGATATCAGGATAAGTTACTTCAGGCCAACGTCTTGTATCGTAACTCCAGTCTTCCTCTGTCAATAAATATGGGTCACATACTGAATAAACCTTTCCGGGCTGTACCTGAATGTTTAATTTAGTGATATACCTTTGTTTAGATACCGTATCTAAAGACTTTGCGTAATCTGAGAGCATTTTATTCAACAAGCTATAAGAATGCTCATTGAACGCCATGTTAAATTATGCAATGTTTTGCCATTCCTCGCCAAACAAGAAGTAAAATCTGCAAGAGTTGAGATGCGACATGCTGCGAGACACTGCCCTATTGAATGAGCTTTCTTTGTTTAAAAAGCAAAATTTGAAAACGGAAATTTGAAAGAAATATTTCAAAAGCCAAAATTTTAAAAAGAGAACTTTAAATCATTATTTTGCTTTTTAAAAATTCTAATGTATTTTTAAAAGTGATTAAACAGTTTTCAATCTTTAAGAAATAAAACCATTTCATTTTAAATCGAAAATGCAACACATCCGGTTGCCACTCAGCTAGTTATTATTATTATTTGCACCATTCTAATAGCAGCCAATCTTTGTTTAAACCTGTAAATACGTTCTCTGCATGATAGGTTTTTTCACCATTTCTCATCTTTAAATTGTTTTAAGTCAAGAACATTTAAAGATAAATGGTTCAAACTTGGAACATGTCTTTTATTTTACTTTAATTTTGATTCAACAAATTTGAAAAACATATTTGCTTTTGAAAATATGATTTTTTAAAAATAAGTTGCATCTTTTTTTTAATTCTCTAAATATTTTTAATTTTTTTAAAAATTAATATTAAAAAAACGCTGAATCGAAATTAAAACATATTTCTGTTTAATTAAATGAAAAAAATTTTAAATTCGACAAATAATATTTTGAGTTATAACGATTTTAAATTACCCCACTTTTTCTAATTTTAAATTTTAAAATTTTTTAAAAACTTTGAGAAGTTTTATGACGTGATTTGTTTGCAAAATATATGGTTAACCATTACAAAAAAATTCAAAGTTTTAACTCAATAAATGTATGTATCGTCATTCGGAAGTAGTTGAAAAATTTCGTTTAATCTCTTCTTAATTCAATCATAAGCGTTTGAAGAGATTCCAGACAATATCTGTCCCTCAAAATAGGACGTACCCAATACGTTCTATAAATTTTTTTAATGTTGCTTCGACGACGACACCAATACATTACAAGAAAGGAATTTACGTCCATCCTGCAAAGTGAACTACACTGCAATGATTGCAAAGGTGTTCTGTGCGACAGGAAAACTAAGGCCTCGTACACACAATACGGTTTCGGTTTTATAATCGTTTCGGCGTCAACCGAAAGCTGTATTCACACGATTCGGTTTTCTGTCACCGCATACGGTTTTCTGTAGCCAACGCTTCGGATACAATGTGAACAGGCCGACCACAATAAACTGGTGTAACACGTGTATAAACATATAAAGTTGAATCTGAAATTTAACACATGAAGTAAAACCAAATTCGTAAAACTAATGAAATGAAGATTAACAATAACATGTATTTTAATGACAAGGTCGACACTGTCCTTAAACGATGGAGCTTTCTTTTTTTTTATTATGTGATCTTTAAGATAAACATACATTCAGCAGTGAGCAATTCTACAAAACACCGAAAGGTAAAAATTAAAAAACAGTACAATCCTGCTGGGAATTCTGGACCTACAAAAGCCTGCCAAATCTCCTAGCACAAGAGCAAGTTAAGAAATTCTTTCAAAATTGATGAGGCGAGGGACGTAATTGCACGTTTTATAACACCATTGTTTTAACAAGCAACATATTAAAGCAAGATTTTAAAGTCTGAGATGCTAAACTTGGATCGAATATACAGCACAATTAACCAATTTGGATTTTTATATTTACATAAGTTATAAACATTTTATGAAAAACAATTTTTTTTATTTTACAGTTTGAGATAGTTATCGTAATATTAACTTATTAAAATAATTTGAATAATATGAAATAAATAGAAACTTAATGCTAATTTTAATTTTAAATTTTACATAAAAAATTAGAGTTACTAACGATGCTGTAGATCGTATTAAAATTACATATTAATTAATATATATATATATATACATATATGTGTGTGTGCGTGCATGCATGCATACTAGGGGGACGACCCATCCCTCGCTGGAGGATCACTCCCCTTTCTATCTATTCCTTTTTAGTACATAATAAAGAAATAACTAGCGAGATAATTAAATGTTATATAAAAACGTAACAGAAAAAGCTACCTGATTTGAGCTAATTATTTTGTGTATATATAAAATCTCATATTTGTGAAATAAATTTTTCTTCATTTTTTTTTAAGTATTTATTGTCTATAGTCAAAGTGTATCTATCTTAAAGATCACATCTTTCAGAAACATTTCTTCATTTAATGATTATGTTGGCGCTGTTGATAAAAGGATTTTAAAATTAAACTTGATTTCATTACTTTTCTGAAACTGGTTTTTCTGACTTTCATGTGTTAAAGATTTCAGATTCAACTTTTATATAGCTTTTCTAATAAATCTTTTTTTCTTCATAAACTCTCAGAATTGTACTTCTTTTTTTCGTTAATCTATATACAGTCGAACCCCGTTATAGCGAACCTGGTATATAACGAACTCCCGGATATAACGAACAAAAATTTTGGTCCCGCCGTTTTCCTATTGTATTTAATGCTAATTTATCCTTTTATAGCGAACCTCCGAAACCTTAAGAATCGGCTATAACGAACATTTTTTTCAGTTGACAACTGAATGTTTTTTAATTTTCAAACTTTTTAAGAATGTTGAAGATACAACGAATGTTGAAGAAGCAAAGAATGTTGAAGAACAAGATGATGAAGATTTACTTATCACGATGTTGATAGAAAAGCACAAAATTTCATCATTCTCAGATTGTGGTGTGCAATTGTTCGAAACATGTGATAATGAAGTCATTACATGTGAAAATCCGACTGATGAAGATATGGTGGAAGAAATTAAGATGAATCATTCTGAAATCGAAGATTCTGCATCTGATGATGAAGAGGAGCACATAAAGGACGAAATCTCCACCATCTCAGATGCTACAGCAGCGATGAGTGTAAATAGTAAGTTTTTGTCAACACAAACATTGGAAGAAAGAGTGTTGGAATCATTTGATGTATTGGACAAAGAAATTCATAAAATGTTTTTGAAATCGGCATCACGTCAGCAGATTACCGATTATATCTGTATAAAAACAGTGAGCAACTATTAAAGATAAAATCAATTTATTTCCATTTGCCTTCATTTTTAATTAATTTAATTAGTATTGTGTTAGTTTAATGTAATCGATTTTAGTCAATTTAATTCATTAATGATAATTTTTAATAGATTTTATCATTCTTTCAAAAATCATTATTGAATATACATAGGAACTAATGAGTTACACATTTTGTAAAATCTAACATTATTAGTAATGGTTCGGATATAGCGAACCACCGGATATAGCGAACAAAACTTTTGGTCCCTTGAAGTTCGTTATAACGGGGTTCGACTGTATATAAAACAGTTCCGTAACTGACTGACTCACTGACTGACATACAACGCACAGACCAAACTGCTGGACCTAAAGGGCTGAAATTTTGCATGGCGATTCTTCTTATGGTGTAGGGGTGCACTAAGAAAGATTTTTGAAAAATTCTTAGATTTTTTTAATTAAATTTTTAAGCTGTTTTTGTAACTTTTTAAAGTTTGCATTTTAAATAATAATTTGAGGGTTATACAATTTATATCACGAGAAATATCATAAAAATTCCTTTAAAATGAAATCTTTTTTGAATCTTTATCTCGATTTTCTGATTTTTGGTGAATTTTCAAAGATTAATTTTTAGAATTTTATTTATTAAATGCTGATCACGTGATTTCTTTTTCTGGTACTTTAAATAAATTTATCGTCACGTGCATAACAACTAAATAGACAAAAAATATTTTTTTCTTTCTAATGCAGCAGACGATTGGATATTATCCAAAAAAATAAATATCCCTTACGATTTATATATATATATATATATATATATATATATATATATATATATATATATATTTACATCAATTGTATACATTGATCGTCGCATTTATTATAAATATATATATTTATTTTTTTTTGGCATTAATTGCATACATTGACCGTTGTATTTAATTTGAATGTACTCTGTATCGAAGAGCGGGTTTTCAGCTAGTATCACAAAAAAAGATTGAGGTAATATTATATTATTTTTTCATCCTATGCGACACATGGGTGGAAAGTATTTAATTTGATATTTTGTCACGTGCTACGAGAATCGCATAACAGGGGTGAGATAATTCAAAACTATCCACGGGTACGAAAAACCGCTTTCAAACAATCCTTCCACAACTGCCTTATAAAACATTTAGCATCCCTTAAGACGCGCGGACGTCATTTTCTCCGAGGCATCTAAATCGCACATCGCTCGACTCGAGGAGCAAAGAGAATGCATTTATACTCCCTCATTCTCCTCGGAGGACGAATCGGGATCCTCTGCTTGGAAGAAAGAATCGACTCCTTTAGAGAAGGAAAAATATTTTTTCTTCTTTAAGCGATGGGGTTGAAGGCCGTAAAGAGATGAGGTTTACAAACTGTGTGCGCTTTTTCGCGTCCCGAAAAGACTTCAGATGTCCTCCAGGGTACAGAGGAGGATGAGAAAAACTGCCGTCTCCGCTGTCTGTGGGCGGGAATGAGGAGAGGGAGGGTCGAAAAATATATTTTTGGGGTCCGATCGATCGATGCCGCGAGAGAAAGAAAGAGAGAGAAAGGTTTGCCAAAGGCTCCTTTCTCTCTCGCGCACTATGGGAACCTGCCAATGTATACGCCACAAGCAGACACACATCACGGGCAAAACCTCATCACACGAAATGAGGCGATTCCTCTGATTATGACAGGTGACATAAAATAATTTTAATATAGGCTGAGCGCAGCAGCCAGAAACTGGGCAAAAAGTTCGAAACGGCACTGGAGTCGCAAGAAACGATGTGAAAGCATTTTTAGAAAAAGTGTTGCTCAGGCGGGGCGGGGAATTAAGAGGGTAAAGAATTCCCCGCTAAATTTCATGAACATGCCGCGGCGACATCTGGTGATCAAAAGATAAAACAGAGATTTTGCAAAAAAATGCGTAGTCGAGAAATTACGTTTACACTTTTTCCGATTTCCTCGTATTACTTATTTATACAAAAAGTACAATACATTAAAAAAAAAACCATTGAATAGGCGGTAAAGAAGAAGTCACAAGAGAGAAGACAGGATCTCTTTAACAAAATATCTTTTCTCTCACCGAATGACAGAGAAATAGATATATTATTTTTCCCAAAATTGTTTAATCACTTTGGATTGAGAAAAGGGAATCTTATACGGGGACAGCACAGGAACGTCCATGCCTTAGTCGACCCCGATCCCACGCTGTGGAAGAACGCAATGGTAATTACTATATGATGCAGGCGGCGATTTAAAATTCTGTTAAAGCTTAAAATAGAGAGGGATTTCTCTCGACGAAAGAAGCTCCTCGGAACTCTTAATAGACTGTTTAGACATTGTCGTTTGTCAACATATGCATGGTTTCGTCAACATATGCATGGAAAGAACCCTATAAATTTAAGTTATTTTTTTAGTTCGTCTCCTGATCCAGAAATCAAATAGGTTATTTTTTTCTCTTTTCTTTTAGAAAAACAACGTCATTTCCCCCTACACAGGAACACGAAATTTGATGAGAGGTGTTTATGCGACGGCTAAATAAAAATCCACAAAAAAGGAGCAACACCAAAACTTTTTCGCGTTATTCAGGATAATAAATTCTTTTTTTAAACTAAAGACGAACTAAAAAGTTATTTCTTCTGTTTACAAGAATGAGGATTTCTTGATTTTTTTTTATTAAGTTTTTATCTCGGATAAGAAAATTATAAAATCCAGAGCGATCAGCTGTATTACGATGTTTACTGCTGTTCCATAAATCTTCTGTGATTTGATGATGTTCTAGCAGGTTGCCCTGTTGTCCTTTTTACGTTTAACCCAATCTTCAGCTAATGATAATTTTTCCAATGCGCTAGGTTAAATAACTTCGTATATGAGTAATCGAAATGCCACTTGGTAGAAACTCGGACCTAAAGATCACCGCTGTCCGTCCTCGAGGCAAAAATGCACCTGTTGAACCTAACAGTCGCCCACTAACTGTTTGTACTCTCTTACTAAGATGAATCGGAATATGCACTTCTTTGATAACCTTTTGCGTATCCGCATAGAGTTCTTGATGTCTGGATGACTCTCTATCCAACCATTTGTCTATCAGTTGCATCAAAATATATTTCTTTGGATTGGTGGGGTAGAAACGGATCAACAAAACCGAAAATTTAGGCATCTGAAAAGTAACCCAAATGTTTGATACGAATTCAAACTGAGAGAATTTTCCAATGATTTGGCGGAGGGGGGGCTCGATTTTAATAAAACGTGATATTTTAGTGTCCAATAAATGGTTTTACATCCCTTTTATGAGTGCCACGGGCATAATATTACGGACAAGACCGGCTTGAGACTGCTCCAGATACCCAAAATTTTGTACTCCAAGCTCGTGTGCAGGGATCTTTCCTTTTTCCACGCGAGATCGTTGTCTGCCTCGCGGAAATGAGATCTCGCATTGGGAGAGTGCAGCTCTTCCGATGCGGCACACGTAAGGTTTCGTTCCTCTAAATTATGTGGGCTGCCACATAGACGTTCATCCCGGAACGAGCAGGCCTGGAGAAGGGGGAAGCCTTTCCAAAGCTCGGCCGTACGCTTTCTCTCGAGCTGCTCGAGTAGGACATGGCAGCTTTCAGGTCTTGTGACTTGGTCCCGGTCGGAAGACTTCGACTGGCTTCGGCTTCGATACAATATTTAAATTATTAACAGTTATATAGGTATCTTTCAAAACACTGATGAGGATTCGTGGGATACGGAGACGCATATCTCACGGTTGCGTATTACATTACAGAATTCATGGCATGCTGAAACCATGGCCGAGAAAGATCAAAAATATGTACCTCTAACTCAAGTAGCAGCCATAAATCTAAACTTCCCACACCAGTCGATGTGTTGTAACGATATTCTGTTCATCTTAAAAATTAAAGAGGAGATATAAATCGCCCGTACGTCATTACCCTCGCTTTGGAACGATGCTTTTCTTTGTTCAAAAAGGTTCCTTTTATAATGAGGACAAGGGACTAATTAACTAAAATTGAGCATCTGAGCTACCCATCAACAATATCTCCCCATAATCGTCGTTCCTTTGCAAGTTGAAAGATCAAAAATGTCAATTGTGGTGACCCCTCGTAAAGGCCCCTTTTCGACATAACTACTCGGTAAGAAAAAAAAATACGAAACCAAAACCAGAAGCTACCTGTGGTTCAAATGTAATGGGGAGGAAGAGAAGTTAAGATTCCCCTTGCCTGTCAACTTTAGGGGACTGCGATGCCGTAAAAGGGGGCAAGGAGAATTTCTTTCGCCAGATCCAACATGGTTCCTCTCTCTCTACGCCTCCGGCTATGTGTACCTCCTCGTGAGATAATCTTTAAATCTGCCCTCCAAAGATACCGTGCCTTCAAAAGCGGCGCAACGTTCAATCAGAAGTTTCGGAACTCTTCCAGTCGCGATATCATTGGCTGAATTTCTATCTGATCTATAACTTTTATTTTTCTGTCAGGAGTATTTCTATCAGTTAAATTCTGCGAGATAACAACCTGATACAATCACCTCGTTCGGGTTAAAGAACTTGATAAGCTGCCGAAATGGGGTAAGCCCTCCGTATACACGTAAGAGGAAGATCAAGGGACAGCCGAGACACCGATGAAGATGATGCATACCTGCAGCCAGGCACTAAACAGGAGACAGACGTCCGCCATCCGAAAAGTGCGTGTCTAGACTAGAGTGGAATACAGTGAAGTTCTCGTAAAAGCATGGCTTTGAGTTAAGATAGTAACGTCTTATCTGCATGCAATACTCTTACCACGACTGAAGCAGTCGTGGGTTGGAAAATGCACCCCTCCAGACATTTGCACACATCTTGGAGAAGACTGCAACCCCTTTTAAGTGACCCACTGCAGGTCTTAAAAGCATATCTCACCAGGCGAGTATCTATTACCAAATCGAGAAAAGGCTGCGTAAGCACACTTATAAAGACTCAGCCCACCACCATAATGACAACCACTTTGAGCTAAACGTCGCATTTTGAGCACCGGTTTTTAATACCTATCTTTTAAAAAATCTTCCCTTAACAGAAAATTTTAAAAAAAAATGATTTTTTCATCGAAACTTCCACCAAAGGCATAGGTAGCCGTTCGGAATTGGTTTAAAGATCCAGGTTCCGAACAGTTTAGTCCTCCTGTAACACAATATGACCGTACCTCTCGAAACCAACCTTTTTTTTTCCTCGAATTAATAAGATTCATAGAGCGACATAAAAGATAGCTTAAGTGGACCAGAGCAGAATTTTCCCTAATATTATCATAACAGAATTTACGACTGCCCGCATTAATAAGTCGAATCGCCATGTTTAACGACCAAACTGTGGATACGAACTCTCAAAGATATGGGTCTATCGGATTATTCTTTTACTTCTTCGTTTTATCGCAGGTCTGTTTCTCAGACAGAACAAAAATAAGGTCTGCGAATTGCATTTAATATTGGAACACTCGAATCATATTTCTTAAGGGAAGGGAGTATAATCTAAAACATCTTTGTTCCATCCGTGAATAGTGATAGTGATTGACAAGATCTTCCAATCCAATAAATATAGAAGAAGCAGCTTTATTTTTTTCCCCTTGGCTATCTTAAAAGATAAAACCTTTGTGCTCCTGCCATGGTCTATCTGACTACGAGAAAGATTAAAATGGCTATTAAACCAACGATGATAGCTTGGCAGCCACCAGCAACCATGTACTAAGCAAGAGACAGGCACCCACATTCAAATTGGTAGACTACATCAAGTGCCCGATATAGATGTCTTAAAATTCTAAACATCATACACAGCAGAAAAGACCACAGGAGATTGAAAATGGTGATTAAAAATGTTCACAAACTATACGACACCCTTTAATTACAAAGTAAAAAAACAAGAACTTTGTAAGCCTACAGGGAATTTCTACTCCACACATACAAACAAGGCTCAGAATAAAAGGAAATTGATGGGAAGCGCTCTCCACGCTTTGGTTAATCCTACACAGATTACTATGTTCACAGAAGTACAAATAAGAGGTCTAATATAGCATTACATGCACAAAAATACCCAAACCATGCATTGGAAAACGAGTCATGTATCCCCCACCCCAAGCTCCTGCTTAACAAGAACATCTAACTCCGAACTTTTAAACCGAACCTAATGCCTTATATTTTAGTGTTTTTAAACCATACTTCCATCGCGGGAAATTAAATGCACAGGCTTTCGACAGAAAATCGTTGATAACGTACATAATACCCGTAAAAGAGATGAAAAAAAATTCAAAGCACGAGAATTCCTAGACACTTCAATTTCAATTTGTAAGTCGGTCGAATTTTATAACCGACTTCGTGTCAATATATAGAAAATCCACTAAAAAATAAAATTCAAAAAGCACTATTATTATGTTTAATATCCATCTCATTCTGATGCAACCAGACTCTCAGCGAGTTGAGAAAAACGTCCTTAGAGATCTCCACGGTCCCCAAGTTTCATGAGATTAGTTTTCAATAATGCGGAACAGGCCTGAATCTGCTTTATTTCCGTCTTTTACATTTACCAGAATTCGAGGAGCCTAAAAAACCGTAATCCTCAAGAGATGTATTTGTGAAAAAAAGAGTTCACTCACGGTGCGAAACATTTTGATTGAAGGAGGAAAATCTTCTAACGTTTTAAAAAACACAAGCAGAGAGTTCCTCACAAACCAATTTTTTTAACTGCATTTCTTCAATGAAACAGCAAACAAAAGCGCGCTTACTTTGAACGACAAAATTATTTGAATTATATCTTAATATCTTAATTTATCGTCGATATTTATAAGACTCGAGGAGAAAACTTAATGTTTTCTCTTTGTTTTCTTTTCATTCAGTCGAAAGCTATTTACAAGATTCAAATCAAAGTATAACCAAACTGACCAAACTTAGCAAAACAATAACATAATAGCTGAATTTATTAATATCACATTTAAACACATTTTATTCACATTAATAACGGAGCGTATTAAAAAAGCTTAAATCACAGATTTTACTTTACTTACACCCTGCGAGATGAGTAGTGTTTTGAGAGAACTTGTGGGTTGGTGTGTATGATGGAAAGGATTTCAGCATTTGAAGCGTGTAAATATCTGCACCTTCAGACTGAATTGGTACACTAACACAAGCTTCGAGTTCGTACACTTCCATGCAACGCCTGACGTATCATGGACATTTTTACACGGAAGTTCTAAGAGCTGACATTTTACAGCATACGTACACTTACTCTACGCTATTACGATTAGAATCCTTCTTATGATAAGAGGCGTCGAGAGTCTCGGCCCGCGGAAAAGATTCTTACCGAGCTAGTATAAAAACTGTCGAGTTTTAAAGCTCACAGCACCGGGAATCTTACACTCCCTTCTCCCTCTCATTGCACTCTAATTCTCTAAAGCAACAAATATTTCGTTAGAACTAGTTTCAGTACTATTTACGGAATCACTCAAAACGTCGAAAGATCGTTAAGATGTCGTCATAAAGACAGACGTCATATACATATCCGCACAACCGTATCACATAAATAATGGATAAAAAATTCGCGAACTCGCTTGTAGCTCAGTCTCTCCATTGCACACTTGATATCTCTTTAAAGGGAAACCCCATAAAAGCCGCGAACCTTTCGAACACAAGAAATGAAACCATTTAACGCATCGTCGTTTTTCAAAGCGTCCGAGACCTTATCTCGTTGTTTCTTTAGCGTAAAGTGAAAGTTCCGAATCCCTTCCATTTAACAACAATGACGATGAAAAAAAAATCTCATTGTTTGCTTTCGCTTTTGAAACCCTAGATTCGGTAATATTTTGAAATGACGATAAATACACGAAAACCGACTCGCAAGTCTTCGAAAACTGCGCTGATAAAGCAGACATCTATTTTCTACAGCTAATCAAATTCGAGATCCCAGGCAGCAAATCAATGTATTCGAAATCATGAGCAGAAGTGCACGACCCTTTTTCTTATCTCTCATATTAAAGGGTTATGTTTACAAAGAACATGCACAGCCAGTATTTGTAAAAGAAATTCGTGCAAACGACTTCTAGTCACTTTAAAAATTATTATTCATACTAATAATTTTTTTCTGGTGTTCATATATTACAGAAGTACAAGCATTCCGTGTTATTCAGACGTATCGGAAGTCAGTTTTTCATCATAGGTGCTTAGCGCATGTAATAAATATGAAATCTAATTTCCTCATCTTAGAGACGGGCACTGCATCTAAAACGCCGGGGTAAGTTTCTGGGTTATTCACCGTGATCGGAAAACTGGTTGAATTTCTTACATAATATTACCTTGCATAATATTGACTTAAATACCTAGACTGCGTAAAAATAATAAATAAATATGTTTAACCGTCCACACCCGAAGGTTATACGGTAAAAATCCGCTAGACACATCGACCCCACAGTAATCTTCCAGTCGGGGCCCACAGGCAGCCCAGAGGGAACAAATCTGCCCCCAACCAGCCACCAAGTAGACATTTAATTAATTCCTAATTAAGAATCTATTTCATTCAGCAACACTGTAGAAAAATAATAAAGTGTTTTCTCTTATACAACGTTCAGAAAAATCCTAGGCTTCTATGCGGTTTAGTTTAAGGTATTATCAGTATGACAAAACTGAGCAAGTAATTCCACTTTCCTGGAGAATAATTATCATTTCCTAAGCCTCTCAAGCAATTGCAAAATGTCAGGAGTTCCAGTAAATATTTGCCATAAACTAAGTTTACGTCGGATATTCCAAAACTGACTTTATTCAATATGATTTAAAGGCTCAATTTTGTATTACACATACAACGTACTGATAATAGCCATTACTCGCTACTTGTCTATGTCTATGATAAAAACCATTAGATACCTACAAAACAGAAACAAACTGCATTTATACAGTATCACATCAGCTCACCCGTATAACATCCAATATGCCTTCGAGACATTTTTTCCCGACAAGATTTTGGAAAACAGTGGTAAATTACGCTTTCAGTCTGTTCAGTAATGCCTTCGCCAATGGCTGTCTTATAGTAAGTCCATGCTCCAAACTTCGTAATCTCACTCTACGATCTAATTCATCCCATATGAGCACTATGGGACTGAGATTAGGGATTTGTGCAAGCTAGTCAAACACGATACGTCATTAGCTTTCAGCCATTGCGAAACAGATCTTGCTTTGTAGTTTGGTCCATTACCATATTGGTAGTTAGTGACAGAACTCACTACGTAATTGGCTACAGAACTGGAAGAGCATAATAGCAAAAAAGTTTCAAGGTAGACTTCCTGGTCAACACTTTTGTTCTGAGCTTCAAACTATTAATATTAAATTCCAGTTCTTACACCTCTGCTTTCTAACACCATAGATTGATGCAATATATTCTCAATGGCGTATTTTATTTGTTTACTGGTTTGTTTGTTTTTTCTCAATTACATATGCGTGTATGTGAGAGAGAATAACAAAGTTAATCCGACGACAACCACAAAATCGTGAGATCGAGCTTAATGGTAAAATCAAGAAAGTCAAATGCCTTTTGAAAAAACGCATAGAATACTAACCACGATGAATTTGGTTTCCATTCCCGATGTCCGTTTTCACGTCACCTGTATTATACCGGAGAACACTCAAGCAAATATATTACCACTAACCTCCACACACACACAAAAAAAAGACGTTCTTGTCGATTCATGCCTCCTGTCTGACTGTGCCGGAATGACACACCGACACACACTTGCGAACGATTTTGGATATGCGATCATGCTCAAAATTACGCCCTCGAGTAGCTCTTTCTTTCATCAACGAAAATAAGGAAGTCTTCCTCTTACGCTTCTCTACCCCGACGAGCGTTCATTCAAGAACTTCATTCACCCCAGAAGATATGCTCCCATAAGTTGAACGAGTCGACACCTGTAAACCATTTTGGAAGTCCAAGTCCAAAGCAAAACATCCAACTAAGTATGTAATCATGATGTCCATCACACATCTCGATTAGTTCGCGACAAACACTAATTAAAACACGGAAAGCTTTTTAAAATCATCAGGTTTGTAAATTTATTTTTCCGCGCAATCTTTCGAAACGGCAACAAATATAGATAAAAGATTAAAATGTGCGTTAGGTAATCGAAATTCTACTCATTATTTTTGAGAAATAATTTCATACATACCGAATTATATGCGTCCAGCTAAAATTGTACCAGAACATGAGGGCTTGAAAACCTCAATGATGGTATAGAATTCAAAACCTGTAAATGAACTATTAAATTATAATTTTACATTTTCCGAACGTGAGGGAAAAGACTTTGAAGTGAATATTTGTTGGAAGGAGGAAGAAAACGCAAAATGAAAATACGGAAAAGGGAAGAAAGGCACACTGAATGGGTCAAAGTCAAATTAGAGAAAGATTGTCTTAGACCCATTTTCGCTCTCAATAGTTTTACAATACAGGCAAAACGGATAACATTAAAAGCGTCTGTTTATTCAGTATTTGGCTCTGAAAATGGATGTATAAATATGAAGCAAGAGATTCTCCTCATTTTTTTTAAAATTCATTTTAAAAATATTGCCACGGCTACTGAAGCTCTCATACGGTTTTCTTTGGAAAGGACACTGCTTTCTAAAATGCCCAGCATAAATCCCGCGCACCTGTATATTTTTAATCTATTTCAGATTTTTAAAAATGTAATTTCCGTGACGTCCTTCAGACAAGTATACTTTCCCCGAAGTTTAACGCAATTTTCTAGAATTTTGAAGATAATCTCAGTCCAAAAAACCATCTACCTAAAAAATGTAGTTTTTTCCATCATAAATTTTAAAAAAACTTGAAAAAATTGCTATCCACTATAGTTATATGGAAAAACTTTACATTACTTTAGCTTTTGATGCTACGAAGACATGTACATGAAACAGCAATGAGCGCCCAGGGGCAATCTTTTAGCAGCGTTCCTCTTCTAATATGAAAAAAAACACAATGTATTAATAATGATTTCGGGCATTTACACATGAATACCCCACTTGGACTTGCACCCACGGAGCAAGCCTCGCCTCGGAGGTAAATATCCAATGCGCTACGTCACTTTTTTAGATGTGATTTCTTTCAAACTTATTTCCTCATAAGGTTTATCGTTTCGATTTCCGATATTAAAATGATGGACAGCTTTTCCCAGAAAACATGCATGTAGCGATAATTTTTGCCTCACTGCACATTGACATAATTTATTTTGTATTTCATTATATGTTAACGTAAAACTTCTATCCAGTTAAGTGCTCTATAATTTCTGTCCATAAGTGGGGTGTAATTTACAACTTCATATTGTTATTCAGGCCACGTGAGATTGGAGTAGGAAGTAGCTAAATGACAACCCCAACCCCCTCGGAAGAAGAAAAAAAAAAAAATCTGATTTTTTTTTTTTAAATTGCTACGGAACATGATTATTCAAGATTAGAATCATATTTCAAAATGAGTAATAGCTCTAACTATCTCACCTACTAGTCATAAAAAAACACCTACTGAAAGTCATAATAAACGCCCACTATTTGTCTCGAATATATAACATCCAATATAACAGTCATTAACTGATTATGGTTTTACAAGCAACTATGTAAGCTTTATTCACTACTATTTCTTTTATTTACCAACAGGGGCTATGAATGCCTTATATTAACATCCGATTTCTTACTTGACAAAAACAAAATTCTCGGTGTTCAGAGGTTCACCTCAAGACACACGAATATATACACCTAAGACAAAATTCTATAGTATGCGAATCGTATTTTAATTGAATAAATAGTTCTGATATATCTTATCAAATCAGAATTATGCATACGTCGTTTTTTATTTGCATGCTTCATGTGTGTGTACACTTGGACAGTATTCGGAAAACAGGAGAACGGGTTTTCGGCTTGATAGTCGGGCCTTGAGCAATATCAACGCTAAATCAAATAATTCAATTAAGCAGAATAATACTTATTATTTTAAACACATTATGGTTATCTAATAGTTAAACATTATTATACGAAATATAAAGGAGAACAAACAATTTACATATTTAAAACAGAGAGAGTGGATTGTCGTGACCCTTCAATCCATGAATCAATCTCGAAATGCGCAGTACCGATGCTCACATCAGCATATCGCTCACTCCTTTGAACAACGCCATATCTCAAAAAATAAGATTTTTCAGGGCAGTGATTTGAAAGTTTAAAAGTACATTGGAATGTATTCAAAATAAATTTTAATTCTGCTCTCTAGCGGCTAAATATTGAGCGGTGCGATATGACGATCTGGAAGGGATATACTACTCTTTCAGGGCATTCTGAAAGCAGCATAACTAAAAATCGCCGATTTTTTTAGATATGACGTTGTTGAAAGAAGTGTTCGATTTATGAAATTTAGTTTCTTATTACCACGTGACCCCCTGTGATGCCATATGCCCAGGCGTCATACGGAAGGAACACGGAAGAAATTATATAACGGGAAAGACAAGATCAAAAGCAGCGAATCAAAGGAATAGAATTAGCAGCTGTTCACATAGGAGTCCGGTAGCGGAAGCGTAAAAGGAAAGATGGCGCTGAGACGGAAATAAACCAAACATAGACGTTAAAAATTTCGTTGCTAATCGTTTGGAGGTTTGTCATTGGTTAAATATATTTCAATACTTTAACGCTTCCGTTACCGGACTTTGTGAACAGGCCCTTAGACTGCTTTGGCGAGATATATATCACTTTTCAATCACTTTTCTACGCCGGATTTATAATTACAGTAACCACCGCTTATAGTGATCACTGGTTATAAGAATCAACCGTTTATAAGAATCAATATCGCGAAAACAAAAACAAATGTATTATTTCCATGTTAAAATTTTCGCTTTAAAGAATCGATCCACCGGTTTTAAGAATCAGTTTACGCTCTTCGCTTTCCTTTCATTTTTCCAAAAAAGCCACTTAAACCCTCAAAACGCACGAAGTTCTTTCTTTTTTTTTTAAGAAAGATTGATAAGATGAGATGGAATATAGTCGTAAAATTCACCCCTTTCTTTATTAGACATAATAGTTTCCCCTTAAACGCTTTACCACAACATGTCCTATTAGCTTGACCCGGGGGCATCTTTACCCGTCCGAGTCCGATTTCCCTTTTCTCCATTGACAAACAAAAATAGGGACTTTTCCCACCTCCCACATCCTGGTTGCGGCTTCCTGGACCCTAAAACACATAAATCGTCGGCGAAGTGTCCACTATCATTCAGGCAATCGTGACATTAGTAGATTCAGCACGTTATCAAACCGAGAAACGTAAGCTAGAAGGTGAATCTTCGTCTGAGACTATTTGTATTGAAAGAGGTATAAACAGCCTCCTGAAAACTTCATTACTTCATACTACCGTAGAAAACTTTTTCTTGCTCCCTTCCTGTAGTTGAAATGTTAAAACTGTTAAGCAGGTATGTTGTAACTTGTAACAAATATTGTATTTTTTTCTTTTCTTACTAGAATCATGTGTATCTACTTATAGGTCTAAAAATTAAGTTGTATTTTTAAAACTATAAATATAATTTTAATAAAAGATAATGTAAATTAAAGAGTATTTTATGGTAAATTATCTAATAGATGTATATATGTGTGTGTGTTCCTGTCCAAAAATCTAAATTTCGGCTATAAGAATCAACCGCTTATAAGAATCAAAAACAGTAATAACAAACGTGATTCTTATAGGCGGAAATCACTGTATTCCTTTCGTTTATCATTAGGGGCTACTACTGCCTTCCATTAACGTTTGATTTTCAACATCCCTAAAACAAATTTCTTGATTTTCATAAGTGCACATCTCAGAATGAAATTCCTCTTTCGCTACGATGCTTCCTGGTCATCCTAATATTTCGCCACGACATAGCAGCGCGATCAACAACGCTATTTATTGGGTGAAGGTGCTTCTTTATATATATCCCGACATGACCCAAAATGGGAGGGTTTATGCGCAGGTAGAGGATAGACACACCAGAAAATTGGGGCTGAAAAGAAAGTTTTACCTGTCGTATCCTTACGATGGAGTGAGCGGCTTCTGCGATCGATAACGACCGTTCAAATTTTGGATCATCAAGGACGATGAGCGAGCTAATCTGGATTCTGGCGATGACATTCAACTCCGACGGGCAGGTGGTTGTTACGGGGATCCCAAAATAAAAGCCGCGATGTGTCTCTTTTAAGCTGTCGACAGACAAAATACCTCTATTTGGTGAGCCTTTCCGCCATTTTTTGCCCTCCTCATTATACAAGACTAGGGCCTAAAGAAATGACTTCACATTGAAGGGTGAAAAAAATTGTCTTCTACGTCAAAGAAACACACGAAGACCCGTCCATGATAAGCAAAATAGCAATAATTTAAATTATATTGTTACTGCAAATAAAATAAATTGAAGAGCTTTTTTTTATTATTAATTTTAATCCGATGGAGAGGTAGAAACACAAAATGGACAACCGAATTCGGACCTCGTCGGAAGGCTGTAACCTCTTCTGTTAAATGTTATGTTCAGATTCATAACTAGAAACGGCTGTCGACCACGACCGAAATTCGAACCCGAATCTCCACAACCTCAAAGCCCGGTGTATCGAGGACGTGTATTTTTAATACCTTCCCCACTCACATTCCCGCTCTCTAACAACACAGATGTTGGCTAGTACATATTAACATCCGCATTAATTACATTAATATGCACATATAATGTAATTTGTTATGTACATATGCGTATATGTAAAGGTATATTAATATGTACATATTAAAGAACATATGTGAATTTAATTTCCAATGGCATGAGATTACAAATGATGATGACAGGAAAAAAACATTAAATTGATATAAAACATTATTATACCCCATATGACGCTTTCAAGCCCGTCTATCCATTCCGAAAATAAAGGTCTGGAAGAATTTTCAGCCCAAAGATGAGAATCGCAGTAATCGTGGCTTGTAAAGAGCCTAAAGAGGGTTACAGCCTTCGGACGAGGTATTAATGAACGTATTATTGTTACTTAATTATACGAATATTATTCCACAATGAATAGTTGTTCGTACGCTTTCCAACGGTCGTGGGCCACTGTAACAACCGCCTGCACCGGACAGGGACTAAAACCCGGTTTTATCCAGGTCACGGAAGGAAGTATTATTTTCGATGACTTCCCACACGAACTCCATCATTCGTTGATATTCTTGTGGAGCGTCGAACTTCGATTCGATTACACTTATTGAGGTACAAAATAAAGACCCGATATAAAAAAAAGTAAGCAAAATAAAATATATAACCAAATACTGTATACCTGTCTTGATATTCGCTCTTATTATAGGCATCTCAACGAATACTCTGTGCACTACACAATGCCATGCGCAGAATTACATTTGGTTTTGACTGACAAAGTTTATTCACATCATTCCAGTCCACAGCGTAATAGTACAAAGTGTAGGTTCACGATAGCTGTTAGATGAACTAGAGATAAAAAAAAAAATTACCTTGAATGGTTTTTGGTTTGGTTTGGTTTGGTTTGGTTTGGAGCGCTACGGTCAATTTTTGCTACACGAGGACTAATTAGACCGGGACTTACTGCTTAAAGCCGATTTTGAACGGCTACAAACGTCCATGCCAAGAGTGGGACTCAAACCCACAGACTTTGGTACCGAATGTCAGCGCCCTAGCTATTCGGCCATCGTCCGGCTATCTTGAATGACAATCTCATGGTTTATGAATTTGCTGCCACTATGGCAGTTATGAAGTGGTTGCCAATTGGTTCAATAGCAGCCTGCAATTTACACAATAGTTGCTTTAGTGTACACGTCAAACGAATCGCTACAATTCGCGTTACTCTAGACCGGGGTTTCCCAAACTTTTCCTGCGATGGAACACTTCGTAAATCCTTAAATTTTAACAGAACACCTTGTATATTTTGTTAGATATGTAATAACAGATAATCAATAAAATTTTTAAAAATGAGGAAAAAAATTAATTATTAATATAGTATTTAATATTTTAGACATTTTAGAACATTAATCCGTCAAAAATGATTGAATTTCTTGTAGCCGTTCCAGGATATAAAACATTTCCAGGTTTTCGCGGAACACCCATTAACTTTCGTTGGAAAACCAGTGTTCCACGGAACAGTTTGGGAAACCCTGCTCTAGACTTACGAGATAACAAAAAAGGCAATTGACTCGCATGGCTTCTCCTTATGGAGATAAGATTCCATCATATCTTCAATCTATTAATAATTCAGTTTATACTATTTGAAGACTGACTTGAAGCACTATCGAGATACAAATCTAAAATACTAGGCCAGCAGTGATAGGTCTGATCACCCAATATTTACAGACAATGAAGAATTCATGCAGTTTTTAATAATTGTATCAAAATGAAAATTGAAATAATTTAATTAAATATCACAATCTGCTTTATTCACAATTAAAATTCTCATTGGATTATTTTTGATTATTTTGAAAAGTAACTCGTCTGAACTCAAGAAGCTATATATTTAATTGTAGTTTAGGCTGATTTGCATCTTTCAAAAATATTCAGACTTTTTTTCTCCTTTTCCTTCCTAGACTTTCGCTACGAACTATTGCCTTTTTTATGACAGTTAAAGAGTTTTTCCGTGACTAAAACATTTCTCTTACATATCGACAGGTGGCACCATGAAATTTGAAATGAATCTATCATTCATCTAAACTTAATGATGGGCCTGCAATGAAATATATGCTTAAAACTATCTAAGTTCCTATTAGAATTCACCAGATACTGATCCAAATCTTAATAGACTAGCCGGAACTACAGCCACAAAAATACGAATAATTCGATTACCCCAAAACCAATTTTAACGAAATTTAGTTTATTCATTTCTACACATTTAAAGGATACCATATTTTCGGAGGTATGTAGCTATTTATGCTGAATTTTTGCCGTACTGAAAAACGAACTTAGAGTTTTAGTATTAAGACGATAATTTGGAGAAGAATCCAGCATAAACCAATTTTAATAACTGTTTTGTACCACTCTATGGCGGTTAAGTAATACTTAGAGTCAAAAGAGCTCCGAACCCGAGTCAATTTTGACGATTTTAGGTGTTAGACATTTAGTGTTTAACGAAAAAGACAGAGGGCGCTACTGGGATTCTTGTACTTTTCTGACCTTGGATGGGATAGATAAAATGATATATATCTGTTGGTGGTATAACACTAACCCCTTATGCGATACTACTTTCTACACCCTTACCCATGAATCACCGTTTACTTTATTCTAATTGTAAATTGCTCTATCATCAACGCCATCTGTTGCGTAACGGCGTCCAGCTTTGCATGGCTTAATGTAAGTTACTCGTTTAGGGATGGAAAGCACCTGTGTTGTTGGTCGATGACGTCACGTCGAATCTAATGTGCCCTTTGACAGCCTTCATTGGGCAACAGGTGGCATCTGAGGCAGGTGTCAAAGTAAAGGTAAAAATGGAAGTTGTTCGTCGCAAGACTCTTTGAAAAGGGAAAAATGAAGGACTTAAAAGAAATTCCCATCAATAGACTCCAACCAACATGAAACTACGCAAAACTGCCCTAATATATAAATACATCAGAATATTACACATCGTGCAACAAAAAAATTTTTATTTTATTTTCATTTTCATCTTTTTAATAAAAGCATTAGGCATAGAGCAGTATCGCTGGGCCCTCGAAGCGATTATACCGGGCCACGGGAGGTTCTCCTGGAATATGTCATTTTAGTTTTCTAAACATTTTTCATAAATAAATATTTTACAGTGGAAATAGTCAAAGAATAATCGTGAAAATTCGTTCGAAAAGCTCAGACATGGAACGCCTAAATAACATATGTGTAGAAAATAACAGTGACCAGGCCGCGTATTTTTAAACATGGATCGGAAATTTTTTAGACTTCGAAATCCTTCAACATTCGGGAAAGGGAATACCGCTGTTTACGACCAGTCATAAAAATTGCCTGCAAGTCGATTACAACTTATAGGCGATTTATCCCCTGTTTTCAAAACTGAACGAAAACTGGGTTGTAAACAGTAACCAATAAGCAGGAATGTATAAAGAAAATTTTTCCACTGAAATTGAAGATCAAGGCAGTCAGCATCCTGTTCTCAAATCTAGTCATACTGAACATGGTATAATACTGCTGACTTCGTTTAATTTGGAGGTTAAGAAATCTCGTATTGAAGGTGTTTCAGACGCAACAAATCGTGATTCCTCCACTAAGAGCCTAGAAAGCGATCTCTAGGATGTACATAAGGAGGGTAAAACTAACAGCACGCAGACAAAAAAGTCTGCATCCACTCGTGAGTACATAAACAACTATTTGAAATTTGGTTTCATACAATAACCTCACACAGATCAATTACTAAGCTCTCAGTGTGCCGTTTGTGCTACTGATCCGGGAAGTGAAGCTATGAAGACTTCGTAATTTATCTGACATCTCAACACAAAACAATCCGATCTAGTGAACGAATCTGCCGAATTCGTTACGCGTAACAGAGATGCAGTTAAAATAGAAAAAAAATTCAGGTAGTCTCTTCTAACGAAACTACCGCGGGTTATTAAGGCTGCTATGTACTAAGAAAAAAATCGTATTTCCCTTTTCCTCTTCTTGCAGATTCTTGTGGTGGGTGGAGTCTAGTTGACAGTTCTAGAATTCCACCCCCTTAGGATTGACATTTTGAGGGATTGTAATGGTTCTCTCTCTATAGGCGGGTTAAGCGCTTCCCCTAAATGTTTTATTTAAAATATATTTTTGTCACCTATTTACAGGTACAGAAATGCCGATAATCCAATAAAATTGGTATTGCCAGATAGCCTGAACTTTTCTGCAAAGCGCTACCGGATTCATTTTATAAATTTCGTCCACCGAAGGAATTTATGAGCGTTTAAAATACACTATACCAGATTTTTTCCCGAATAATTTAAATTTTAAAATATTAATTGCATTTAAAAAAAACGAAAAAGGTACACATATGTAAAATTTCTTTCTCTATGACGGAGTACAATTTTTAAAAAAAAATCTTTGATTCCAAGTCGGAAATCCGTGGACAAATTTTCTCCATAGGTTAAAATTGAGGTGAGCGAATCCAATGGGGTTAGTACATAGCAGCCTTAATGTAGAATTACTTATCGTTGCTCGCCTTTAAAAAAATAATAATAATAATAAAAAATAAAATAAAATAAAATCCTACATACGAAGAGAAGGATGAGTGATAACCCTATGCAGAATAGATCGAAGGTAAGAAAAATAAGTTACATATGTCAGAAAATCAGGGGTAATGTGTCGTGTAAATGTCAAGTCAATAAATGAGTTTCCCAGTGTACTCGGACAGTTGGACGGAACCATATCTAAATTAAAGTGATGTTTCAGGAAATCGAATGCCTTTTCGTTGCGTTTTGCGTCTATATTAAAATCACCCATCATGACGATCGGCACATTGGCATCAATATCAAACTCTTCATCTATAAGTAAACTTGATTCGGATTATTCATGAGTGCACTAAACAGGAATAATTTTATTTTATTTTATTATTGATAATGGTAAAATTAAAAAAAGCTAGTGCGCGCCATCTAGGGGAAGAAAAATTGTAATTCGAAATTAACAATTCGCACGAAGCGGAGATCTTAATCTTTAAAATGGTACCTCATTTATAGATTTTGCTTAAGTATTAAGGGATAAACAAAATAAAAACACATTTTAGAAATAATATTCTGCTACTCTTGATTTATAACTCGCGACGACGGTTTTAACGTCTGAAATTTTGCTTTACCGCGGACCGTTATGGAGGAACGTAATCCTACGTTAAGAAAATTATTTACTCCTTATTTAATATCATTTCAGACTGCGAGACGTAGAAAAAAAAATATTCCATTGGCGAAGAACTTCCTTCTTTGATTGTTGCTTTCGATAAAGTATTAGGCCAGTCTGCGGCAAGTAAAATGAGAGACCACCCCATTATCGAATGATATAATTGAAAAGCGGATATCTGATACGGCTGATTACAAAATCGTAACTCCTTTAAAAAATTTTATAAAATCGACATTATTTGTATAACAACTGGACGAATCTAGAGATATTCAGATGAAAAGCATTTTACTTACGCATGTACGATATATTGACCATGATAAAACTGACATGAAGGAAGACGGTTTAAGTGTGTCTGAATTAATTTACGCACACTACAAACTGTAAAATTTTATGTGGTTTCATTGAAGAGAGAGATCTCGAAAAGAAAAATTGCATTAGAGTTTGTACTAAAAACACTGCTTTGTACTAAAAACGCTGCTTGTCTTACATTTAGAAATTCAGGTTTCATGACTAAAATTAAGGATATGGGGGGAATACCTTACTGTAAATGCTACAACAAAAGCAAAACCATGAGTCTAAAAAAAGACACCTGAGTTAAATGAAGTCCTGTTTCAATCTGTTCAAATTATGAATTATATATAACAAAAAAGTGCTTTAAATACAAGACTGTTAAAAGCATTATGTAATAAAATGGGCTCTGATCATAAAAATCTTCTTTTTGGTTTGAAATATCGTTGGATACCCCACGGTAAAGTTCTCAAGTTTTATTCTCAAAGAAAGTTGAGCAGTTTCTAATTAATAAGAAAAGTCACCTGTACCATTACTTCTAAGATAAGAAATAGGCAGCCAAGCTAGCATGCATCAGTGACATATTTCCTTATAAACGAGTTGAATTTTAAAAATTAAGATCCAAATACAACTATATTTAATCCTTGGAAAATCGATTCACTCAAAAAGAAACTCGTACTCTGGCTTGATATGACTGAAGAAATATATAATGAAATGTTTCAGCTGTACTTAAATTATATTATGAGTAAGATGATTTCTTTTGACAAAAAGAATTCAATTTCAGGTATTATTTCAATCCACCTGAAGATATTGTCTTTGTTGTTTGAAAAGTATTATCCCGAACATGCGGATACCTGGAGGCATAATACATAGGATGGAACTTTAATAGTGGCAACTAGGTATGTGCAAAGTATACAGAAGACATAACTTTTATAGCCCTTAAAAGTAGTAACCAGCATTGTGTAGCACCCGTTGCTAACATTCTGGAAGCTGCAGGATGCCGTTGGCAGCACCTGATATGTCGATCCTTCGAATGGAGCGGTCTACAGCCTGCAGAATCTCTGGTGGAATCCACGGAGCGGTTCCCTCATCTTGGGGATGAGATTAAAGTCACGGAGACTTAAGTCCGGGGAATACGGGGAAAGGTAGAGCACTTCCCAGCCGGAGCGAGCAAACACATTAGCCACAGTATGCGCACAAGCTTTTTCCTTCCATCAGTACGGTGCAACAAATTATTTCGTACGATAGACCGGTAACTAAAACATGGCGGTATTCATCCTGTCACTGTGCAGGCGTGTGGTGTTTGTGAGGAGAGTGTATTCGCTCTCATGTAAGGCAGATATGTGACGTACGTGTGGTGTAAGCTGCTTTCCTGGGTTCTGCTGCGTGGGGGCTCTACAACAGTGTTGCCACTATTAAAGTTCCATCCCTCGTATGTGGATTCTGAGCCGCGTTGTTGAATCCAAAAGACAGCCCTTTACAATGAAGAAACGCTTCAACTTATTGGATTACCCTCGAACAAACGACTGGAAAATACTTTTCATTATATGATTAATTCGAAATTTTGGATAAGAATGAGAAATTGATATTCAAATATACATGGAACGGCAATGAGATCTCTTCTTTCTTCCACCACAAATCTCACGGAAGCTTCATTTTCTGCCACGAATGTACTTTATACCAAAGTTGCTTTTTTTTTTTTTGGGGGGGGGGGGGGGGAGAAGGGGTGCGAAGGCACTTGTCGTGGGACATTCGCCTTTTGTTATTCACCGCGAAGTCTTGCTGGCTACTTTAAAGGGGAGCATCATTTACATAAGTCAGCAACACTGTAAAGACCAAGCCTTATTCGGGATTAGAACCCACTGCGTGAAAGCTCACGACGCTAACCACTACAACATGTGGGCAGCTGTCTCCGTTTGCCTATCACATCAATTCGTCCAAGAATTAATAATCTAACAGACAAAAAACAGAAACAAAAGTTTCACTAGCCTAACTTAACCTTGAAATACGCAGTTCTGATAAAAGAAACTAAGTTTGACTTTTTCAATAACTTATAATTGCTGTGTTAAGTACTGCGCTTTTTAATTCGAAATAGATATTAGTGTGAAAACCACTGTTAAGACTAAGGAGGTTCATGCATTTTTATTATTAATTAAATTACATACCTTGCATATACAAATATTTGTTATGTGATAATTAGTGTTTCGCCGACAAGTTGATATTCTCGTGCTTAGTTGACTTTTATAATGAGTTACAAAGTATAATAATTTTGCTCACTGACTTTTTTTCATACCAATATCATTAAAATCAATTTAAAACTATAATCAATTTTACACTGAATATGTTAATTTTTGGTTATCAGACTAGGATATGTCAATGAAAATCGACCCAATTTAATGATGTTGGCCTGAGAAAAATACAGTTTGCTACACGATATCATCAGCCCAGCGACTGATAACTAGCTTAAAAGTACCACACCGTATACACAAGAGTACTAATACTCATTATGAATATGCCAGAATTAATTAATAATTATGTTAGTTTAACGTAAGAATTTTAAAAATATGGAGAGTTATTTGCGACTAAATTTGTTGGGACCGGGTCCTCATCTTATAAAAATAAGAATTTTCCGTGGCGCGGTCTCTCACGATGATTGCGAACCACTGGTATATAGAGTATCCGTTTATTAAAAAAGCCGATGCATTTCCCAGTTTGTATGTTTTTAAGAAGAAAAAAAAATTGCTCTCTACTCAGTATCAGTTATTTTAAGGAAAACAAACAGAAAAGGGTTTTTAGCTGACTTTAGACTTTTCATAATGATTAAATATATAACTAGCAATGTTACCATTGTTTCAATTTTAAAAACCTCAAAAATTTCAAATACTTGTTTTAAATAAAGCACAAACCTATTTAGAAGAAAATACTTTAAAATCATATAATACTGAATTTTAGGAGGCAATCAAACGTTTTTTTAAACTGTAATTCGTTAAAATGGAATTTTATTGCTAAAAAAAATTATTCCATCTATATAAAAAAAAAAAATTTAAAACACTTTTCTCTGCAGTGACCTTAATGAGATCTACAAAACCAAGTTTTAAAAGTTATGCCACACTTAAGAGGTTAATAAAATTACATTAAAATTAGACACGAATATCATCATACGAGTATTTCAGGATGCAGCTTTTGAATCATTTGGAGGACATATTTTCAGGGGGGGGGGGGGGGAGCCTTGTGAACCAAAGGGATAATCAAGAACAGAGCCAATTTTAATTCAGAATTAAAAAATACTATTTTTTAAAAATTACAAAAAGAATTTGATTTTTATTTATCGCAATGTCAAAAGTATCACGGAAATGTCACCGTTCAAATCTTAAAATAGACTTGGCTAGAAACTCTCTCCTTATTAATTGTTTAAAACATACAATATGCAGAAGAGGGAGGAGAAAATCGAAAGACTGCCATATCTCGTTAACTTTCTCCCTTCGTTACACAAGGTTAGACTGAAAGAGAAATTCTAGCGTCTGCTAACACTGCTTCTCTCTTTTGGTCGCTATCCAAGAATTAGTATCAAAATTCATAATCTGATATAGTCTATTATAACTCGAAGTATCCTATAAGGCTGCAAATAGACAGGTAAAACTTAAATTCGATTGTATAACTCTTATTTCCTTAATAAGGAAGTAACAAGACGAACAATATTCTAATTTGTCGTCATCCGTTAATTAGCCATGAAAAGAAATTTTCGGAAAGTTATCTAGAAACACCGATTTGACCATTCCGTCAAATTAAGTTAGACACGAAATAGGGAACGTAGTAGGAACTGACCAGAGACTGTCCGACTATCCGAGAGTCTGTCTAGAACCTTTCCGGTTTGGATTATTGTCAGTTCAGAATCCATCTCTCTGTACGACAAGGAACTCGAATATTTTAGATTAAAGTTGAAGATAAAAGCTAAAGAAAGCTCAACACCAGATTTGCGGAACACTTCCCTGGTGGACATCAGATTTCGTGCAAAGCTACAGAAATCACAAATATTATTTCTTTATTATTTAATCAATCTTACTGATGTAATGATATGAATACATGTCGTAATTCCCCCTCCCCTGACTCTGCAATTTCAAACATTTGTATACAATAAATCTATTTTCAGGAAACCCGACTAGTTGACGTGAGAACGAATTTCACGATTTACAACAATAAACAGGCTTTATTCATAAAATAGGAGATGACAAAATTCGTAATCACACAAAATATACCGAGACGCGACTTGACAAATGCATCATCGCTTTTGGGCAGTATGAGAATAAAATGCTCTAAATGGCTCACACTTGGCGCATTTGTCATATTGCTACCGAGACACTTCACGTTCTCGATATTTGAAAGATGTGACTACTGAAACAGCCGAGTTATCATTTCCACATATTGCTTGACTAGTTGAACAGTGTATCTCTCGAGCGGAAAGTCATTTTGCTATTTTTACATAGGAATACATACTAATTTTTGAACGGAGATTTCAGTTTCAAAGTAATTTGTTCATATTTATATATATTTATAATAGATATGTATGTATATATATATATATATATATATATATATATATATATATATATATATATATATATATATATATATATATTTCTTTTTTAAATGCATTCATACATATTTTATAACATGCCAGACACTTGCTTTTTCGACTTTCGCCCATTTCACACCGTGAGTTTGTAGGCTAATTTGTCAATGGGAGCACCATGCAGGTGAATCTACATCACTCCCTGAGTGAGAACAGCACGCGAACGTCCATACCTCCGGGATTCGAACCCGAGCTCATACAATGGAAGCTCGTTACGCTAACCACTATACATTCATTATGTTCCCATGACTAAAAACTGAGCTATTGTGATTAGGGCTCGAAGAGAGATGCCAAACGATGACAAAAAATATTCGGCATTAATGAAGACTCCTCTGACACCAATCTGATGCAAATGAAATCGAACTAAACAAAAAACAGAATGAAGAAACACATTCAAGTACTGAATAAATCTAAGACAATAAAAAAATATATTGATTTCAAATTAAATAAAATGTTATAAAAAAAGGGCAATACATCTATTTAAAGTGGTGGCTTTTAGCAAAAATAGGTGTAAAATCGATGTCCGTAAATGGTTACGGACATTGATTAGAGTTAAGTCTTCAAATTTATAGTATGACTGCTAGTGTTAGGGAAGGTAACAGAAGTAACCCATCGCTATACGCGATTGTAGCTCCTCCATGAAACTGGCGAAGGATTGTATCTATTAGCTCCTCCCCCCCCCCCCCCCGAAATGTGTTGTCACCCGCATAAATTATTCTAAATATAAGGTAAATGCACCTATAATAGGCCATGTCCTATAATGGGCCGCCCTTTAGAAATGTCGAGAAATTAAGGGTCTATTGTTACCTAAGGCAGTAGAAGGGGTGAGGGTCATTGGCGCGGACAATGACCCTCACCCCTTCTACTGCCTTAGGTAACAATAGACCCTTAATTTCTCGACATTTCTAAAGGGCGGCCCATTATAGGGGCGCGGCCCATTATAGGTGCATTTACCTTACATAACTTTTACCTTAAACTTAGTTTTTTACCTCAAGCACTTGCAACTATCGATATTTTGGCATTAACGAGTGCGAAACTTTTCCAGTGGTCTTTCTTCCCCCCCCCCCCCCCGAAGATATTTAATCTAAAATTAAAATCTTACGAGTGTAGTATCGCTATATATATGAGCTATAATTTATAAACAGGAGAGATGCAGTCGTGGATCTGAGAAAGAACTTTAATTAGGTTTCAGCATCATGAAGACAGATTAGTAATAATGGAGATCAGTTTAACAGTTGTAGACACATTGTAGAAAACATCAGAAGTTTGTGAGACTTAGCCACGAGAGCGGAAAGGGCGCGTTACATTGCGATATATAAATTTTGAAGAGATGGACCCATACCTTTCAGATCGACCATAAGTTCCAGAGCGCGCGGGAGAGTCCTCTGTTCAACGTAACACTAGGGCTTGGAATTATTTAATTGGTTAGAATCAGTCATATGGCCTTTTCATGAGGGGGTATGATGTAATAGTCGCATGGTTTTCAACGTCGTGTTTTTCCCGGGATCAAGCGCACATTACTACATTCTGTTAGTAAGAATTTGAAAACAAGCCTTATTTATTATTAAGTGTCTGAGTAATGATCGACAGGTGCATTAAGGTCAGTATAAATTATAAATTCATTTATTTTTAGGTCGCATTATGGAAAAGCAGTTGTATTGTATGTGCGAGCAGAATAGAGCGCGCAGAAGAGAATTTGCAGTATGTGTTAGATGCAATTTAGGAGGACACATTTTATAGTTATATATATATATATATATATATATATATATATATGTGTGTGTGTGTGTGTGTGTGTGTGTGTGTGTGTGTGTGTGTGTCACGACTTGAAATTAAATAATTAACAGAAAAATAAATAGATGGCAGCACCAATCAAACCACATTCCGGCATCCAGGTAACTTACGTAAGTACATCACGCGATGTTTTATACAATAGTCACGAGGATTTTGAAAGTAAAGGGAAAAAGCTTGGGATTAGGCATTGCTGAAAGGACGTGTTGCGAGCTGAGAGAAAGAGGAAAATGGCGAAATGATGATAATTGAGCCTTGGTCGAGTTTAAAATTTAAAGAATAAAGTATTCGGTCATAATTTAAGTGTCTTTACTCCTGGCCACCACAGAAGACTGCATAGGGCGCGGTGGCCCAGTTGGCAAAGGCAGTGAACCAGTGATCTGAACGTGTCTGGTTCGATGCCGGTCTCTGACAAATTCACCGTCGTGTACACTAATAGCGGCTGGTGCACAAAAGATCTGCCGTGGCTGCAATGTCCTCCAAGTTCTCGAATTTACCTCTGAAGGTGCGGGGTCAAGTGTACTGGTCTCGTCATTTGACTCTGTTCAAAATTACGGGACCGATCCTTTAGCCAAGTCGGACTCCGACCTTTGTGGTGCTATTCAAAACCGGAGCCGCACGATTCTGCCCAATAGCCTTTATGTACTTGATCCGATATACATGTCGGTCAAGAGGTATAAGCCACAAAAACACAAGACTGCATTAAGATGAACTTAATATATACGGAGAATTAGGACTGTGTCTAGAGGCGTGTCACGTGTGTGTGTGTGTATATATATATATATATATATATATAATTATTATAATCATTTAATGTACATAATGTTGGTGAATATCAGCAAGCTCTTGCTTGTATGTTCCAAAAAACGCAGTAACGTTATAACACTTGTCTTACATATTAACAACTGAATAAAACGTTATTAATCTTATAGATATTAAGTCATGGGGATTTCGGGGCATGAGTATCAATTTTGAGAAAAATAAACCAAAAGTTATTATTTGAATTAAACTCGATCATGTGAACTAAATGGGACAAAGTTGGGTTGATCGTTGGAAAACAGAAAATATCGAATTATCAATCTACATCTCCCTATTCTAAAAAAAAGTTAACTCCCGCTGCCGCCGCTGTCAAAAGCTTGTCACGCTATCTCCTCCGAAACCGCTGGGGGTATGGGGTCGAGAGCGATACCAATGGATGCAGAAAAATAGGCGGACCAAAGTAAGACATGTCTCATCTTTGTCGGACTTTTATTTTTTATTTTTTATGTTTTGTGGGAAAATGACTTTTTCCTTTTCAGATTACGATAACTCGCCAAAAAATGATCGTAGAATTTTGATCCTTTTACAATCTAAGACTACAGACATTAATCTTTCAAACTAGACCTCATTTGTTTAAAAATGTTTTAAAACAGACTAATATTTTCATCAAAAAATGAAACAGTTTTTCAAAATATATCGTCCCCCTATGTGGATGTAATATCGAAGCTCCTCGAGTTTTTATCTTACAAAGAAAATATTTACATCATCTGGTAGCTGAAAGCCTTCTTATTCATATAAACCTCATTTCAAGTCTCTGTCTTAAAATTTCGATTTTTTTTAATTGAATTTTAAAGCTGATAATTCAACAGTGATGAAAAGCCCTTCGCATAAGGGTGACAAAAGTAAATGGATGGAAGCTGTTATATTGCCCAAGAATCATCCCTATGTATCTCTATTAGCCCTAACAGAGGAAAGATGTAACAATAATTTAAAAGAAACTAAAATCAAATTCAGTTTATATTATATTCCTTTTATAATACATTATATTCAGTTTATATTATATTCAGTATTTCTTGCTTTCAGTTTATATTATATTCTTTTATCCGTTTTTACCAAGGCCCCGTACGAAAAGCGAGCGTAACGAGCCTAGGGGCGAAGCCCTTAGTTCTTTTTTTTTAACGAATGTAAAATACTGCAGCCTCAATTTCACATTTTCAAAACAGTATCATGAATGCAGGTCATTATCGTATTAAACACATCATCCACTTTCAGAGTGAAAAAAAAAATCCTGTTCCATATCATTAAGGCTGCACAAACGAACTTTTGGCCGCAGCTTCCATTGTATCACCAGTAACTAGAATAAATCAACTTTGTACCAAAATTTTAGCTACTGCACAAGATTTGAACCGTATCAGTCTCACTGATTGTTACAGTCATCGTTATTTTCATTGTTTAAGGGTATTCGTTTTAAGGCACTTTCATTGCTATATGTACTAACTCTATTGGATTCGTTCACCTCACTGTTAACCTATGGAGAAAATGTGTCCAAAGATTGCCAACTTGGATTTAAAGATTTTTTTTTAAATTGTACTCTGTAATAGAGGAAAAATTTTACACCTTCGAGCATTTTTCGTTTTTATTTTAAAAAAAAAACGCAAATATTTTTTAATTTAAATTATTCAGGGAAAAAATCTGGTATAGTGTGTTTTAAACGCTCCTAATTTCGTTTGCTGGACGATATTTATAAAATGAATCCTGTTGCAAAGTGCAGAAAAGTTCTGGCTCTCTGAAAATACCATTTTTATTGGATTATCAGCATTTACGTAGCTGTCAATAGTAGACAAATTTTCTCCATTTTCTTCCATAGGTAAACACTGAGGTGAGCGAATCCAATAGAGTTAGTACACAACAGCCTTAAGAAACCTTAGTAAATTATTAGAACCTTACTAAGTCCTAATTAAAACTACAGTCCTTATTAAAACATCACAGTTGAATTAACTAGTGAACGTTCATCCAAGGAAATTATTCAGAGATAAAAGGGAGAGGCGCAAAAGTCTGCGTGCTGGTAACTGTACGATGAAATTTAGAAGCAGCTTAGAAAAATATATATATTCGAATAACGAGGGTGCAACGGGGTTTAGAATGACCACGAGTTTCGGTTAACACATGACCGCATAACAGAGGTGTCACTGCCTTTATTAAAATTCCTAAATTGAATTTTTTTTCTCCACCAAGCGCAACGCCGTAAGTAAAATAATAATAGGCGATCTATACTTTGTATCAGCTTTTCTCCTCAAAAAGCTGCTGCTCGAGAAAGCAAACAACGTATCTACCGAAATTGAAATCTCCATTTGTAAAGTAATCACGAAAATTAAAACCAAAACCGATCGGCTGCGACCACGTGACTCTAACAACGATTTCGTTTCAGAAACTTAATTTTGCCTGCCAACATTTTTTCACTTAATTTTCCCGAAATTACAAACTGTTCTGTCACTCCCAATAAAATTCACCCGTCTATATAGCGTCACGAGATTGAAACACGACCCCTCCAGGGGATTATAACGGCGATATTGCGTTCGCACCGACAACATGAAATCATCGTTAGATCTGTTCAAACACGCCGAAGGGCACAAATGGAATGAGAGCAACTCTTTTGAGGAAAACTATTTATTGAAACGGAATCTTGGAAAGGGAGAAAACAGTATTGTTACAAAGCAAATACAAAAGCTGTGCAAATTTTCACCTCTGTTATCAACTAGGAATATGATTTAATTCTTTTTCCCCTAAAATTGCTAATTTTATTTATCCTCGCTATCAAAGTGATGCATTTTCTAGCGTAAACAAATTGAAATACAGGTGAGGTAAAAGACCGACTTTCTTCGGGATTTTCCCTGCATGGTTTTAAAATGAACTGACAGAAACATTATACTCTAAAAAATGCCGATGAAGTTAATCCTTTAGTGTAGATATCAATAAATACCATCCTTTAGTGTAGAAAAAACCCTCGGTATTTTAACAAATGTTATGACTTTTAGAGTGAACTGGGATCTGCACTTTCTTATAGACCTCAGAAAAAAAATAACCTGTCAGTGCGATTCTGATCCGAAAATGCAATGCTTAGGATATGAGAATCTATCTATATGTATAAAAATGGATGTATGTGTGTATGTTCCAGCATCACTCTGAAACGCCTGGAGCAATTTCAACCAAACTTGGTACAAATATCACTTACAATCTGGAAAGAAACACTAGAGGGCTAAGACACCCCTAGTACCCATAGGGGGGGGGGGGCAGGGGGCACATGTAAAAATAATCAAAAATGACTGATATTAGGGTCGAAACCATAGTTTTCGGGGTCTCTGAGATTAATGGTGACACTCCCGATGCAGTCTATGTGCAAGTTCAGCCCCCCCACCCCCCATCAGCATTGGAGGGGAGGGGGGAGGGGGGAAGAAGTAGTTAAAATGAAATGTCCAAAATACCGAGAGTAGTGACGAAACCATAGTTTTCGGGGTTGCTGAGACGAATAGTGACATTTCTGCTGCCGTTTAAGTGCAAGTTCAACCCCTCCCCCCCCCTATTAGCGTTTGGGGGGGGGGAAGGAGGGGTGAAAATAAAATGTCCAAAATGACCGAGAGTAGTGACAAAACCATAGTTTTCGGGGTTGCTGAGACGAATAGTGACATTTCTGATGCCGTTTAAGTGCAAGTTCAGCCCCCCCCCCTCATTAGCATTGGGAAGCACGGGGGGGGGGGAAGAAGAGGTGAATATAAAATGTCCATAATACCGAGAGTAGTGACAAAACCATAGTCTCCCGAAGGAGGGGGAAGGGGTAAAAATAAAATGTCCAAAATGACCGAGAGTAATGTCGAATCAATAGCTTTCGAGATCACAGAGATTAATAGTGATACTCCCGATGCTGTTTAAGTGCAAGTTCATCCCCCATCAGAATGGGGGAAGGGAGAAGGGGGAATACAAAATGTCCATAATGACCGAGAGCAGTGTCGAATCCATAATTTTCGATGTCGCTGAGATAAACAGGGACACTACCGATGCCATTTAAGTGAGAGCCCCCCCCCCCCCTCAGCATTGTTGGGTGAGGTGGGGGTAAGAAAGTGTGAATATAAAATGTCCAAAATGAGCGTGCATAGTGTAGAATCCATAGTTTTCGGGTTCGATGCGACGAATAGGGTTTATTTTCCGACGAATTTTCCCTTAAAATCAAATAGGATTAGGTACCGATACCGTTTAAATGCAAGTTCAGCCTCCAAACACCATTGGAGGGGAGAAGAGGTAGAAATAAAATGTCCAAAATTACCGAGAGTAGGGTCGAATCCATAGTTTTTGTGTCGCTGAGATGAATAGGATCCTCCCGATGCCGTTTAAGTGCAAGTACAGCCTCCCATTACCATTGGTGGGGGAGAGGGGAGGGAGACGGGGTAAAAAAAAGTCCAAATGATCGAGATTAGTGTCGAATCCATAGTTTTCGGAGTCACTGAGAGGAATATAGGAAACTAAAAATGATGTTTATAATGAAGTTTTGAGTTAAATTAATAATAGAGTGAATTTGCAATTTTTTTTATCATTTGCATACTGTACTTACTTTGAAATATCTGTAAATTAAATTACTTAGACACTATAGGTAGAATCCATTCCTTTTCCCGTGTAATAAAAAAATTGGGATAAATAAAAACCCGGGCAACGCCGGGCAAATAGCTAGTATATATATAAAACAGTTCCGTTAACTTGACTGACTGACAGATAACGCACAGACCAAACCGCTGGGCCTAGGAGCTAAAATTTGGCATGGCGATTCTTCTTATAGTGTAGAATTGCACTAAGAAAGATTTTTGAAAAATACTTAGATTTTTTTTAATTAAATTATGCTGTTTTTGTAACATTCTTTAAAGTTTGCATTTAAAATAATAATCTTAGGGTTATAAAATTTATATCACGAGAAAGATCATAAAAATTCCCTTAAAATCAAATCTTTTTCGAATCTTTACTTCCATTTTCTGATTTTTTGGTGAATTTTTAAAGATTAACTTTTAGAATTTAATTTATTAAATGTTGATCACGTGGTTTCTCTTCTTTTTGTGATACTTTAAATTAATTTTGCGTGACGTGCATAAAAACGAAATAAATTGACCAAAAAAAATTTATTTTATTTTTAATGCGGCAGACGATTGGACATTATCCAAAAAAAATATTAAAATACAGTAAAAGAAATGTTCCTCAAACTGTACTATATTAACTGTCTATAACAATATTCGTTACGATTTTTTTATAAATATATTTTTTGTTTTCTTTTGGCATTAATTGCATACATTGACCGTTGTATTTAATTTGAATGTACCCCGTAGCGAAGCACGGGTATTCAACTAGTTATTAATATAATTGAAGAGCCCAGATGGTAGAAGTGAATTCGAGTTCGGTTTTACAGACCTGGGCCAGAACCAGTCCATGCCTAAACCTTTAAGCCTTAGGGAAATTGAGGACGCCCTGTCAGCAAAATCTGTATTTGTGTTCTAGCAGTTTGTGTATTTAAAAACAAGGAAAACTTTTTAAGTCTACAGTAAATAAATTCTTAAATAATTTAATAATTTTTTAACTTAAATATTCAATTATGCATACATAATTTTTTAATCTATCCTGTTTATTGATCTCTATTCCTCAATCGGTTAGGACTCAACCCTGGCCAAACTTATTCTACAGCCCGCGTGCCCATCTTACCTCTTAAGCAGACTACTGCTGAATCTTCAACACAATAAAAATCTCTGGCCATTTACTCAAAGTTACTGTGCACCTAACTGAATCACTGTATAACTGAAATATGATATTTATTTATGACAGTCGATCTGTTAAGAAAAGAGGCCTCTATTTAAATTCTAAAATGCCTATTTTAACCATTTGATTTTTAATTTCTATAGGAAATGAAAAGAATCATTAAATTCAATATCAGTTACTTATACTACAAAGTATAAAAAAATTAAAAACTCAAGATATAATTTTATAAATATTCAGTATTAAGTTAGTATTTGTGAGCTTACTGAATTAATTTATCTTCAAATAACATATATGACACAACAAAAACGACAAAATGGAAGGAGCCTTATTATGCAAATTTTAATATTCGTAATAACTTCTAATTCTTTCAATATTTTTTTATAAATAGATCAACATGCTCTAAATTAACAAAGAATTAGCGAAACATTCCACATCTAATTTTAAAACAATTTAAAATGTGTGTGTATAAATATATTATATATACATATTTATTGTTCAGTGTACTTAAAAAAATTCTGTTCCCATGCGTTATAGTGAAATAAAACGGCTGCACAAAACCAATTACTCCAAGGAACATCTACTTAATGTTTTAGAGAGAGTAAACTATTTCAAATGTCAAATTACTTTATTTTCAGCAACGTATCATGACATAAATTTACACAGGAACCTAAATTTTTATCATTCTCTTAATTTATATCATCCCCTGAGAGCACCCAGTTGTAAAACCTCCCTAATTTTTCCTGATGTCAGTTTCAAATGCAATCCAAAAGGCAATCTGTAACACCCAAAATATGCCTTTCTAACTAAAAAGAGTGCAGTTATTACACAACATTTCAAGAAATCCAGGTAACGTACCTCATCAATACTGTAAAAACTAAGACACAACTACCTGTGCATATTACCACTAAGCAACAACATAGATAACCTTAGAGGTTGGTTAGACCTAGAGATTTAATATACTACCAAAAACTTAAGCACAATCTTTAAAATTATGTCATGGACACAATCATCCCATTTTGGAACTTATATACATTTTTATACTATATATTATAAATGCATACAAACACACACTCCACTTTAGAGTGAAAACTAAAAAAATTAAATCAGTCCGATATAAAGTTTGTCACAGAATACCAAGAACGGTTACACCAATACACTAGAGCAGGTTTCGGACTTTTATACTCCAAAAAATAGCTCAACAAATTTTTCTACCTATATATTTCTTCACTTGTATTACCTAGAGTGACTAATTACCAAGTCATACAGAGTTTCTGATTATTTCCACATGTTACTTTAAGTTGGCTTTAGGCCAAAAATGCTATAAACTCAACCAGATGAACTCAAATTACTTAGGAGAAAATTAATATTGTCATAAATAGAGATTTCTAAAATCAATAAGTATACACGGCAAACAAGAACATGTAAAAGCTTTTTTCAAAATTCATCGGAGTAAAAGATTGAAAACTCCTTATCTTCTATTTCCTATGAAATACAGGAAGAAACATTTTTGGAGAAATTCCTCATTTCAATAATGGTTTGAGACCTATCAACTTTTGTTGATAAATATTTTATTTTACAGTAACTCATCATCCAGTCAAATTTAACCATGTTAGTCTAAGATCAACTTTCCTGGCATTTTTAATATATATTTTGACAAAATATATTTTATGTAATTTTTATTTAAGAAACCGTAAGACAAAAAAATCCAACTTTTGTTTTGAGAGTGAAACTAGAATACATAAAATTTTAGTTTCTCAGATTTCACAAAATAATTTATTCAGGTTTCAAAAAATTCGCTATTTTATATTTTAAATACAATCCGTTCATAAAATTATGTAAGAATAAACAAACATACACTATTATGCGAGTTAAAAATAGATGATATGCAGTAAATAAGTAATAATTGAAAATAATTTTTGCATCTATAAATCTCAAAAGAAGCTTTGTATACTTTACATATTTCATCTTCCAATTCTTCAGAAACAGTAAGTGAGCCATGCACAGAATCTGATAAAAGGATACTACATATTTAAAACAATAAAAATTCTTGTAAGAAATGCTGTACAGAACTCAACTTTAAACTAGTATTTTTCCCATCTTACCGTTAAATTTACAGAGTATTCAAATTCATTTATATCTGGTCAATGCCATCGAGACTACTATGTAGGCAACCCAGTTTAAAATTATTTTGATTTTATTTTTGTGTCCAATCTCCTCCTTCAACAAACATCTTCATTCATTACAGAGATCAAAATTTCCATATCATAAATATAGTGCTTATATATAGTTGTTATTTTTTATTAATTTTGAAAAATTTATTAAAAATCTAAAACAAGCTAAATATTTATTAAGGTTCAATATTTTACTTTCTAATTTATTAAAGGTACCATACATATAATAAAATAAAATCTGCATACTTATCTGTTGTAAAAACATCTGAAATGTTCAACTTTTGAAGATTTTCCAAAAGTTATTATAATTTTGCTTTTGGCATAGTTGTTATAGGCATAACACTTGTTTAGCAATTTCAATGCATAAAAGATTAGAAGCATACATACAGTATTATTTTTCATAACAATAAAAATCAACCTTGATCCTCTAAACAAATAAATGAATACGGAAAATATTCTGGTTAATGATACTTTATTAATCAAACACACAAGAAATAGTTTGAGAAGCTATAGGAAATTTCAGGCAATTAAAGACTGAATATTGTAAAAATTGTTGCATTAATAACTAGACATATAAAAATATATATTATAGGATGCAATTAATGGAAAAGAATAAGTCTAATAATGATAGTAAAATTATTACAGAGAATCTCTTCTTTAGAAGAGAGAAAATATATTTCATCTTAGGCCATTTAGAAGTAATAAAATGAGATACAGTTTTAAATCCCATAATTACATCATTATGTACATGCAATTTTTTTTTCCACTTGTCATTATTGAGAAGTGTTATACTACAATATTATGGCAGTAATGTCCTATGTTTCGATTAATCCTTAACCGTATGACAGAAATATTATAGTTTATACGCGTGTGTATGCATCAGGTTCATTTACTAATTATCGCTTTAATACCAAAAATCCCGCCTATAAACTGAACTGGCTAATTTTATTTCCAGCGGCTGTCAAATTCCTCGAAAAATTTAAACACATCATATAAGTTTCAAATCTATGATTGTATTTTTTTAAAACTACATCTTAGTGAACTTCATTTATATATAACAAACAAATTATTAGAAATTAATAATGTATTTATTTTTAAGCCGACAGAACACAAAACTTTAAATTTAAATTCCCCGACAAGTACAGCGAAGTATATGAAATTTCCATTATTTTTCTAACAGATGATGATACAGGTAAAAATTAACAATTTTTTGAAGAACAAAATTTGATTTAAAAGACAAAATTTCTAATCTTTTTTAAAAGAAATGTGGATTGGGAAAATAAACTTACCACACTACTGAAATGCAAACCGGTCGAGAAATTTTTGTAAAATCAGTGATATAGAAGAAATTGTTCCACGGAAAACTAGAACACTATAATCGAATGTAATCAAATAATACAGACACATAAGCTTCCCTTTAACTAAGCACAGATCCAGATTTACATCTTGCCGTCACCTTCGAGCAAGAAACGGTGAAACGAACGACCGATTGCCATATCTGTATTTTAAAATCTGAAAACAAAAATAAAAAGAAAAAGAGAGCTCCTCCCACCAAAATCTACCATTTCATTTCAACAAAATAATAAATTATTTCATTGAAAAATATACATCAAAAATTTATTAAATTTATTCTTCTGCGTATTTCTAGTCAAAAAATATTTTGTATATATAAAATAAGTATTTGCTAACGTTTCAATATTCAGCTCTGGACATTGCTGAAATATTTGCGATAGTGAAATCACAGATGGAACGATATCTGATTGTGAATTCTCTTAGGGCCTGCTCACATAGGAGTCTGGTAGCGGAAGTGTTAAAGTATTGAAATATATTTAACCAATGACAAACCTCCAAACGATTAGACACGAAATTTTTAATGCCTATGATTGGTTTATTTCCATCTCAGCGCCATCTTTCTCTTTGCGCTTCTGCTACCAGACTCCTATGTGAACAGGCTCCTACTCAGTTGCGACCCAGGGGGGGGGGGCAAGGGACCCTACCGCCCGCCCCCCCCCCCAAAAAAAAAAAAGAAATAGAAATTGCATTATAAATATTTTTATCCGTTCATCTCGCCCCCCCCCCCAAGAAAAAATCCTGGGTGCGCCACTGCCCCTACTCGTGTCAAAAAATTTTTACCCAGTCACATACCTCCAAATAATTAGCCACAAAATTGTTTAGGTCCCAGATAGGTTAAAAATATTTCGATGCGTGAAACGTTCCCTCTCCGGAAGCTATGTGAACAAAGCCTCAGGCCTTATTCACATTGCTTCCGGAGTGAGCGTCAGCTATAATGATATAAAACAATTATAGATCTCAATGCAATGACCAGGTGATATGTCAAACCAATTATACGTCAGGTCAGCGATTTCGGCGCAAAAAGGAGAACGCTGCGCTACGCTTCGGAAGTTTAGGAAACAAAGCCTTAAAGGGTTTTTAAGAGGTCGTGTGGGAAAATTCTGAAGCAAGATTTGTTAGTTGAAAATTTAGAGAGACCAATAAGCAATAAGTGACGACATTCCTGTAAATATACGCTATATGATCCTTTTTTTCTTACAAATATGGTGAATGCACCCAGTTTGTCACATCTCAACTAGTGCAGAAAACAACAGGCAAAATGTTTCTTGATAAACGTATAGACTACTAAAATCACATAAAAATTCGTATCAGTAGGTTGAATTAAGTTTTATGGCGCATGGTCCAACGAGGGACAACTGAGCTCAGTATAAGTGCATGGCATTCGTTTTCTGCCCTTCTGTTTTCACGTAGTTGCATAAGTGATTTAACCAAAAATTGCCTGGTACTAAATACACTTAATTCAGTGCTCCTAAATTACCACATAAAAATTAACCTATAAATTGTAAAATTTTCTAGTACATTATAATTAGATGGTTTAGAGGGTTGGTTCGTAAAGTTGAGCTTTTCGACTCCAGTAACTCAGTTTTCCAAACTGGCCGTTTATAGAGTCATTCGGTTTCCAGCCGTTCGAAAAGTCAGTTGAGACTACTCAGTTTGCTAACGGAACAACTCTGCTGCAAGACTGGATCCTTACGTTCTCAACATCGCGGCTTTCATGAATGAGAGCAATCAGTTGAAGGAATTTTTTGTATCCGATGGTGGTTGCAATTCCTGTTTCTTTATTTTTATTTGTAATTCGTCATTTGATATTACTTAATCCATGCGAAACATAAAAAAATACACTTCCTAGCTTAACCATTACAAATTACCCAGAATGAAATATATTTTTTAAATATTATTTCGGAAAAAAATAAGTCGCCAAATATGACTCATAAAAAAAATTATTACAAAAATTGTTACAAAAGCGATGATGAATTGCCATCTGCGATGTCAACTCGCTTCCTAATAATAAAGCACCTGGAATTTATAACATAACTAATTCTGCCATAAAAACTTACCTATAAATTACGTTAACATTTTATGTGAGCTCACCAATAAAATTTTCGAATTTAAGTACTTTCCAATAGCGTGGAAAACTGCGATAATTATACTGATAAGGAAACCTAGCGAGGATCCCTCCATTCCAAAAAATTATCATCCCATTAGTTTACTCTCTTCTCTTAGCAAGCTGGTTGAACATATACTGTGTAAAAGAATTAACAAGTTCTTGAATGATAACAATGTCATTATTAATGCACAATTTGACTTTAGAGCCCAACATTCCACTACGCATCAGCTACTCCGAGTAATACATCCATGATGGATTCCAGAATGGGATGCAGACTGGCGCAATTCTCTTCGACATAGAACAATCGTTCGACCACGTCTGGCATAGCGCACTAATTTATAAACTAATTAAACTTAAGATGCCATCTGCTATCATTCACCTTATTCGCTCTTATCTGCTTAACAGAACCTTTAAAGTCCGCCACACACAATCAATTTCCTCACTACGTAACATTAATGCTGGGGTTCCCCAGGGCTCCAAGTTAGGACCTGTTTTATTTAATATCTCTATTAATGATATCCCACACTCTACACACACTACACTATCCATTTTTGCGGATGACACGAGAATCTTAGCGAATCATCGCAATATGACACTCATCTCCATAAATTAAGGATAATGCCAGCTCTGGCAAATAAAGGTTAAGAAACAAAGCAAACGTGACTTATTCACACAGCCCATTTATTAAACAAAAGATAAAGAACAAAAAAGTTGGTGTATGTATGATACCATTCATAAAAACTATTATTTTTGCTCCCTGGAGCAATTGTAAAAAATATCTCCTTTAGAGAAACTTAATACTACATGGTTGATATGATGGTTAATACATTGTATGTCTCCCATACGATGAAATACAGTCCGTACAATGCCTAGGCATGCGGAGTATCAAATTATCGAGCTGATCTTGGGGAAGATTACTCCACTCAGCAAGCAATGCTCTCCCAAGTTCTGGTACACATGTAGGAGGTGGATGACGGTCTGCAACTCGTCGGCCAAGCATGTCCCACACATGCTCTATCGGATTAATTGCAAGTCGGGTGAGAATGCTGGCCATTCCATACGGGTGATATTCTCAGATTGGAGGCATTCGTTTACGATGTTTGCTCGGTGAGGACGGGCGTTGTCATCCATGAACATAAATTCTGCGCCCATGGCACCCCTAAACAAACTTACATGTTGTTCCAGAATGATGTCCCGATAAATGTGGACGTTCATGGTTCCGCTTTGAACATGCAGATCTGTTCTGGAGCGGAGTATATTTCCATCCCAAACGAGCAATCCTGCACCAACGTAGCGGTGTTGTTCAATGATGTTGTCTTGGTGGTAACGGGTACATGGCTTTCTCCATATAAAAGTCCGACGTGAATCAGACTGCAAGGTAAACCTGGACTCGTCGGAAAACATCACATAAGCCCACTGTGACGATGTCCACATTGCATGTTCTCTATTCCAGGCTAATCGCTGTCGACAGTGAGTTGCCGTGAGCGGAACACATCTGACAGGCCCGCAAGCATATAGACCAATATTTCCCAAACGTCTGTACACGGTTTGCCTTGAAACTGTGGTACCCGTGGCTGCAGATAGCTGACGAGACAGGTCGGATGCTGTGCTCCATCTGCTTCTTTTGGCAGTTACTGCCAAATACCAGTCTTCATTCGGCGTTGTAACTCGGGAGCGACCTGCACTGTAACGTCTACTGACATTTCCATCATCTTGGAATCGTTGCCAAAGCCTAGAGATGACACTTTGGGCAATTCCAAGTTCCTCGGATACTTCCATCTCAGTACGCCCACATTCCAGGAGGCCGATAATTCTACCACGTAAAAAATCATCCACATGCGTCCTCTTTGTCATAACTATTCGGTTATGGCATTGAGCAGCTTACAGAACGTTTGTGAACAATTTTACTTCCTTGCAGTCATTCCTTATATACCCCTCTCTTACACTCTCGTCATTGTGACGTACTATCGGCGTCGTCTGGTGGCTTCCTGTAATTTGTATATTATTCTTGAAGATGTGTGTGATAATTCTACAGGTGAAATTTTTACTTTAGAGCTCGATTTCCGTGTGATTCTGAATTTATCCTTAATTTATGGACATGAGTGTAAATATATGCACAAGCAACTCAAGAGGCATGTTGACATTTTTGAACGTTGGTTCGAACGGTGGAGAATTAAACTAAACCCTGCTAAAACAAAAGCCACATTTTTTAGCTATAACAGGATTCCACCTCCGCCGGTAACAGTATGTGGTCATCTGGTATACTTTGAAAGAGAAGGAAAATACCTTGGAGTTTACTTGGATAGCAGGCTAACCTGGAGGAAAAGTATAGAATACATTATTAGAAAGTTTTTTATGGTACGTAGGGATAACGCACACCTCTTGTATCAGAACCAAATGAGTATTGATAATAAACTTCTATCGTATAAGATCGTGCTTCGCCCAATTCTGATGTATGCTGTCCCGGTTTGAGGCTCAGCGGCTGACACTCATTTCCAGAGACTGCAAACTATGCAAACAAGACTCTCTCTGTATCAGAAAGGTGCCATGGTACCTACGTAACGCTTTTATTCATAGGGATCTGGCTATCGAACCTATTCGGCATCATACTTTGGATCTAGCTACGAACTTTTACAATAAGATATACTCAATCAATAACGAAGAACTTGCTAACCTGCCTGATTATGATCCTAGGGAGTGCTTTAGGAGCCCAAAAGCCACTTTGGTTATAAACCCCGGCCTTATTCCTGTTCGTTAATTCCCTTTTCTTCTTATCAAAATTGAAAATTACAATAGCCCGGCTACTTCTGGTTTTTGACCTGTCATCCTCTTTCGATCGTTCCTCTTTCTAGCATGTGATTCCCCATCGGACCAGCTGTTTGCTGGAGAATGGGATTGATAACCTATTCCTGGAATTCCAATCCTGCTTGCTTTCCTTTTTGAATTCGCTACTCGCACCTATCGGACTTAGGTCAAAAGGGACCTACCGCCCTTTTGTCCTCTTCTACTAACTTGCTTTTTATCCTAATCTTTTTCCAAATTTCCCGTCTAGTTTTGAAAATTATATTATAGTTTCTTGTTTGACCCATAGTTTAAATTCTCCATTATCATTTAAGTTAGCCATGTTACACTGGTTACTCGTACTCGTTCTAGTTGATTAATTGATTTATCAACTAATTAATTTATTTTTCCTCCCTTAATCATTGTCAACACTATTTGTAACCTTGAGAACGGTAATCTTTTGTCACATATTAACCTTGATACTGCTAATAAGGAGCGCTTGCTCCCTAGTGCCTCTACAGTCTTTTATGTCAATGTCATCTATTTCAAACCTATCTACATCTTAAACTGAAATCGAGATCACTGAAGTTGGGACACATGCAGTATGAGTAAAATCTAAAATCCTCATTCATCAGTAGAAACGGTCATATTTTTTTCATATTATGCTGTTATAGATCACAAAAAAATTAAATAAATGGAACTCCACACCTCCCTTGTATTTTCCAGACGTGATGTCACTTATCGTTTAGTGGTCTTTAGCTGTGGGAAATATTCAGCTTAACCACTGTAAAGATGTCCGAATTTTTCCACACAATCCCTTGAAAACATTCCATTGTGGTAGAAGAAGTTAGAGTGTCTTCAAGAGGTTACGAGAAAACTCTGTGATGTGAACGACGGATTACTTAGACTGAAAATTGTCTATAACAAGCAGGGTTGCCAAATGTCCCGGATTTTAAGAGACAGTTCCTTATTTGTAAATTTTGTCCCGCGTCCCGGGGAACTTTGATATGGGACGGCAAAAGTCCCGTTTTTAGCCGAAATGAGAAATTTTATACGAATTGGGCGAATACAAGGGCCTGTTCACATCCGGTCCGGAAGCGTAAAAGGAAAGATGGCGCCGAGACGGAAATAAACCAATCATGGGCGTTAAAAATTTCGTTGCTAACTGTTTGGAGGTTTGCCATTGGTTAAATATATTTCAATACTTTAACGCTTCCGCTACTGGAGTCCTATGTGAACAGGCCCTTGACGAGAAGGTTGTCTGTATGCTCCGGGATCCGAACGTCACAACGACAACAGTCTGTCTTGTGCTAAATACGAATGCAGATTAGTGTGTGATCGTGTTGATAGATAATGGCGTTTGAATTCAGTGTTTGTTATAAAACTAATTCCTGAATATGAACAGTGGTAATGGTAAACGTTCAAAATCCAACACTTTATAAGGGCACTTACTTAGTTGTAGTCTATACATATAAAAGAGCTTGTCTGTCTGTTTGTCCGCTATAAAATCCTACACTGTTTCACCCACCGGGACCAAATTCGGCACAGTTAATGTTTAGGACCCGAGAAACTTAGCGCAGCAAAAACGAAGTTTGGGGCTCAATTAGTTTTTTTAAATTAATTTTTAATACTTTTTTGTGCCCCTAAGAGGTGCGCGTACCCCCTGTAGATACAGACCGTTCCTCACATGTTATCAGTGAAATCCCAAACCTATCCCCCGAGCGGTCATTACCAACCCCTCTTCCCCTGCGCGGGGAAGAGGGGTTGGTAATGACCATGAAGCTACAGAGCTTCATGGAAATAAACTTTGGCCCTGCCTAACTGACTGACTGATAACGCACAGTCTAAACCGTTGGACATAAAGAGCTGAAATTTTGCATGGCGATTCTTCTATAGTGGAGTCTATAGTGGAGGGGTTTACTGATAAAGATTTTTGAAAAATTCTTCTTCGATTTTTTAAAATTAAATTTTTAAGCTGTTTTTCTAATTTTTTAAAAGTTTGCATTTAAAATGATAATCCAAGGGTTATAAAATTTATATCACGAGAAAGATCCTAAAAATTCCTTTAAAACGAAATCTTTTTCGAATCTTTACCTCCCTTTTCTGATTTTTGGTGAATTTTTAAAGATTAATTTTTAGAATTTAATTTATGAAATGCTGATCACGTGGTTTCTTTTATTTTTGTGATACTTTAAATTAATTTTGCGTCACGTGCATAACAACGAAATAAATTGACAAAAGAAATATTAAAATACGGTAAAAGATAAAATTTAACCACTAGTGTTATTTGTCGTTTTTCTCATCGCTTGAACCGATTTACAATTTGCTTTTTCTACTTTTTTTTGGCCTTAGGAAAATTAAAACCGAATTACAATTCGCTTTTTCAATGGTTTTTGGCCTTGGGAAAATTAAAAACCGATGCGGTTTTTGTTGATGTGGGATGCGGTAATAAAATACAAATATAATATTACACACATTTTATTACCTCACATTAAGAACACAAACTACACCAGGCAACACGGACAGATACATTACAAAGACTATAACGGAACATATCGTTTCAGCCGTTAGGCGGCGTCAACAGATTAATCACGTGGGTATTGGCAACTTGGCGATCACAATTCTAGCGCCAACACTTCCCCTCAATAGACACGTTGTCAATAATTTGATACACAAGTATTGTCAATACCCAAAATATTTAAGCAGTTGAAGTGCTTTTGTTTAGACAGTCCTTTCGTGAATACATCTGCACCCATACTTTCCGTAGGTACGTAACTTATACTTACAAGTTCATCCTTTAAAGCTTGTCGGACGAAATGATGTTGTATGTCTATGTGCTTTGTCCGATTGAAATGTATAGGATTCTCTGCCAATTTAAGCGCGCCAGCATTATCAGTGAACATATTTACATTAGCTAAATCTTTTAAATCTAAATCTATCAAGATATTACGAAGATAAAGTGCCTCTTTAACACCTTCGGTTAATGACATATATTCCGCCTCAGTTGAGGAAAGAGCTACCGTTCGCTGCTTTTTTGATTCCCCAGAAATCGCACTTCCACTTAAAATGAAGCAGTAGCCAGTGTAAGACCTTCTGTCTTCTACACAATTTCCCCAATCGGCGTCAGTATAACCAATAAAATTATCCTCAGTATATATAAAAATTAATCCATAATTCATCGTACCCTTTAAATAACGTAATACACGTTTTGCTGCAATCCAATGGGTTTTATCATAGCATGACAAATCTGGCTTAGTTTACTAACTGTGTGCGCTATATCTGGCCTGGTTCTTACTGCTAAATACTTTAGTCCTCCGATTAATTCACGATAAGGGTAATTATTTTTTGTTGGGGGTGGCGCTTTTCTTCAATTTAACAGTTATGTCTATGGGAGTTGAAGCGGGATTGGCTTCGGCCATACAATATCGCTCTAATAAATCTCTGATGTAACCCTGTTGACTAATTGTAATAATTTCTTCCCCTTGTTCGAAATCCATCCCTAAACAATGTTTTACTAATCCTACATATTTAACATCTAATTCCTTTTTTAGGTGTTTCTCAATTTAAGAATCATTTCAGGATCTTCCGACATAATTAAAATATCGTCTACATAAATTGTTAGTAAGGTTAATTTCTTATTTTGTTTCAAAAAATATACACACGAATCTGAACTGGTATTTTTAGCTCCAAAATCTTTTAGAATTTCGTCAATTTTTATAAACCATCTTCGACCTGATTGTAGACAAGGTGGTTGCGGAGCACTGTCTTAACAAAATGACTATCTATATATGCAAAACAGTTCCATAACTGATTCATTCACTGACTGACATACAACGCACAGACCAAACCGCTGGACCTAAAGGGCTGAAATTTTGCAGGGGATTCTTCTTATAGTGTAGGGGTGCACTAAGAAAGATTTTTGAAAAATTCTTCTTAGATTTTTTAAAATTAAATTTTTAAGCTGTTTTAGTAACTTTTTTTAAGTTTGCATTTAAAATAATAAATTGAGCGTTATAAAATTTGTACCACGAGAAAGATCATAAAAATTCCTTTAAAATGAAATCTTTTTCGAATCTTTATCTCCATTTTCTGATTTTTGGTGAATTTTTAAAGATTAATTTTTAGAATTTAATTTATTAAATGCTGATCACGTGATTTCTTTTTCTGGTACTTTAAATAAATTTATCGTCACGTGCATACCAACTAAATAGACAAAAAAACCCTTTTTTTTCTTGCTAATGCGGCAGACGATTGGACATTATCCAAAAAAATATTAAAATACAATAAAATATATTATGTATAATTCTATACATTGATCGTCGTATTTATTATATATTTGTAATGAAAGCTGTGGCGGGGCGATGCAAATGGCCGGTGAACTCGTAGTATTTCTGACAATTCTGTAGTCATGGCACAAGGGCTGGCGAAATGAAGGCTCGGTGCACTCCAACATCAGAAACGATATTTAAAATTAACGGATCATCACAAATTGGACAGCGTTGCAGATTAGGCGTATGGACAGTTCACTTTCATTTTTACGGATGGACTCCCCATCCAACGCGACTTTTATGTAATACCTCCAAAAAGGATGATTGATCGGGAAAGTTCCGTTTTGATCCGTAATGTTGTAGTCGGGCTGTTTTCACACACAAGTGGCTGGCAAATGGAGAGAATAACTGAGTCCAACGCCATGAAAGGATCTCAGGTCACAAAATAGTGTTTTATTTACCGAAATGATGCTGGACATCTTCTAGTAGGATTATAATAAGTTTAATTCCACCGATGCTGGGCAAAAGGCCCCGGCAGCGCAGAGCACTGGAGATATGGACGGAGGCTCAACTTACGTCATGTTAGTTTCATGGTTCGAACACAAAGAGCACAGAAAGAGCGCCAAGATGTGCCAGGTATGGGCGCACTGACTTTTTAATTGGCCAGAAGCGAACACATGACCCTAGCACGTCATATGGTGTGATCAGTGGAAAGTTCTCCAACCTTATATAACTGTTATATAATGGTCCACGCGTGCAACAGTTTTAGGGGAAAAAATAGATTTATATTGGTTGAATTTAGGTCGCATTCCAAGGTTAAGGGGACGGTATTCTGTTGCAATAAGATAAACGAATTTGGAAAAAGCACGTTAGGAGTATTTAAAAGGATTACAATTTGTTTCATATATATGTGTGTGTGTGTGTGTGTGTGTGTGAGGCTAAAAATATGGGGGGGGGGCGATCGCACGACCAGATTTACATATTTTTATGTCCTAGGCCAAAGCACCATTTTACGCCCCCTTCCTTCCATTTAAATTTTTGACTTATAACATTAGATTTAATATACAGTAAGAGTTTTTGAAACATATATACTTAATAAACATTTGACTAACATATTTTTAATAAAAATTTTCTACACAATTTCTTCTAATTTATCTAAAAATTACAATTAAAAATTTTTTCTTCGTGCTTTCGCCCATGAAAATTCTTCAATAGTTTCACTGAAATCAACAAATCTTGTTAAATCTGCATCATTGCAAAGAAGTGCCAAGGCATTTAGTTTGTCTTGTTGCAGCAAAGATCTTAAATGATCTTTGATTCTTTTTAGTGCAGATAAAGATCTTTCTGCAGAGGCATTTGTGGCACGTGTGCACACAAACATTCTCAATACGATATCAACATTTGGATACACTGTTTGCAATCCACTTTCACGTAGCCACTTGCAAATTGCTGAGGGACTTTTCGAACCAATGTTGCACTCAGTTATGTGAGATTTTAGATGTTGCAGTTCATCACATAATGCAGGCTCCAAATCATCTTTAAAAATTGTCTGTAATTTTCTTCCCTCTTCTTCAAGTTCAGGAGAAGTCAGTGACCAAATTTTCACAATTCCTTTAAATTTTTCACCGAGCTCTCTATGAGCTTGTGACCTCTTCTCAAGCTCTGGTTTGAGTTTGTCCACAATCGTGAAATAGGTATTAACTCTAAAGATATTACGCCCGTTTAAATTAACTTCGCCTTCACGTTTTTCGTCAGCTTGTAGTTTTCTGAAAACCTGACGCTTTTCAGGAGTGGTAGACTTTTCACCATAGTTTTTTCAGGCATTTTTACATAAGAATCCATTGACAGAAATTATATTACAATTACTTCTAGGTTAACTAATAATTTTACTCGACTATAACGGAGAAACAAGCCTCTTTTCGTATCAAAACAAAACACGGGTCTTGCCCTTTAACCCCTTGAGGCTCCATCCGTCCTCTCCTTCCTTTTAATTCCCTCTCAACCGGGATTGGTACGCGGTCCCCTTAGATGTTCACTTTAGGGAACTCTGATTTGCCCAACTTATGGCTCCTCTCAGGGAAAAATTTAGAAGAAAAGAACCGACAAATATTTCGGTTCCCTTTGACAAAATTAACTATCTCTTTTCTAAGACGACCCTTTCAGGTTGCAGACACTCTGGCGGTTTCCATATAATAGTCCATTTTACTTGAAAGAAACACCTTACTTAGAGAGACACCATATTCCGGTGTTCACACAATGATTCTTCCACCTTGACACAGTTTCTAAACCTGGAGGGTGCCATCGTTCGTTGTACCACTCTCCTTTGACAACGGGACGGCAATTACTGGACATATGACGATGAGTTGGGAGTTTAAAAACCATTAGTCTTCTTATCGGACTGCCCCTGGTCTTAAATCTGTTTTTGGAGGAAAAAGCGAGGGCTGTTTGCTCTTTGTCAAATGTATCGAAAGATACAGCGGAAGGTGTCTTTTGTGAGGTTCAAGTCCGACTGCTTTCTGCAATCATTATCCCTTCAAATTGCAAGAATTCTTAACCTGCTTCTCGTTAACTCATAATGGATGTTTGGGAAAAGAATGAAAGAAAAAGAAGGAAAAAATAATTAGTCAGTTGACGAAAAAGTTATTTCGAAATGCGTATATTGCAAATAACATTTTTAGCGCTACTAAGAATATATAAATAAAAATGAAAAAGAAAAAAATTTGAACTTTCTCGTTTTATGTCGATAAAAATTTTATAATTTGGTTGTTACATCTTCTAAATTTAAGCCCTCTTAACGCCTGCGCCATAGGTCATGGCCTAGTTTGGCCTTATGGGAAATCCGTCCCTGCGCGCAACCTTAAAACGGGATATTAGTTAGTAAAATATAGGATTAACAATTTGAAAGTCTGGAAGTTCAAATAAAGCGGCATCAGGTTTTGCAGTGAAAATAGAATTAATGGGTTCCGCAGAACCACATGGGAAAATTTTTAGTAGACGGATTAGCCTTGAGGAGTTGGCGCTAATAAAATGCTTAGTTTAGCAAAAAGATCATCCGACATGACATCACGCATAAGTAATGAGCGTCACTAAGCGTTGGTTTTAAAGTTGAAACAAAGAAAATCGGCAGAGCCATGGATAACTAGGGAATGGAAAGGACGTGTGCCAAAGGCGCACAGATTTTAATGGGGATTGGGAAGCCATATCTTTTAGTTATGGAGCTGAGAGTCGTTAAGAGATTTAATAAATATGTTAGTAAATGATAATGGACTTATTGGCTCATTCCCAATACACGGTGCCGCAGCTTGGCGATAAGTTTTTTAGATTTTTGCCAATTTGGCGATGAAACGCCAAATGTGGTTTGTGTTTGTAAAATGCTTTTAAGGTAACCATTTATTGCTCTCGATTTCAATAAGATGGCGATATTTTTTAGATTTTTGCCAAGTTGACGATAAAATGCCAAATGTGGTTTGTGTTGTTAAATACTTTTAAGTTAAAGCTTCCGATAGTATAGTTCCGTTTAGTATAGCTTCCGATTTGAATAATTAGCAGCCAATCAGAGCTTGTGATTTACTTGTAAACGAGGATTATCTGGATTTTATATAACGCGCCTGTTTCAAAAAATTAAACCGTTGAATGTTCTTTTCGGGATTGCAGTTCCAGCCCTCGGACGTACTTTTATTTGCGAGGTATGGCTTCTTTTACGAATGGGAGGGTTGATTTGGATTGTTTTCGGGATTTACAAAATGCGGGTAAGAGAACTATTATAGATTATTGTATTTATGTTGAGTTAATAGTTAATATTTATTATTGTCTTAATTGTAATTTGCAAAAGACTATAACTGAGAGGAAAGATCTGAACATTGCGTTAAAAGATCCATTAGATGTGGTTCCCGGTTCGAAGCGAGTAAATTGGATTTAATTACGGTTTTAAAATTAACTTATTTATGGGTAAAAAAAAAACGCCGTGTTCTTGGATTACAGACGAATTGGGGGTATCCAAAAACACCGAAAAATCAACAAAACGTAAAAGAAGCTAAACCGAAAGTGAATAACCGGTAAGTGGTTTCTTTTTAAATTTTAACATGAAATAATATAAACTAGTTGATACCCGCCAAAACATGACGGCTAGATAGTAAATAAATGTACTAATACACAAATTATACTCGACAAATCATTCCCAAATGTTGAAAATCATAATGCGCAGAAAAAAATTAACGTGTTTAAGCGGCATCGTGCTTAGTGAGTATCTAAAGCCAGATTTAAAAATGTCACTGAGCATGCGCAGAAAGAAATTTTTTTAACTGTAAATTATCGCTAATTAAAAAGCGCGAAATAAACAATTTCCATCAGGTTTAGTCTTATATTTCACAAACTTAATTATCACAAAAATAAAAATAGCAGAGAGAGATCTAGAGAGACTCGACGAAATAAACGTGTTTATTATTAAAACATGGCACTGAGCATGCGCAGAAACAGTGAGTTTCTAAAGCCAAATTTAAACATGCCACTGAGCATGCGCAGAAATCAGTTTTTAACTGTAAATTATCTCTAATTAATAGAAATTGCGGTTACAAAAACCAAATTTGACAAATCTACAGATTACAATCTTTCGTTTAAGACCAAAATGAAGTAAATTGATGCAGTAGTTTTCTCTCACGGACTGCCCAAAAAGTCGGCTTAGCAACTTAAATATATAGATGACAACATGCAGAACTTTCATTTTTTTACTTGCTGATATATTTAACCAAGATGCATTTTATATTTATTTAAATGAATTATTTGTAATATACTGACTTTTTTTAGCGGGGGGGTTGGGGGGCGGCAGCCCCCCCCCCCACACACACACATAACAAATTTCTCATTATTTTTCAGCTTTCATTTTTTTGTATTTGTGTGTTTTTGTGCTTTATTGTGGTCGTACAGTTTAAAAAATGCATATTTTGGGGACTTTTCGAACTTTCCCGTTCCAAAAATACGCGTTCTGCTTGGGCGACAAAAAATTTAAAAAATAAAATCGACTGCCCTTATTCAACTTCATTTTTTTATTTTCTGGATAAATTTTCAATGAAAGTTCTGCATGTTGTCATTTATATTATTTCACTGCATTGGAACCGTCATCTTGGTTCCGTCTCCCAACGCCAAATTGGCGACGGGAGACGGAACCAAGATGGCGGTTCCAATGCAGTGAAATACAAGGGGCACCGTATATTGGGAATTAACCGACATTTTTTATCATACAATGAAAGCTTATTTACTTATCAATACTAACTTAACAGTAATTAAATTCTATATTAAGGTTTCAGCATATTAACCAGTTTTATGAAGTTTTCATAGTAGAAATATTTTATTTCTGTGAAAAATTTAAAAAATAATGATGGCTTTAGCTCAGACGTGTATCTTAATTTGCCATAACCACAAAATATGTTGAATATAAGAAAAGTATTTCATAATTATAAAGAATTGAAACTAACAACATACACTATTAATACATTATTATAAAATAAAAAATTAATGCTTGATATACAATTTACTATAGATAAATTTGAACAAAAAATTATACATGACAGGTTTTACAGATATTTATAACATTATTTATTGATATTCAATTCAAAAGTAATATAAAATAAAAGCTTAAATTTAATAATAAATGTGATTTATAATTTTGACTGTTTTCTTAATTTCGTAACTTTAGAACAGAGTTGAGAATTTTTATTTTCTTGTTTGCATATAAAATGCATGCGCGGAATTAGAAAAATGTTGACAACATTTTGAATTAAATTAATGTTATGTTGCTCATTGCAACCTATTTCTGGCATAAGAGGACCAGTATAAATTTCTTTTATCACTTAAAAATTAATTTATTATTAAGTTTATTAAAATTTAGAGTTTTGATTATTGCAATTTTTAGAATATTAATTACTTTTAAAAACAATTCTGAAGGGTATAATAAAGAACCTTTACTTTTTAAAAAAATTAATTTATTTTGATCAGTATTGCTGTTTATAATGGTAAGTTTTGAATGCATTGGTCACATTTAGAAAATCTACTGATCCTCCTAACAACATAACTAGCAACATAATTTATAATGAAATCTGGCCACTGGAACAACCAGGTGAAAGACATGTTGGCATATCTGTGCACAGAATAGATTTAAAAATTTGTAAAACAATTTTCTAAAACACGTGTCTATATAACTCAATGAAAAATGCGAACCAGTAGAACATGTCGCGCCATCTGCCGGTGAGCGACCATAATCGGTCCATTTTTCGAGGAATTACCCATTGAAGCTTACGCTCCTTCTGTAGCTTCATGGTGTAAAGACATACTTCATTATTTTGTAAGACTCAGAGGTATAAAATATTTGTACATCGTGGTGAAGGTGAAAATTTTTTTGAAATATTAGAGAATTTGAAATATGTATTAGGGTTATGCTTTTCACTATTGATTTATTTTGTGTCAAATTTGAAGTTTCGGAGGAATCAGGTATCCCCGATGATACGCTGAAAGCTCTTAATAAAATTCCCAGTGCTGTTGTGGAGTATGACCACCATAACAGACATCCGAGGAAGGGTTTTAAATGCTAATAATAGAGTAGGGCATAAAAGTTTTTTTTTTTTTAAGTTTTGTGACACCCCAATTTTTTGCAAGAACTGTATATTTTTCAAGAACTCTGAACTTTTACTGCATTTAAAAGTCAGGACTCAGCAGTTTTAGGTAATGGACTCAAGGTGCTTGGGCACAAATTTTATATTTCTTGAGCTACGAGTTGCAATGAGGGTGTTCACAGGAAATTTTTATTATCACATTCTTACATTTTCAATTTATATTTTGTATTAATTAACTTTGATTTTAGTGTTTTATTGATAATATGTTGGAAAAAAATTCTTTGAAAGTTAATTTGATATGTTGATTGCAATAATTTTAAGTCATTCTGTGTCAACTTCTGTCTCAAATGGAGACATTTTTGTAAAATGTAATCTTCTCAGCTGCATGGGGTTAGGTGCAAAAATTTAGTAAATAGGAATAATAATTTTAGTTTTTTAAAAAAATAAGTTGTCAAATATTTAGGAAAATTTAGTTAATTTTAATGTGGTTGAATCAAGTCGTAATTAGGAATAATTTTGTGGGGTTCCTTCTGAGTTTGTTCTGCGGAGAGGGCCCGCCCTGCACAGCAATTTTCAGTTGATGATTAATTAAGTTAATTTTAGTTGTTTTTCTCTTCTGGAGACGTGTTGCAGGGAACTGGCTATTCTTTGTGTGCACGACTTCAGGAGAACGATCACCCTATTCTAATCGTAAATGTTAATTTAATTTTAGTTAGTTTAAAGGGGTTAACAAGATAATGATGGTGAGTTGTCAGTAGTTAGGGTTAATAGTTAATGTTGTTGAATAGGTACTACAGCCCTATTCAGCATTTTGTCAGTTAGGATTTAAATTTAATTTAGTTTTCTCTTCTGGAGACTTGCTGCAGAGAGTTGGCTCCTCTTTGTGTGCTCGCCTTCAGGGAAAGGGGGGGGGGAAGTTGTGAGGCTAAAAATATGGGGGGGGGGCGATCGCGCGACCTTAAAACGGGATATTAGTTAGTAAAATATAGGATTAACAATTTAAAAGTCAAATAAGCGGCATCAGGTTTTGCAGTGAAAATAGAATTAATGGGTTCGACTTGATTCAATTTCCGCAGAACCACATGGGAGAAATTTTAGTAGACGGATTAGTCTTGAGGAGTTGGCGCTAAGAAAATGTTTAGTTTAGCAAAAAGATCATCCGACATGACATCACGCATAAGTAATAAGCGTCACTAAGCGTTGGTTTTAAAGTTGAAACAAAGAAAATCGGCATAGCCATGGATAACTAGGGAATGGAAAGGACGTGTGCCAAAGGCGCACAGATTTTAATGGGGATTGGGAAGCCATATCTTTTAGTTATGGAGCTGAGAGTCGTTAAGAGATTTAATAAATGTTAGTAAATAATAATGGAGTTGTCGTCACTGTATTTGAGTTTGGATTCTGCATTGCCTCGCCACCGGACCGTCGTCGACTGCCAAATGAAAGACGATTCTCGGGATGTTTAGAATATTGTGTTAAATAGATCGGGCGGGAAGCATCAACGTCCGACATATATATATATATATATATATATATATATATATATATATATATATATATATATATATATATATATATATATATATAAACTCATGGACAAAAAAAATTAGCGCACCAAGGAGTCGTCAAAATGAAACGAAATTTTACATACGTAATGACTACTTTGATATAAGTAAATGATAAGAAAATCAAAGAAAAAGGATAATTTATTTCAGAGAAAAAGGCAAAAGAACGGAGGAGTTAATACTCCGTTGGACCCCCTCTAGCGCGAATGCACGATGCGATACGATCGGGCATTGAGTCATACAAGTTCTGTATGATGTCTTGAGACATTTCGTTCCATATTTGCTGTAACCTTGCCTCTAGTTCGTTCAAACTCGTGGGATGCCCAACTCGTCGTCCCAAATGATCCCAGATATGCTCGATTGGAGACAAATCTGGGGATCGGGCAGGCCAAGGAACGGTAGTAACAGTGCGGAGACAGTCTTGTGACACCCTTGCCGTATGAGGCCGAGCATTGTCTTGTTGAAAAATGGCTCCTGGGAGCCGTTGCATGAGTGGCAACACATGTGGTTGCAGGATTTCATGAACATACCGCTGGGCTGTCATGGTGCCACGGAACAATACTAGGGGTGACCGTGTATTGTAGGCAATGGCACCCCATACCGTCACACCAGCTGTGGGAGCGATGTGTCGCTGTACAGCAAAGGCAGGATTGAAGCGTTCACCACGGGCTCTCCACACACGAATACGATTGTCATCGCTGCCGAGATTGAATCTGGATTCGTCGCTAAAGACGACCTGGTTCCATTCGGCTGCAGTTCAGTTTCCTCGTGCGCGACAAAACTCCATACGGAGGCGTCGATGGGTGGGCGTCAAGGGCAGCACACGTAATGGGCGCCACGATACCAACTGCCCTTCAGCCAGGCGCCTTCGTATGGTTCGAGAAGACACAGAGGCCCCTAGTGAAGGTGCTACCTGTGCCTGGATGGCGGCCGATGAAGCAGTTGGCTGTACGCGTGCATTTCTTACGATGTGGCGGTCTTCTCGACGACTGGTCTGTCGAGGGCGTCCTGAGCCTGGTCTTCGTGTACATGACATCTCTCGGGTCCATTGGTCCCAACACAATCAGAGCGGCCTAATTGACGAGCTACTCGCCTAGCTGACCACCCAGCTTCCATCATCCCGACGATTCTCCCCCTCTCAAACTGCGACAACTGCTTATATTGTCTTCGAACACGGCGTAATGGCATGTCTATCTCAGCTCTTCCTTTGTAAATGATTCAGCACACTCAAACAAGCTTTGGTTACCTGTTTTATACTCCACAGAGTACGATGTTCAACGCCCTCTACCGGCTATACGTAATGCGCAATCACAGTGCATTTCTAATCATTTGCATATCTCCCCGACATGTACCTTCATTGCAAGTTTCGTTACGATCCCGCAATTATTTCTTGGTGCGCTAATTTTTTTGTCCATGAGTGTATATAGGCATTAATTGCATACATTGACCATTGTATTTAATTTCAATGTACTCCGCAGCGAAGTGCGGGTTTTCAGCTAGTCATCTATAAAAGTAATTAAATATAAAGCCTTACCCTTTCATCCCATCCGCATAGGGCCACATATATCCGAATGAACAATTTCTAACTTTTCAGTAGCTTTCTCTCTGCAACTTTGGGGAAAGGGGCTTTTGTTAATTTAGCTTTAATACATATTTCACAATTAATTTCCTTAGAATTATCTAAATGAATTCCCGTAATATTCACCTTTTTAATACCATCACAGAGATCTCTAATATTTATGTGTCCTAATCGTGTATGCAATTTTTCTAAATTTCCTTTACTTTTAGAATCGATTGATTCACTTGCAATAGCCACTGATGGAGTTTCATACTCCTTTAAATAATATAAGTCACCTATTCTTTCTGCTAACAGTTTTGTATTTCCATCGTTTTTCTTAATTATGGCACAGTTGTTATTAAATGTCACGGAAAAGTCTTTGTCGCAAATCTTGGCAATCGAAAGTAAATTGGTTCTCAAGTCTGGAACGAGAGATACATCTTGAATGTCAACGTCTATGATATTTCCAAATTTCGATTTCAAGTTGACTTCTCCCTTAGCTGTAACCCTTGTTGTCGTATTATTTGTTAGTTTGATATTTTCCTCATCTGCATTCCATACATTTACAAATTTTTCTTTGCTGCGACTAAGATGATTAGTGCAACCAGAATCTAAACACCATTTTGTATTCTCTGTCGTTAAATTATCACATCCATTGGCAAACTTATTTTCAGCTAGAAAACCAGTCTTATGTTCTCGTTTTGGTTTCGAAAAATCAACTCTTGAATAACACTCACTCGCTCGATGCCCAGTTCTATGGCAACGGAAACAGCGTATATTTTTCTTAATATTTATGTTGTATCGTCGATCAGTACTCTTCCATTTCGTTCCGTTTCTGGCGGAGGCGTTTTTCACGGCGAAAGCTCCACTCGTGTTTATTCTGTTTTCGCTCAAATGTCTGGCGTTGCTCTCCTCTATAATTTTTATTCGAAGTACTTCCGGTTTGGGCAGCTCATCTCTGGATTCTCTTGCACACCGAAAATTTTCAAAACTTTTCGGTAAACTGTACAAGAGCATGACGGATAGTAATTCTTCATCGATGATAATGTTCATTTGATTTAGTCTGTCCACTATATCAAAAAATTCATGCAGATGCTTCTGTATCTGTTCATATTCCGCATCTTCAAATGGATAAACGATTTTAATAGCGTCGCTTTTCTTGCGGGACCTTGCGATTGAAAAATGTCACTCAGTTTATTCCAAACGTCTTTTGCATTTCACAATACTTGATTTGTTTCAGTTCTGAGGGTACAATACATAAAATAATATCAGACTTAGCTTTTTCATCTCCGATTTTCCATATTTCATATTCTTCTTTCAAAGTTTCGGGATTAGGTGAATCCTTAATTATATGTCCATTCGTCATTTTTGATAAGGAGGGCCTTCATCTGAATTTTCTATGTTTCAAAATTCTGCTTATTCAAAGCTTCAATTTTCGTAAACCCAACAGACGACATTTTTCATCAGTTTCGATTCAAGCACAGTTCGTTATAATTTAAATAATATCCATTAAAACATTTCGCACTCCGCTTATGGCGCTTAGATGGGTGCCTGGGCCCATAACCTGTTGATGTGGGATGCGGTAATAAAATACAAATATAATATTACACACATTTTATTGCCTCACATTAAGAACACAAACTACACCAGGCAACACGGACAGATACATTACAAAGACTATAAGGGAACACATCGTTTCAGCCGTTAGGCGGCGTCAACAGATTGATCACGTGGGTATTGGCAACTTGGCGGTCACAATTCTAGCACCAACAGTTTTTGGCCTGTCGACAATAAAAAACCGAATCACCAAAGTAAGGAAAATTGGCTTCATGCGGAATCCCGCCTTACTTTGAATAAATAAAGGGGATAATGCATCTTGCACTTTACCTCTTGGGTGATGTGGAAACAACTGAGCTTTTAAGGGAAAAATAAATAATAAAGGCAAATGTAAATTATAAAACTTATTTCTAATTAAACAGTGGATCAAACAAATCTAATTAAATCTATTTAAACAGTATCTAACAAATATAATTAAACATTAAACTTATTCAATCCAAACGTGCGAATCACGCAACACTGTGTTATTAATTCTCAATAAAATCACACGTATAATCAGACGAAGGTTCGCAGGCTCAAAGTTTCTTTCTTTCGTATTGTTTGTATATCATTTCCAGTGGCGTAGCGAGGAGGGGGGCACTCGCGGAGGGCCGCGCCAAAAGGTCCCCAAGACCTTTGGAACATATGGTCCCCAAGAACGTGGGGGGGGTGCCAAAAAGGTATTGTGCCCCGGGCGCCAATTATGCTCGCTACGCCACTGATCATTTCATAGAAACGCGCTAAGCGCAATCTGTCTAGCCAGATGAACATGAAGAGCGGGGGGGGGGGGGGGGTGCAGCCCAGTACTTTTTTTTATGGAATGCATCAAAAATTTTATATCTATATATCTACCCGGGCAATAATGCTAGTAAACTAATAAAATAAAAATCAGTTTTGTACTATATGCCTAAACCAACTTTAAATTGTTTTTGATTTGCAAATTTTCTATGTAATTACATTATTGCTTACTTAACCTAAACTCTATTAAGTTGCAAAACTGAACGAAAAATGCATTGAAAATGGCTGTTTGAAAGGTTACAATTAGAAAAATTTCCGGGGAAGTACCCCCGGACCCCTTTCCTTGGGGAGGGGGGTATTCCATACTCCCCAGTAGTATAGTTATCAAAACCCGTCCCTTACTTTCGGTGTTTTTATTTGGCAACCCTGATAACAAGGGATCAGTCTGCGATAAGTGATCCAAAGCCTTGTAAAAAGCACAATGGGACCAGGAAAACAGACTAGATTTAAATTCCTGTCATAAGTGAGATTCGTAAAAGGTTTCTTAATGTTTAGGTTTCTGTTATTTTTTTTAATAACAAGGGAAAGTGATTGAATTAAATCCTACTACTAAATTACCATAAAATGTATTTTATCTATAGCTGCACAAATGAGTAATTTGAAGAAAATCAAATTATAAAGTATACACTATTGTCATTAAAAACGTTTCTTTAATCCCTCTCCCCCCCAAAATTGAATTTGCTACTATCTTTTTTTCCTCTGTCAGGCAAGCGAGAACAAGGTTGTGCCCATGGTGCATAGGCATCCCCCAACTTATAAATTAAAACTTTAATAGACATTCAGTTAAAATTTGAAAATTGTAAAAAACTTTTAAGAAAGTTGGTTTTCTTCCCCGCTTTTTCAAACTGTGAAACTGAAGATTCCGATCATGTCTTTAGCCTTAACATAGTTTTTAACAATGATATGATCCATAACAAATAATCGATGCTATATTTTTTTTCTCATTTTATTTATATTATATTTATTGTTCTCATTGTATAACTTTTGAATACTACTCAAACATCAATTCTATTGATATTTAATTTCCAAAAAAATTCATATTTCATATTTTAAAGACCGCGAGACAGTCGATGCACGGAGGAGGGCCCTAACTGAATTCAATTCGTGTCTCCACCCCTTCAAAAATTCAGACCAGCATGACAGAAAACGGGTAAATGAGCTCATTGTTGATTCTCAGAAACATCACTAATTCTCGAAAAAAAACTCACTTTTCTAATTTTGCCGTAGTCTTTGTAGACTATATTCTACCGTGACTACAGAGAAAGTTTATTTTTGTTTGAAACCTTAATTTTTGGATTAAAATTAAAATCCTGGTTAATTTTTGTTAAAAAAGGGGATATTTTATCACAAACTTATACAAAAATGGAAGCACTGCTAATAAGAATTATGACTCCCCCCCCCCTCAATTTTAAGATAGACTAAGGGCAAGATACAAAGAAAAAAATATTAAAACTGCTTTCTGGAATTAAGGTTAAAAAAATGTCTGAAGTCATTAATGTTTAAAATGATGTTATTTAAGTGAAACTTGTCAAAATTTCTAATCAGAACTTTAAAGCCACAGAATTGAAATAGTAATTGCTTATTGCATTAAACTAGTATCTTCCAGATTATAACAAATTTATGTATTTAATAATTTAAAATTGAGAACTTTTTAAAATGACAACATTTGCAAAAGTATTCTTTGATCAGATTAAAATACTCATTCATGAATGAAAAACTAAACTTTTAACTACAAAGGAAATTTATTTAGGGGGGGAAAATGTGATAACATATATATATATATATATATATTTTCATACCTGTTTACAACTTACAAAATCTGAGAAAAAAATAAGGCATGATTAATGCATAATATTACAAATAAATTTTAAGATGTTATATACACTGTATTAATCATACTTTGTTCAGTTAATTTGTATAAAAATTTTCACTGTTATAATGAAATAAAATATGAGGAAAGTATAACTATAAAAACATTGACTATTAAGAAACAAGTTTATAAAAATTAGCTAAATTATTCTTTCTTACTTTCAACTGATAATTTAGCAGATTTTGTTACTAACTTAATAAACATACTAATTAAAAAAACATTAATCACAAAGAAAACTAAACTAGCTAAAAATATCAAGAAAAAAGTGTTTTTTCCTTTAAATTCCAAATAATATGCTGGAATAAGCCATAATGCCTGACCTATAAACCATACTGAAAAGGATGCTAAGAGATATTTATGATAATTTTTCACAAGTGGATAACATAATGGAAATAGACAAAGATACCACAAAAAATACTGTGATGTACACACTTTGTTAAAAGTGACAAACAAAAATGTTTCTATAAAAAGACATACTGGAAGTGTTTGTGGCTTGTAAAACACCCAAGAAATAAGACTCAGTAAAAACAGTTGTATTAAAAAGGAAGAAAAAGAAACTATGGAAGAAAGGAGAGGACTGACAGTATCTGACAAATACAGAAAATAAAAATATGGAGAAAAATTATGACGGACATCTTTTCTTTTTAAGTGATACAGTAAAGCTTCATCAATATAATCATAACCATATAAATACACAGAACTAAGAGTTGGGATCATAAATCCCAAAACAGAAGAAATAAGAAAAATGATTTTTGATTTATTAGGATAAAACAATTCTTTGAATTTTAGCCAACCTTTTATATCTTTTACACATTGAGATAACACAAAATAAAATGTCGCTGAGTAAATACATGGATATATTTTCATATGAACAGCAAAGCCATACACTAAACCAAGGAAAAATGTTCTATTATTAATGAACAGTAAGATGGAAAGCATGATTAAAGTAGTCATAATTGATTCAGAGCTTCCTCTAGTAGATATAACAATAGTTAAAGGATTGTATAGCCATAAAAAGGCACATTTTTCACACAGTTTGACATCTGAGTAATATTTTTGTTGAATGTTATATATTAATAAACTAGTTACAATATCAAAAACTGAGAACAGCAATTTACCAAACTGTCTATTGAGAAATAAATTAGGAGTCAACATATAAGCTAGAATTGGTGAATATCTATATGTAGGTCGTTTGAAAGGCGATTCTCCATTCCAAACATACCTAGCAGCATCAGTAAAGACTTCATAATCTATATCTGTATATTTTACCTCACTATAGGAATCTTGAATACTGCTATAGAGTATGAAACCAATTCTAATAACAAACGCACAGACACTGTGAAAATAAATATTCATTTTTAGAGGTTTATTTATATTCATATAATCATATCACAAAATTAAGCATTTGTTAAGGAGCCAGTAATTGCTAGTTGGATTCGGCATTTGTTTTAATAAAACCCAAACAGCACTTTGCTTCTGTCTTCCATTTTTCACAGCAATCTAACAAGGCCTTCATTGCAGAAGTGCACAGTTCTTCTTTATAATTATTGTCTGAAATTAAAGAGGAAAATAATGAAACAATTTGAAAAGATAACTGATAGTTTTAAATGTATATATGCAGTGAAATGTAAACAGAGATAACCAAAATAATGATTAATCTCTGTTAAAACAGTAACACAATAAAACAACTTTTTTTTTTAAACAAATACAATATAAACATTAAGTCTGATAGACAGAAAACCAGGAGTAAATAAATAAAAATAAATACAATAAATAACAGATTTAGCATGTTATACTTAAATCCAATAAAATAAAAAAGAATACAGAAATATGCATACTTTATTAAGAATTTTATTTTAAATTATTAAGAAAAATATCACTGCTGAGACTCCTTAAAACCAGGAATAAAATATGCTAAAAACTAAAATGATTAAAAACACCATAAAATAAATTTAAAGTTAACATTTGGAAAAAAAAATAGAATAATATAAAACTAAAAATATATATTAGATAAAAAAATATAATCCTTCAAACAAGGATTCACAGTATCATTACAATATCTGAAATGTAAAAAAAGTTTTTATATGACAAGTGACTTGGCAAAGGTTCAAGTAGAACATCATTCCTAAATTGTATGAAAATTTTGTCGCCTGGAAATACAACAATTTTTATTTTGATCATTTTTATCAAGATACAGTTTCATTATAAATTTATTTTTAAGACAAATATAAATCCTTATATATGAAAAAATATCTTTTACTAAACGTTGAAGTTCTGTTTCGAAATATAAGGAGTTATTTTGTTTACAGGCATGCAAAAAACTAATAAAATACTATAAATGAAAAAAATAATTATCCATGGACAGGTTGAAAAAAGATAGAAATTCACAAAAATTACCACTGAACATTGAGGACACTGATTTTTCTGAAATATTTCTTGGATAATTTTTTTGTAAAATACTTGCTGTCAATGAAGTCAAATATATGTGATGATACGGCGAGTTAACTGCAAAATGACAACCAATACTTACAGAAAATTTAAATTATTATTAATATATCGTCGTTGTTCTGTAAAAAGGACGAATATATATGTAAATCTCAATGGGTATTCACCCTTTTTACAGAACACTTATGATGTGTGATGATGCTGAAATAGACAGTAAATCGTTTTAAAGAAATTAGGTTGCATCATCTTTATTTAGATATTCATTAGGTTTAACTTTTACTGAGATATTTATTACTATCTTTGTTTGGTAAAAATGAGAACGCAAGATTAACTAGAACTCATTTTCTACAAAAGATAATTAAACTGATAACTAAAATGGTTAAAAAATAAATAAATAATAATAAAAAAAAGAGAGAGAGATCTCAAGCTTAAAACATCATATTAATTCTTTGTAATTAATAACTGCATTTGATGATATATAGTAATATTGTGCAACTTAGCATATTTCATCATAGAACAGACATCATCAGAGTCAAGAAAAGAAGTTTTCAAACCTTGTACAAATTCTACCTGATATTAACTGTACAATCTAATATATCAAATGAAGTGGCAAATTGTATTAAGTTGTCAAGAAAAGAACAATGTTTTCTGAAAAAGAATGATTTTTTAATCATTAAAATGCATACTGATATATTTACCTGTTTAACATCGAGTTAAATTACAGATCTTTAATAGTTCTGTTATTTAAGAAATTAAACTAATTGCCCAATTTCCATGTGATAACAGTAAAGTTATGCAAACTGAAGTTTCAATAGTCAGCGATTCCTTAAAAAAGAGAGCGTAAGTCATTTCGTTGGTTTAGAATGCAAGTTTTAAGTTTGGAGTAATACTTGTCTCATATTAAAAATAATATATTATATTTTATACTAATGTATACTTTATAATATGTAGGGTTTATAATTCAATTTGGATTAAGGTATATATATGCATTGGTAAAACTTCTATGAGATAAACTTAAAGTTGAAGATCAGAAATGCAGATTATGAAGAGATAAATCTATCATCTGGATTTGAAATTTTACATTATGAGCAGGTAAATTAAATTAATTATATCATACTAGATAACGATGTCATGCATATAATTTTTGATTGCACTTATGTATGAGACATTAGAAATAATAATTGCAACATTTGTAGAATAAAATTAGGATTGCTCAAGACTAAATATCTTGCTCGAAGTTTCTATAGCTGTGAGTTCTCTTGGTCAGAATTTGGTTACTGCACAATTTAGAGCAGTAAACAAAACACAACACAGGGGCTCTTTATCAATTAGTGGAGGCTAAAAAAAATGTATGAACTAAAACATTACAACCTAGACGTTGCGTGTTTGTCATTTGAATTAATAAATCACACACAAGATAAAAATTCAATATTAAGTTTTTTTCTTCTTGGATATCAGTCCATTTGTGACGTAAGGGAAACTTTTCAAATATAAAAAAGAAATTTATTTTTGAGGCTTATGATGCGCAGGCATAATATTTATCAAAAGCATATATTTTTATGTTGGTTGAATCATTCCGAATTTTCTACATACAAATATGTAGATTCCAAATAGGATACAGCGATATTTAAAACTGAAAATAAATTTCAACTTGCCTTTTAAACATTTTTGTAGAGAGCAAGCAAAATGCAGACACGGATCTTTCATTCAGAATTATACTTCACTCGCTCAATAAATTAGACGACCGAGAGGAAAGCTGCCTTTGACCGTAAGTAAAATTCTACGATAAATTAGAGTGATGAAGCTGTAAGTCCTTAGAGCTTCAAGTTCAGAGCATTTAAAACTTTTGGAAAAACGATATGCATATTAAATCGATTATATCAAGTTTCTGTTCGACATATTCGAAATAATACCGGTTATCACTTTTGTGATTCCCAGTTAAAAGCTAATAATTAACGGTTTATAAATCGGGGATGTGAGATTGACTGAGGGGAATGCTGCCTTTCTACTATAAGTAAAAATCAGCAATAAATTACAACATTTAGAAATTTTTGAAATAATTATATTTAATCGATTATAGTAAGTCAGAATGTTCGGAAACTTTCGAATAGTATCGGTTATTCGTGTTTCACGGTTAAATACTACGGTTTAAGTACTGGGTTGTGGATTTAAATTTTCGGTCTTCTCTTTTTACCAAATTCTCTCTGATAGGTTAAGATTGAAGGAATTCGAAAAAGAACCTTTCGCAGTTGTTTATAGGTTATAGTAAGTTTCGTTTCTAAACATTAGTACGAACTGCATTTTTCATTATAAATTGAACTTCAGTTTATAAACGAATAAAAAGAAAAAAATTCTGATTTGGAAATTTATCACGTTTTCGCACTCAAACAATCTGTGTATGCCTGTGAATAATGGAAAAAAATTGAAAGAATTAGAGTATCTGCTTGTGATCACAAAAGAAAAAAAAGTAGTCAAAATTTATGCATTTCTATATATGCATGGAAATAATTATTAAGGGCTATCAAGTCTAAAAATAAAGGCAGTAAAACAATGGAGATTTCCTTCAAGAAAAATAAGCTTTAAAACTCACTGTACTGGGTAGAATAATGATTACAGAATTATATTACCTGTCACAGTACATTTTTGAGGTTATTTTTGTATTAACTACAGTTAATGACTATAATATGTAATTGAATTATCATACAGTTCTAACTTCACAAATAAGTGATTTCTGATTACCAAATTATCTAATATTTATTGTTTATTTTCTATTTTAGTGTTTAAAAATCTGTGATAATGTCTGATAGAGAATTTACAAATCCGTATCCTGATTATGATGGAAATTCAAAAGTTTTTGATTTTGCTACAAATAAGGTAATATACTGCATATTCAGTGTTTACATCAATGTATAATACATTTTTACTATGATTATCCTGATAATTTGGCTTATTTTAATTATAGTTTTGAATGAGTTGCTGTTTTTTTCCTTTTCTATATCGAAATTCAGGTAGTCTTGAATATTTTTACAATCTTAAATATTATATTGATAACTTCAGGATGAATCATATGCATTTGAAAATTGAATTTTTTCATTCATTCGGTATAGTGTATACATCGTAAATTTTCCAACTCCGTTGAATTCAGGTACTGAATATGTTACTAACTATGAAAAGGATGCTATTGCCCTTAGAAATTTTTCAGTGCTTTCCCATCGTACTGACCCATTGCCAACATCAGATGAGATGTCACCAATTAAATAAATAAAATGAATATAAGATAATATGCACATTTTTATCACATCACATATATTTTTATAATGATTTTCATGATTCTTGTTTTTGTGACTTATTCCACCAACCCACAGTTCTGGTAGAACACGTCCTGCATTTAGAGTACAAAGTTTTATCAATTGGACGATTTTGTCGTCGCCTCCAATTTTTTTTATCTTCAAGTACTAGAATCTCCCCAATAACCTCCGCATATAATTATTCCAATCAAAAGCTGTATTTTGACTCACCAATAAATGCTTTATGCAAAACTTGGTAGACGATAATCCATCGCACCAACGGTATATGAAACATAAACAAGTCACAAATGGTAAGCGACTTCCATCGAGCCATGTCCCGGCGTGAATCCCGACTTTTTTCTGTATTTGAGACATTTCCAAAATGTGTCATTGTCTGCGGAATACATCTTCATTGGATGGTCGTTTTCCTATTTAAGTTCTGACGGTAAATTACCAACTTCTTGAAAATCTGTAGCCTCTTTCTCGTTAGTGGGAAGATTCCACAACATATTAAATTTAGCCAGTGTCACTTTAAAAAGTAGATGTTCCAGAGATTAGCCCCAGGTCTCACAAGAGAGTTGCATCTCCATGACTCGCATGTGGGCGACAGGTCGGTATAATGGGAAATGAATCGGATTTTCCATGCCAAGAGGTTGGCGATGAATCAGTATAATGGGAAAGTACCTTTTTCTCTTTTTTTAATGACCATGGTGTTCTAAATCAATGGTTCTTAACCATTTTTGCTCTTCCTCCCCTTTCACCATAGTTTAGAATATCATTCCCTCCTTCACAAGAGTGTCCAACTCAAAAGGTGGATTTCAAATAATATACATATAACATTGAAAATCTTTTATTTATTTATTTTATCTTTTATTTGGATTATTTTTATAGTAGAGTTTTATAAATTTACTAACAATTGTAAAATGTTGATACTTTTCAAACTTGAATAAAGTTATTTTTTTATATTCATAAGTAATTGCTTAACAGACTAAAGTTATTAAAAAATAGTTATTGAAGACTACTTGAATGCACAAGTGACATATCTTTATTTGTCTTTCATAGTGTGTGTTCACCTTTCTACATTGTTTGTGGTGTTTCTCGTGAGAGAAAAATTTCTTAGATTATATTAACAGAATTTTTTGGAGCACTTTCTAGTTTTCAAAATAATTATTTAATTCTGAAAATGAAACTATTGCTGCTTGTGTAAGAACTAATATTAATCTGTGACATTCAATCAACTTTATTGAATATCGCTGATTAAATTAAAAACAAACTACAGTTTTACAGATTGTACATAATCTTCAGGACATCACACTTTTCCAAATAGTGATCCCCCCTGAAACCCTAAAATTTCCTTCCTTGTTGAGAACCTTTGTTCTAAATAGTTGAAATTAACTGGTTCATAGGGACAGATGGAAGGTCACATCTGTATAATGATGAAATATTATTTTTAGAGTTTTGCATATGCATTTTCTAGATTATATATATATTGCAGCATTATTTTATTATGCACATTATGCAGGAATCAAAAAGATTAAGAGAAACAATTTCAAAATGGCGCTTAGGGGATTTTGTTATATGCTGGTCTATTATATAGAACGATACTATTAAATTGTTGAAGTTAAGTTTTTCTTATCTGTTTTTCATCATTGCTTCATATATTCTACCAAAAAAAATACTGTAACGCCTTCATAATGTTACATTTTTATTGCATATCTTTCAGTTTTTAATGAGTGATAGTGATGTTATTAGTATCATTATAAATGAAATATTCTCTTTCCTATCAAAAAATTGTTGCTGTTAATATGGTAATGAATTTATGCTCACATTGCCTATACTGGAAAACATGTACAATGAGGCAACGTATTTCACTTCAAAGACTTCTTATATAATTAAGTCTTATTTTTATGGTTAATTCTACGTATTGAATATCTCTGAAACTGTACTAATTTTGAATCTTTCACATCTTTAAAAAATGTAAAAGCTACCATTATTGGCTAAATATTATTCTGTTCCTTAAAGCTGTAGGTATCACTATAATACTGAATTCATATTAAAGTTTATTTATTATAAATATGCTCATTTTATATATTTATAATTTTATTTATTTATAAACAGAAATTTTTTTTTGTCATTCTTAAGATGTTTAAAAAATTCTATTGTGTATAATCAAATCCATTACTGATAAAGGCGAATGTCTTTGATCTGTTTCTGCTCACTTGTATCAGCCTTGTTAGAAATCTCTTTAATTGATTTTTTAGGTTTTTTAATGTAATATTTATTGTGAGAGAGCTAATCAAACAAAATTCTTGACTAGTGAATATTAGCATCTTTCTGTTATACTATAGCTGCTATATATGTTTATATCAATTATTAACTTTTTAAATTCAATAAAATACATAAACTACTTCAAATTTTTAATTTTTTTTTAAACTCTTGTTGTAATAAAGTTCCTTTATCACTTATGTAATAAATATAATCATGTCTGCAAAAAAAAAATTACAATTACTTTTTTGTTTGTTGAAGTATTGAATCAAGCTTTAATTTCAGTTGTCCCCTGAAGTTGAAGATTCATTGCTTACAAATGTGTTTAAGCTACTAGATATCTTGGAGTCCCGTGTTAGTAGAGAACTTGATAGGTCTGATACAAGTGTATATACTGGCACTTCAGGTTAGTTGCTGTTATTCATCATAAACATTGCTAATTATGATAATCTCTATCATTGTAACAAACTTTAACCATGATAAACAAAATTTTTAGTGTTTTTTTTTCCCAGTTGATTGTATTGTGCTTTGTAAATTCAGTAATAGTTTTAAATTAGATTCTGGTATATAGTGGTTGCTCCTTTTTCTAGTCGAGTTCCATAGTTTAAAGAATTAATATATGGACAGCTAGATTATTCATATATTTCAAATTTGAAACTTCTTGATATTATTGTAAATTAAAAGTTAATAAAACAATCAAAAAACATAAAATCTGTCATAGCATCTCTTCTGTGCATTAGAGGTTGTAGATTTTATGGTGATTTATTCTTTTATTGATTCTTGCAAATCGAGTCTACCTATGATTCAAGTTAATCTTGAAAGTTTCTTAGAATTTTATATATATATATATATATATATGGGTCGCCCAAATGAAAGTGGCACTACAGTCGGTGTGACAAATGGTTTAATGGTATTGCTGTAAGTTAGTTTACAAAATAAAAAGAAATACATAAAGAACATGTTATGTTTTATGACTTTTACTTTTATTTTTTTGAATTAACTATTACCTAATTAATTGAAGTTGTTAGTACATTGCTTAATCTTAACACCCTCTTCATGATGGACTCTCACCAAAAAACACACATACACAAATAACAAGGATAACGGTTTAGAGGCAAAAGATATTATTTATTAAAAGCCTTCCGGCCAACTTATTATTACAAATTAGTACGACTTAGTTTCTCTAAATTTTTTTTTAAAATTACCCGAAAGAATAGTACTGCTATAACAAATCTTCTTCCTAGCAGTTTACAAAGTTAGAGCTTTAGTGCTATTTTAATTAATCCCTGTCGACATAATTACAATAATACACAAAACAAAACATTTCTACACTTTATAATTCCAATTTTCATTTCGTGAGGTGGCTGGTGGATGTGCGCCTAACTTAATGACCTAAGGTCTTAATTAATAATGAGCTCCAATTATAAAAAGATTAAAAAACTTAACCAACAAAAAAAAATCTTAACGTTACCTTCAGTCGACTGATGAGAATAAAAAAAAATCTGAAAATAAAAAGATAGCATAGGAGAGAGTGGAGAGTAAAAAAAAAAAAATAGGAAGGAAATAAGTTAGTCCGGACTTGAAGAGTATCTTCTACTGCATGCCAGCGTCTCGCCCTCTCCAAGCTCTCGGGTTATGGAACGGAAGATTCATCTCGGCAAAGAACGGGATGCAAGTCGGAGGATGCTCACGGCAGGCGGGCTGGAGTAGCATGTGTCGCCTTGGAGTCAAACTGTGGCCGAGGACGAACCCCTTTCTGCCCTGTGTTTATCCGCCCCCGCAGGAGAAGACAAGTAAGGAGTTCCAACTGGCACCGCATTTTTAGACTTTGTACAAACGGCCCAGCACCACAGACTTTGCATATTTCGATCTGCCGCTTGCCATATTATTTTTTTCTTGGCATTAAAAAAAGCTTGGGCTTTGAAACTTACAAAGGAGTACCTTTTTTAGTTGACCCGTGACAGAGCGGCCGGACGTCGACTCTCCTTGTAACCTTCCGCGTCGCCTCTCCCCTCTGAGTCGGGCATCTGCTAGAGTCATCAACATTCCGTTCTCGCTGGGCATGGAGATTTCCAAAATGGTTGAAAGCTAAGGTATCGGATTTCCCGATAAGACATAGCAAGGGTTTAAGAGAGAGGAAAAAAATAGGTTTTGGAAAATCTAACCTTACGGCCAGACAAAAGGGTAATTTAATCAACTACTTTTTAATTAACACCGCAATCCACCAGCGAAATTCCACTCAGCCACCATCAACCACCTTTTAATATTTTTACCTCTATTTGAACACAGTTTTACTTTTTTTTTTTTTTTTGCATAAATAACTTATTTAAATTACATAACATACATACAATAAGTTAAAACTACTTATTTACACATGCATATTAACTCAAATATTTGAACACAACTAAATATCTGTGCACATCAAACATACAGGGGAGCACATCTAATTATTTGTGCCTAACAAACATATAGGCTAGACATAATTGCCTTGGAGATTGTAAGAGGTATCCTAGAGGTCTACAAGATGATGGATACATTGGGTGAAGAAATTCCAGGGTTGGTATTGGAATCATGTAGAATTGTGTGAACACTTCCTTCGCTCATAGACATTCCATCCGCTATTTCATGACAGGTGATTCGCCGATTATTGCTCACGAGACTGTCCACAGCTGTAGTTGTTTCCTGGGTGATAACCACACGCGCTTAACCTGGTCGTGCCCTATCGTCCGTACTGCTTCGTCCGTTATGAAAATCACTCCACCATCTGAATAATGATCTGCGGGACATACACTCTATGCCATACACATTTTGCATGAGACGATAAATTTCTCCAGCACTCACATTTTCCACCATTAAAAATTGCACGACTGCACGTTGACAACTTTTGGGGGCATCCATGATCCGAACGATACCGTTGACCTTGCTCCTACACTATCTTACAAGCATCTGTCAGAATCTGATGATATGACATGCCTTTCCAGCACTCAGCGCCCTCTATAGGCACATGCGTAGTCTTCTGTTTCTTAAAATGATGGCACAATAACAGCAGTACCACTTTCATTTGGGCAACCCTTATATATATATATATATATATATATATATATATATATATATATATATATATAGGTGATTCTCAGATAAAGGGAAATTTTAGCTTTGAAAAAAAAAATTGGTTTTAATCCCCTTTTTTTTTTCCCCTTATGGACTGTTTGCATATCTGGCATCATGAGAAAAATATCAGCCGAAATTGTTTGTGGGATTTATGACTTTAATTAATCAATTTGTTTTCTATTGTGGCATGGTAATGACAGGTATGATCATGGTAATATCAAGTATGAACATGGTAATGACTTGTAAAATGATAAAACACATTACATTTTATTTTAAGTAATTTATTGCATTTTTGATACATTAGAAACACTTAATGTTTTAAAATTTTGTGTTTCTGCAAAAAATTTATTTTATAACATTTTATCAATATGAAAACTTTTGGCAAATGCAAAACGACAGGATATTATATATGGTGCTGAAAAATTCAAAACTATATTTGTTACAAGTATCTTCAGGCAATCTTTCTTAATAGGCCATTCAATGCTGGAAAGTACTTTATAATTTCTATGGGGAAAAGGTAAAAGTTAGTTTATTCCAATATTGGTTTGTTGGTAAATTCTCAAGTTAAAAAGGTTTACTTATGAAGTCAACCTTTTCAACTTGAGGTTTTAACATAACAATATGATTAAAAATTGGCTTTAAATGAGCCCATATACTGTGTAGGTCATGATGTAAGCTGCCTGAAATAAGGCAAAACCCTTGTTTTGCATATTTGTCAATAGTTTTATAATAAATCATTCCTGAATGTAATGTGACTTGCTTTTGAGAACCTCCAAAATGAAAATATTGGGGTTCTACATTTAATTTATAAGAATAATTTTCACTATAATCTACATGAAAAACTACTACTTCTTTGGAAATATGTTTCAAATTTGTTAAAGCTTCATATTGATGTCTATGATTTCCTTCATGTTTCAATAGTTTCAGAATAGATTCTGTGAAATGATTTTCATTTTGCATTGGTACTGTATTTCATTTCTTTTTCTGTTACTGAAAAATAACCTTTTCAATACCTTTTATGGTAGAATATTTTTCTGTTATGCTCCACTGATAATAACTTATATCATCTAACATTTCAACTTCATTGGAATTAAACATCAATTACTTTGAAGAATATTTTGAACACACTCCAAAAAAGCAACCTTCTGTTAGGGGATTGCAGCAAACTTCGTTATACAATTGGCTCAGATCTTTATGCTTTTTAATTCCAAGGTGATTAAGTTTAATAAACATGAGGCTTTAATTCCCATATTTAGTGCATAAGCACTATCTTTTTTATTAACATTAGGATGAATTATATGAAATGGCTTTAATCTACAACAAGTTGAGTATCCTATTTTGATATTTGTTTCTGAAACATATTTGTTGTGGAGGTTTATCAAAGTATCATTCAGTATTCTTTTTATTCGTCTGTGTTTATTCAAAGTAACTGTGTCTTTTCCCCAGGGCATTGAGTGCTGTTTATATCAGCTTCCAAAACATCCCTGACTGAGGATTTAACTTGATTTTTGAAGTCAGATTGACAATGTTGATCTTTGCTTCCTTTCATATCTGAACAATGGTTCACCATTCTCATTTTTTTGGTACCTTTCAAAAAGGAGTAAATCTTTACAAGAATTTAACATTTTATACTTTTTAAAAATTTTTCCTCCTATGTTCTTTGTAAAAAGTTGTTTTGATTTTTTTGTTTTTGTTCACGTGCCCCCCCCCCCCAACTTAATATAAATTAAAACGTTTATAAATTAAAACATTATTAGAAGTTCAGTTAAAATCGGAAAATTGTAGCAATCTTTTTGAAAAGTTATTTTTTTTCTGTTTTTTCAAACTGTGAAACTGAAGATTCCGAATATGACCTTAGCCTTAAATAGTTTTTAACAATGATATGATCCATAACAAAAATTCGATGCTATTTTTTGTCATTTTAATTTATATTATATTTTTCTCATTGTATAACTTTTGAATACTACACAAACATCAATTTTATTGTTATTCAATTTAAAAAATCCTAATATTTCATATTTTAAGGACCGTCCGGCAGTCAATGTACTAAGGAGGTCCTCAATTTGTGCCCCCCCTCCCTCCAAAAAAAATGTTAGAGGCACGCTACGCCTATGCTCAAAGATACAGATCTCTGAAACACTAATAAACTTATTTTAGAATCCCTCACATCCATGTAGAATCTCTATTTTTCCCATACAATATGCTCCTTTTTCTTACTATATTGCTTGCTTTTACATTTATTAGAACAAATGTCGATTTCATCTGCAATGTCTTTAGGTGATTCAACATTTTAACATAAAATATTATCATCAATAGCTTCTTCATCCGGATCTGGAGGGAAAATAACTAATTATGGTTCATCATTATCTTCTGTTGAGGACGATTCTGAAATATCATCATCATCTAGCTCATGAAAATACTCTAATGCCTCTTCCAATGTCAAAAATCACTTTTTTCTAGAGACAAACTTATCTGAAATGAAAACAATACCAATTTACTGCATAAAAAACTAGGCAGCATATCAAAATCTTAAATAATATACATTGGACTGAGGTTGCATTTTTGCAACATTTAAAAAAATATGAATTGAGAAACATAAGAACAAAAATTATACCTTACCTGTTGAAGCCATTTTGTTCTTTAGTTTCTAATAAACTCTGAATAAGCATCAAATCGGAAATTTAACATGTGTTGCTATCTACAGTTATTATTTGAAATTGTCATTTTTTTCCCTTTTAAAACACCAGAAAATTTTTTTTTTTTTGCAAGTTCTAAAAGCGGGCAAATGTGGAAACAAAAAAATTACTATAAATAATTAAAGTATAGAGAATAAAATAAAAATATTACTTCAGACGTACAGAACTTAGAACATGCCTTTAAAAAATTAATGTTTCGTTTTCGCAATGCCAGTCTTAAATGGTTTAATCATATCAAATAAAAAAATGTTGAGAAAATTTCTTCTCTTATAAAATGGTGTAAAAATTCAGCAAGTACTAGAAAAAAGTGGAAAAAAATTAATTCTTTTTTACTATTAAGGTATTATAATGCAACTGTCCATGACTTAGTATTTTACTATGATATTCCTAAAACTTCTTGATATACACAGTTGAGTATTTCAGAAGTAGGAGATACTACAGTGACAGAATTAAAAGAACAGACTCTAGATAAACTTGCATACAACTGTCCATGACTAAACACTGGATTTGATAGGTCTAAACATATTTTGTCAAAAGTTTGTTCTCTTACATACATTTAGAAAAACCGATGGAACAAATGAATAAATTAAAATTATCTCGTGAGTAAATTAAAATTATTCACTAGTAAAATACAGCAATTAAATTGTACCAAATTATGTGCTATTGTCGAGCCACTACACACACACACTAATGTTTACATCTGGTAGTTGCAGCCATTGCCATTCGGAGTGTAGAAATATCATCGATTTTTCTGCCGCATACCTATGCGTTTTATATATATAGATGGTACATCATCAAATGAGAATTTTCAATAGCAATGGCATTGTCCTCTGTTAATCTTACAAGTTCCTCTTTTTTGTCTATCATAGCTGGGGCACCATCTATAACTATACCAGATATGTTTGCAAGAGTTAATGAAAATCGCATTTCGTGTCTAGGCTGGATATGGGCATGTTAAATCCGTAGACCAGAAAATCCTATGAGGTCAGTGGGTGGAGAAGGTACAATCCCCCCCAGATGTCTCCCCTGGGTGTGCTCAGTCAAAATTGTGGTATCGTGTCACCTAGCAAAGTCGGACTCCGACCCTTGTGGTGTTATAAAGCGGAGCCACACTACTCAGCCCGAATCGAATATGGACGTGGTCTGGGACTTCCGGCCAGGAGGCATTTGGAAGAACAACAATGAGAATCGCACCAATGTTTTCTTCTCTGCTTCATATAAACTCTCATGGTTGTCATTTCTTTTAACAGTACTAAAGAAGCTATTTCTTCAGTTACAATAAACTTGTCCTTTCTATGTCTAATAAAAAGGCAAACTGAGCTGTGTCAGTAGCGTCTGTACTTTCATCTATTGACAAAGAATAAAGCTTAAAACTACAAGCTTTACTTTTTAAATCGAGGCAGGCTATTAATATTTTTTTTCGCTTTGAGCTCTCTCTCTCTCTCTCTAGGCTGCACTAATATTAGCTTTTGGCCACGGGTTGGATACCCCTGATCTACACCTTCTGATGTTGCTTGTGTCATGTTGCTTGTGTTGCATCTGCTTATATTTAACTGTTGCAGTTCATCATCTTTTTTCTGTCTGTCTTTAATCTCTTGCCAACAGACTTGATATACTCTTGATCTTCTTTTCTTTGTTTCTTAGATATTTTTCAGGCTCTGTTATTTTAGTTTCAGAATATGCAGTTGGATCATTTTCAATTTTTTCACAGTGTTTCGTTTCCCTTTCTCATTTTTGAAGAAGTTTTTCTTTGGTGGTTAATTTTTCTCACCTTGCCCATTTTAAATAAACAAATAATGGCTAAATTCATTGATAAACTCTAAGTGAAGTAGGAAAAGAACTCCATTAACACTTTTCTCATTATGGTTTGATCTTAAATAAGTTAAATATAACTTCAGTTTTATGGACTAACGAGGCCATTTCCAATTGAAAACAAGAAACATGTTTTAAAAAAGCAGCATAGAAATTGGCTTCACACCTGCTTATTACATAGCCACAATACTAATTATCTTGAAATATAGAACGATACTAAAGCTCTTATGGTTTGAATCAACTAGTATTGTTGTCATATAATAAGTGGATATCAAACTAATTACTTTATTAACTAATTTCCCTAAATCTCAGTAAATTAAAAATTAAGATATTTGTTTTTAACCATTAACCCACATGTTAGTATCATTCATAAAATAAATATAAACATATACACAACTAAATACTAATGTAAATTCTAAATCTTTTCCCTCCATTTTTGTTCAAGATTAAATATTGTTTTGTAAGATCATCTTTTTAAAGAATAAGTCAGTAAATTAAAATCTTTGTATTACCTCAAATTTATACATAAAATATTGACAGTAATTTTTAAGTATAAATATTACAAAATTTTAGAAATCTGCAAATTTATCACTTCTATGTTCTGTTGGTCATTACCATGTTTTCAAAAAGACATGGTAATGACATTTTTAATGTTAAGCTCATTTTAGGCTTAATTATAGCAATTGAAGGCTTATAGTATATTTACTTTGAAAATAGTCCCAGAGCTCTTTATAATTCAATCAATAAAATTATTAATTTTTATTATTATATTTTGGTATTGTGAAACATGGTAATGACTCATTAAAAACACAGTTTCCAATTTTCGAATAAATGCGTCAAAATGAAATAGTACTTACCTATTGCTGCAAAGAAAGACATCACTGCTTGTTAAGACATGTGGCAACTATACAATGTAGCAACTTTAAGAGTATTTTAGCATCCTTTAATGAAGAGCTAAGAAAGCAAACACTTTGCACCATGGTATTGACAATTAACTCCAGGGACAAAGTTTAATTAAAGATAATTAAAAAACTTTTTTGTATTGGAGCTAAAATGCTAATTATATTACAAGCAGAGAGATGGAAATTTATAATACTAATGTTGTCTTTATTCTAAGGCTTTCGAACACTTCAAACTATAACTTTGAATTATTAAATTTGAAGTTAAAGACATGCCATGGTAATAACATTTGAAACTTTTTAATTTTTAAAATATTCAAATTATTATTTTTTCTGTGTTCAAACTATTGTACAATGCAGTTCTTTACAGTATTTCTTAAAATAAAATTAAAACATTCATGTTAGACTCATTAAATTTCAGTTTTGGGTCAAGGACATAAAATTTCCCTTTATCTGTGAATGACCCATATATGTTACATTTGTTTGTGATTTATTTTATTTTTTTTTTAGGTTTACTTCAGACATTCTTTATTTTTTATCATTTCTTCCCAGCTTTCTAAAATTAAGTATGTGCTGAAACTTTTCATAGTTTTCATCATTTGTTGCCATTTATGAAATACTTATAGAAGTAAAAGATGCATCTCTTAATACACTACTTTGTTCTGTAATATCAGTTTATCACACATAATCTGTGTATTTCTTACTCCCTATCTGTGTACATCATAATCTGTGTATTCACATATACACTAATTATTTTATTTATAGTATGATTTTTCTGTTAAAAAGCACTGGAGGTAGGAATTTAGGAAACAATCTTTTTGATCTTCGTTCATTTTTTCATCTTATAAGCAAGCACAAGACTTCCAATTTAAAACTTTTTTTTTACTTTTAAAATTTTAATATAAACTTTCTTATCCTTATTTTCAGTTAATTTTAATCCTATTTATAATTTTTTTTTCTTATTTATGAATATCATAGGTTACTTTGTTTTTTACCTGTTATAGATAAATATAAATTATTAGAAAAGTGTGAAAAAGCATTATATTGTATCAAACTGTCACACAGTTTTTTTAACATCTGAAATACTGCTGTTAAGGATCTTCAATTCCATTAAGATTTGTAAGATGTTTTGTAATAATAACTGAAAACTGTTTTTAATTTCAAGAAAGTAAAAGTATCATAAAGTTAAAACTTATTTTTTTTCTGTATTTATATCAAATATAATTTATGTATTCATACCACATATTTAATAAAATAAATGTAATCACACTATATAGGCTTTTCATTGTATAATTAAGATGTTTTTATGTATTTATTTATTTTTATTTATTTATTTATTTTAAGGACCGTTATATAGTATCAAGAGATAGAATGAGCTCATCTTAGAAAATTTTGAATTTTTTTTTGTACTACAATAAATTAGTTATAGGATATCTGTCACAGGGATGAGATTCTGTATGTGAAGGACTTTTTAATGGGGAGTAAGAAAGGGACATATTTTATGTGGTCTAAATATCTATTATGAAAATTGTTTTATCAGAGTTGTAGAAGTTAGATATCAATGATATCTAAACAGTGTTGTTGTTCTTACTTATAGGTTATTTTGTATAAAAAGAACCATTATTATAAGCTAAAGTAAATCATATATATATATATTGTTTATTTTAAATTGTTTGGTCAATTTTACTTTTTTTTATTGTATGTGCCCTAGGAATTGCTTTGTTGTATATGCATTTTATGGATATTGAACAATGCAGGGGGAAAAGAAACTTTTTAAAAGAGGCTCTTGGTTATATTGAGCCCACATTGCAGCATCTGAAGAAAAAGAAACTCTCCTTTTTATGTGGAGTGACTGGACCATTAGCAGTATGCTCTGTATTGTATAATAGGGCTGGTAAAAATGGAGCAAGTAAAGATTTAGCAAGAAGGTTAGTTTTGATTCTTTATTCTGAGCAGTAGAGTGGGGGGGAAAAATGGGTATAAGAATGTGGTCTAGTGATTGTTATAATGGAATGATTTTTGTTGCTTTAAACATCATCACTGCATTGTATATTTGGAAAATTATAATGTTTATGAAAAAAGGAAATTTCCTTCCTTACTCTAGAAGTCCAGTAGAATCTTGATCTATCGTTTTTCAAGGGACCGACTGAACTGAATGATAAATGCAGGAACATAACAAAGGAATATGATCTTTGGGACTGAGCATAGGCGTAGCATGCTTCTAACTTCTTTTTTTTTTTTGGGGGGGGGGGGGGCACGATTTAAATTTCGTTAGGGACCTCCTTAGCATATTGTCTGCCAGATGGTCCTTAAAATATGAAATATTGTGTTTTTTTAAATTGAATAACAATAGAATTGATGTTTGAGTAGTATTCAAAAGTTATACAATGAGAAAAATATAATATAAATAGAATGAGAAAAACAATAGCATCGAATTTTTCTTATGGATCATATCATTGTTAAAAACTATGTTAAGGCTAAAGATATAATTGGAATCTTCAGTTTCACAGTTTTAAAAAGCGGAAAAAACCAACTTTCTTAAAATTTTTCAACAATTTTTCGATTTTAACTGAACTTCTATTAATGTTTTCATTTATTTCAAGCTAAGTTAGGGGGGCATATGCCCACCCCCCCACCCACAAAAGTAAAAATTAATAGTCTTAAAAATCTTAGAAGATTCATAATAAATTACATTTTGATACTTCATTAGAAGTATGGGTTTTCTAAAATAAAGCTTCTGGTAAGTATGCTAAGTTATTTCTATGTTGAATTTGTGATTTTTTTTTTTAACACAAAGAAACAACCTTGTGTATAGTTTTGTGTACAATTTTTCTAACATACTGGCATGATTGGTAGAGTATGAGGCTAATAGAGCTGGTAATATGTATTCGTAAGGAAATTCTCAGATATTTGAAGATTTACTCTACATAAAATGAAGTGTGGGGAATAATGCTAACATATTTCACAAACAAAGAAATGCTAACAGAAGTTTGTATTAACAGGAGAAAGGATTTTTCTGGTAGCAGAGGGAAAGTCTCTGGTAGTTTTCTTGTTATTTGGATTGAAATTTGTTTAAAACTGTATAATAATTGAATCCTCTGGATGTTTTAATTTTTAAGGTATAAAAATCACTTTTTGACCATCCATGAATGGAAAGGTAGGAGTTCAGTGTAACATTTTGGTACTGATACTGTTAATGAGGAAAATCAGATTGTTTCAATAGACAGCTTAGAAAGATGTTTTTACTGTGCTGTTCAAAATTTAATTTTGTTTTTGTTTTTTATCACAAAGGTTTCTTTTTGTTGATATTTTTATCAAAACGTTTTTGAAAATTAGATGCTAACTCCACTTTTTTTTCTTTTTTTTTTCTTCTTTCTTTTTTTTTATTTATTTATTTATTTATTTATTTATTTTTATTTGAATATTAGCTGAAAAATGGCTAGAAACTGGGCTAAGAAAATACTTTAAAAAGAAAAAGATAATGTTTGAAAAATATGAAATTTTGCAAAGTTTATAATATTTTACAGAGGATAATTTTTTCTTATCCGGTGTGGGCATTAGTTGTTTTATATCAGTGCTTGTTGATTTATGCTTAAAAACTTGAAACTTGTAGATTTAACTTTAATCTTATTATTAGGGTTGAGAATCTTGGTCCTGATGCTTGTAGCCAAGCGAATGACTGTCCTGATGAGCTTCTTTTTGGGAGAGTTGGTTATCTTTATTCCTTATTATTTCTGGAGAAGCATATTTGTGAGGATAAATTTAGGGATCATACCATGAAAGAAGTAAGTGTTATATTAGTATATATATTATGAAATTATTCCCTGATTACTTCTATGTATTATAAAATATAAGTTAAGTAGGTACTTTTTCATTATAAGCACTACAATCGTTTTGACACCAATTTGGCACATTTTCAAAAATTGCCGCAACGAGAGAAAAGTAACACGATATAATTACACTAATAATCGTCAAATTACAATATTAAAATATACAAATCGTGAGATTCAAGGATCACGAGACAATATGATGACGATTATTATCGTGGTCATGGAGATAAACAGACTTCATGAAATGCCGTAATTAAATACGCCTACTTTAGTTTGTAAGGAATTTTGAATCCGTCAGGAAATCGGACTGTATTTTTACATAATGGATTTTAAAATATGGAATTTGCCTGAAGTTGAGCAGGCAACGTTTGAGTAACAGTCAGAGTTATTTTGAGTTATTTCATTCGCCAATACAATGTGTTGTATCTGTGCATCACCAAGATTAAAAATGCGCCAAATGTAGTGCTTATAGCAGAAAAGTACCATTAAATAAAAGGTAAGTAAGAGGCTAAATCTGTTAAAATATAATTTTTTCATCCTATGCCCATCTCAAGTTTTTCAATCATATATCTTCAGGAGGCCCAATATAAAGTTGTATCTAAAACATATTAATTAAAACAGTGATCTGTCAGAAGACTCACAACTTCATTCTCTAAAAATGGACAGGATCTGAGATGTATTCTTGGTCATATCATCTAGGTCAGGGGAGGGCAATTGTTTTGGGCCACTTTGTATAAGTGGAGGTTAGCAGAGGGCCACACCTTTTAAAATTATTGCAGTCATTAGTTAACTTCGCATTTCAGAAAAGGTATAATTTGTATCATAAAAATCAATAAATATAAATAAAATGAAATATTGGTAGTTTTTCTGGCTGTCTTGGAGTTTTTGGCTGTCTTTGGCAGTTTTTCAGCTGTCTGGATTTTTCTGGGTGTCTTGGTGTGCCACAAAAAAATCTGTAGCGGGCCGGTATTTGCCCACCCCAGATCTAGATTATATAAAGGACCCATGGCCAAATAGAAGCAAGCTGTATCAATGGCTCATGGTAGATAACCAGGAATCAGTGTCTTTGGATTTAATAAATAGTTCAAGGGTCTCTCTGAAGCCTTATTCATATATTTAAGCTGTCATCATTTTTTAATTGCAGAGCAAATCAATCTCTTAGCATTACAAAGAGGGAGAGAAATATTAGGTTGAGAAAAATTTACTTCCTTTTTAGCCAAGTTAGCAGCAATTTCATTCCCAGAGATATTGCAATGGCTTGGTATACACTGGAGAATAAGGCATTTACCATTTTTTTATCAATAGACTTATTTTTTTTCAAAACTTTTTTATTATTTTCACCTATATAAGGAGTAGTAATAACTGTCGATGAGTTGATGAAAATCACAATGTTATCCTGCTTCTTATCCTTAATCTTTTCAATTGCCATAGAGACTTCAGCTTTTTCTTCATCATAATTGTCAAGAAATTTGCTAACTGAATCACACAGTTGAAGGTATGCTAGTATAAACACTAGTACCTGCACCTCTAACATCTCCTTCAGCTGACCTGTCTGTATAGGTATAATATAACCTATTGCACTTAGTATATTGCTATGAGAACAGCATTTTTTTCAAATCCAAATTTTGGAGCATTTTGATTATTGAGGTTATTTAGTGGGTCTAATTGGATAGTCGAGCATAATTTATAAGGATTCATTGTAGGGAGGAGTTTTTGACAATTTTCAATAAGTATATCTAAAATTGTAAGTAGGTCTTTCATCCTTAAAAATGTTTTTTGTGGTTTCAGCCTTTCCTTTGCTGGCTTGTAATTTCTTAACAACTCATCTCTTCTATACAATTTTTCAACAAGATCTAGACCAGATCTTTTGCTTCTATCCCACAATGCCTCTATATCTGTCTATCCTCCAGTTATAAGTCTTATTAGATGGTTTTGTACAATTGCCAATTTTTCATTATTCATTTTCGGTACATTGATGAGGGTCTCTGTCTCATATTTCATTACTGGTTTAACATAAGACTTATAAGATCTACAGAGAATATCAAGATTTGTACCCATATGGTAGCCATTAATCTTTTTAATCTATAAGATCTATTCATCACATGATTGATTGCACAGGCCAACGAAAAACTTTTTAAACGTTAATAGCTGATTCCTATGTAATTTTTGGTGCTGAATCCATATCTGACCTCAGTTTTTTTTCTATCACCTATAGTTTCATCACAATGTGACTTCGTTGGAAACTAGAAAATTAGCCGAACATACCATAGAAAATAAAAATAAATGTTACAATATGAACAAACTTTTATTCAAGTATAATCATGAAAATACCTTTTTATTACATATATTTTATGTGTGCTTTGGCTTATACTTCCTTCCCCTCTTCTCCTTAAAGCTCCTAATATTGCTTTTTCGCCTCTGAATCGCTCGCTCAACTTCTCGGTGAGGTGACCAACAGTTGTCTCCCATCATATTGGTATTCCAGCAACCCTGATGCTATCTTTCCATCAATTTAATATCTTGATGAAACTGCTCACCTTACTCCTCACTGACATCAGCCAAGTTATCTGGGAAAAAATTAAGATGTCTGTTCAAAAAGTGAATCTTGAGGTTCATCAAACAGCCTAACTTTTTGAACTTTTGCAGCATGTTGGCTACAATAGAAATATAATGTGGGTCCTTTTTGTTGACCAAGAACTTGGTCACAATGTGCTTGAATGATAACCAAGCCTCTCTCTCTTTTAAAGTCATTTTTGATTCAAAGTTGGGATCGAACATTATTTTTCGGATGTCAGTCCCTACAAACACCCCTTCTAATTTTGCTTCTGATGGATCAGGAAACTTCTCACAGAGATACTTGAAACATTATCCATCTTTGGTTAAGGCTTTCTTAAACTGTTTCATTAGGCCTAATTTTATGTGTGCAAGAGAGGTGCAAGTAGAATGTTTTCCGGGTCCACAAGGTTTTTGCGCAGAATGTTCTTCTTTCCAGGCCTTTAAAGATTTTCTCGCAGGCCAGATTTTTCTGGACCAATGTTGATCCCTTGCCCTATCTTCCCATTCACATAAGAAACATGGGACTTTGGTAAAGCCACATTCCTGGCAGTCAGATGATGACATTGAATTTGCTGCAGCTGGTTGGGGGGGGGGTATGAATGGAAGTACCTTGGTCCACTTGGACTTTATCTTCAGTAAGCAAGTTAATTGTCATCAAGGTATGTGTGCTCAGTAAATAAATTTTAAGTTAATTAAGTATTAAGTTAGGAATCAGAACAGGTAAGGAGATTAAATCTTAAAGGAGGAGGAAAAATTAAGTATTTAAGTTAAAATAGAATAATGGCTCGGAAAAAGTTAAAATAATTGTTAAAAAAAAGTAATTAATTAAGTAATGCCTAGGGAAACGAAAATAAAAAAGGCCCTTTTCAGGGTCGTACAACTACATAACGAGAGGATTGCGAAGCTTCGAAAATGAGGCTAAGGTAGCAGGAGGGAAAATTTGCAAAATGACGGAAGCACAGACGGGGGTCGAACCCCCGACCTGCGTGTCCCGAGACGCGAGCGATAGCAGTGTGCTACGAGAGCACGTAGGGAGATTAGCAAGATAGAAAGTGTATCGCGGTGGGAGTACTATTGTTAGCTCCTGAGAAGACACGCCCGTGGACGTTTATGATTAGCGGGAAGGGTGTGATCGTAGGTTGGAATCTCAGCAATTGTCTCGTTACGTAGATTGGGGAGACTGTCAAAGAATCTCTTGGAGATCTTATAAGCTTGTTGGTAATATGACAAAATGCCGAAGTCTCTCCGGATAGTTTTATTAGAAAGATACTGGAATGCACGGCGGATCCGCCTGAGAGTTCTGTTCTGTAAGCGCTCGAGTTTATCAATATGGGTTTTGGCCGCAGAAAACCAAACTGGAATTGCGTAAAGGGCAATAGGTCTAACGACTTGTTTGTATAGTAGGACTTTATTGTGCATGGAGAGATGGGAGCTGGTTAGCAGGGTGCGGAGTTGCGCTGTGGCGGCATTGCATTTCCTAATGGTATCCATTACGTGGGTATTCCAGGTAAGCCTACGGTCAAGAGTCACACCTAGGTATTTTGCTGTGTTTTCCCAGGCAAGTGGGGAGCCGTAGAGATAGAGACGAGGAGGATTGTGAAAGCTATTAGAAAAGAAGATCGCGTGGCACTTGGAGGGGTTGATTTTAATTTTCCAGCGTGAAAACCAATCCTCAAGGGTGCCAATATGACGCTGCATTTGAATAGCGAGGTAGTCAACGTTATGTGAAGTAGAAAGGATAGCAGTGTCGTCCGCATATAAAGCCAGAATGGTATTATTGCCTCTCGGCACGTCATTCACGTACAAGTTGAACAACGTGGGACCCAAAATAGATCCCTGTAAAATACCAGCAGTAATGCTATTATGCCGGGACATTTCGTTATTGACGCGGACGACAAAATTTCGACTAAGTAGGTAATTATTGATCAAATGTATGAGACAATCTGGCAAGCGAATTTGGATTAATTTAAAGATAAGTCCCGGATGCCAGACTTTGTCGAAAGCGCACTTAATATCAAGGAACAGAGCATTGAATTTGCTAAAAATGTCATTTCTTTAAATATTGAGTGTTGAAATGTGAAAAAATGGTGGGTGATACGACTTTTTTATTGTCATATTCGGTTTCAGCATACTAAAAACCACAAGAATAAGGCAAATTCATTCAAAAAGTTTTTTCATTGTTGGCCTGTGTTATTGACAGAATCTGTTCCTTCTAGACTAGCTTGGAGTCTGGGATTTTTAATCTGACTGGCTTGGAGTCAGACTAGCTGATTGTACCATTATACCAAGATATGTGGTACATTCAGTTCTTGTCAAAGGGGCACACTTATAATTTATCTTTTGTACTTGGAATAAATAGTTTGAATGTAGATTTTAAAGGATTAATCAACATTTCATTTTCATCATCCCAACTTGAACATTTAGGACTGTTTAGATCAGTCATTCCCAAAGTGGTCTATATCGACTCCTGGGGGTCGATATAGACCTGCAAGGGATCCATGTCAGTAAAAAAGAAAATTGGGGGTGCATGAGATGTAAATGGGGGTCCACGAGTTAGACAGGCCGTCACCAAAATTTTGGCTTCCCGTAAATGTAATAATCCACCTAACACAGATAGTACCTATGGAGGTATTTACATAATGAGTATTTTCTTATAATAGATTGATACATTTCCTAATTATATGTATATTTCATAAAATTGTGTAAGAAATCTATTCACTTTTCGGCCGCAGTACGTGTAACTTGTGTTGCAACATCATGGACTTTTGAACTGGAACGGTTAGGGCAAGGGCCAGTAAGTAGCCATTATATTGAACTTGCCAGTTTCCCAATTTGGCATAGACAAACTGCCAGGATGATGGCCTTTCAGCCTACATTCAAGATTTAAATGTCCTTCACACAAACTTTGAAATTAGGTTTGAAGATGTATTGACTATGGAAATACCATAGTGGATTATCAATCCATACGGTGACATTGAAGAAACGGATGTCATGTTACAAGAAGAACTGATCGGTATAATCAACAACGAAGAACTTAAGGTGCAGTTTAGAAAGGGATATCAACATTTCTGGTTTCAAAGAGACATACCTGTTACATATCCTGCATTATGAACTATCGCAAGAAAGTTTTTGATAGCTTTTCCATCTTCATACCTCGTAGAAAGGGGTTTCAGCGCAGTTGTCACTCTCCTTACAAAAAAAAGAGAAACAGATTGGAAATCAGTCACCAAGGAGATTTAAGGTTAAACCTGACTAAATTGAAGCCGAATATTGAAATTTTGCTGTCAAAGCATCAGGCTCATCCCTCCCATTAAATGCATTGATTTTGTTGTGTATTTATTCTATGTAAAAATGTTACTAGATCTGCATTTTGTGTCGTTTTAATTAATAAATGTATAACTATAAAACTTAACATATATATATATATATTATTTTAAAATTTTTCACTCTACAGTAAACCCTCTCAAAGTGATTAGCTCTGTGTCAGCCTCAAAAACACTTTTAAAGTTGATGAATTTGTAAAAAATCAGTATTAAGATAGCAGGGGTCTACCCAAAACAGAAAAAATCAGCACAGGGTCTACGGGACAAACAAGTTTGGGGACCTCTGGTTTAGATTGTAACTTCAAGAGAGCTAATTTCAGAACTTGTAGACCATAGAACAAGATCATCTGCAAAGAGCAAAACTTGAACACAAGGGACCTTTTCCATTAAAACCTAAATAAGATAATTTATCATAACATTAAACAAGATGGGACTTAAGACAGAACCTTGAGGAATGTTCTGTCTCATTTGTTTGCAATGATAAAATGACTGTCCATATTTAACTCTTTAGAACTTCTAATGAAGAAAAGACTTGATCTAATTATTGAGTTTTCCACAAGTTTGTAGATTGTAATTTTAATGGAGGTTTCTTTTGCCAGACCCCATCAGAAGCTGATTTAAAGTCCATAAAGACTGCAAGTGAATTGCTTTTTCTTTAAAAGCCATCCTTTATTTCCTGAGTCTAACAGTTTGCCCTATTGTATTTCTGCATCTCCTGAAACCAGTCTGTCAGAAAGACTATGGTATTTTCCCAAATAGTATTGAAAATCTATAGACTATTAAATGTTCAATGTAAAATCTGTGTGTGGCTATATAATTTTTTTTTTTTTTTTTAAGTTGCTAGGGTAATTTTAAAAACTTATGATGAAAATATGTCGTTTTCACTTTTTATAAGAAAAATTTCTTTATCTTGCTATCATTTTTTTAAATCCTTTTTTGAACTGTATCATAATTGTTAAATATAATATATTAGTAAAATATTAAAGCATTTTCTCTTGCATACTTTACTAAATTAAAAAAATTTTTAAAAATGTACTTATCATTAGAAAATGTCATATTCAAATGTTAATATTCATTTAACTATTTTATAATGCTTTGAATAGTTTTACAGTTCTTGTATGAGAAAATTTGAAATAAAATTTTATTTACATGCTTTCAGAAAAATACATTTTTTTTCTTGTCTTTCCAACTAACTTTGATTATGGTAGTTGTTTTTTTTTTTTGTTTTTTTTATAAATACTAAAGTTTTTTCATAAAACTGTTTTATTTAATAATAAAATCATAAACTGTATACATTCCTTAAAAGAAAATTCTTATGCATACAATCTATATATATAAAACGTGTAGGTATGCGGCACAAAAATCGGCGATATTTCTACATTCCGAATGGCAACGGCTGCAACTACCAGATGTACACATTAGCGGCCGACCCGACCGCGTGTGTGTAGTGGTTTGACGATAGCACGTAATTTGGTACAATTTAATTGCTATATTTTACACGTGAATAACTTTAATTTATTCACGAGATAATTTATTATTTTGTTCCATCGGTTTTTCTAAATGTATGTAAGAGGACAGACTTTTGACAAAATATGTTTAGACCTATCAAATCCAGTGTTTAGTCATGGACAGTTGTATGTAGGTTATCTAGAGTCCGTTCTTTTGATTCTGTCACTAAAGTATCTCCTATTTCTGAAATACTCAACTGTGTATATCAAGAAGTTTGAGGAATATCATAGTAAAATATTAATAATTGCATTATAATATTTTAATAGTAAGTAAGAGTTAATTGTCTAGACATTTTAAGTAGTACTTGTTGAATTTTCACTCCATTTTATGAGTTAAGAAATTTTCCCTACAATTTTTTATTTGGTATGATTAAGGGTAGATATCTGAATTGTGAACAATAGTACATATAGAGAGTGATGTAATCCACACTATATTTTAGTACTTGCTGAACTTTTACTCCATTTTATACGTGAAAAAAAATTTCTCGAACAATTTCTTATCGGATGTAATGATAACGTGTAGATATCATAATTTTGAGAAATATTATATACAGAGAGAAAGGAATGTAATTTTTAAAATCTTTGTTGTTGGGTTTCTCAGTCTTATCTTTAACTCTGTTCTGAAGTAATGGAAATTCATATTTTTTTAATCACGATGTTTTAGAATCTTCATTATAGAGAATTTTGCAATGATTATAAATTTTTTGGCTGAGATCGCTCTACCACTTAACAACGTATATTTATGATGACAGGTAATGGTAACATTCCTTACATACGTTTCTTTCAGTTGAGATTTATTGAAAAAGAAAATATAAAACTAAAAGCGACCATGCTGGTCGCGCAGCGGCTAGTTAATTTGTATAGCATTACTAAAAAAATTGTTTTAAAAAATTTCATGTGCTCAAAAATTCAAAATTTTACCTACACACTTGTGCACAACATGGACTTATTGATTACTTGAGTTCTTTTTTATAGTTCTCTACTAGTATTTCATATCCTTTAAATTAGGAAAATATACCAGAATTGTATCAAACAAACAACACAAAATCACATAACATACTTAATAGTGTGAGTTTAAAAAATCTTAATACTGATGTTGAAAAAAAATCAAATTAACAACCTTTGTATAAATTATGGGTAATTAGTAATATAAGCTGATACTTTTTATAGGTTGTGGCTGCTGTTTTAGAATCTGGACAAAGACTGGCTCATAAGTCAAAAAATGTGAAAAAAATGCCCCTCTTTTATGAATGGCATGATAAAGCCTATATTGGGAGTGCTCATGGATTTGCTGGAATAATGTACATGCTGTTACAGGTACATTAACATAACATTTTATTTTTTTTTTAAATTCTGATTTTTAATCATTATTTGTAAATAAAAAGGTAATTGCTGTTTATGGGAAGGATGATATTAAATAAATGAGACAGAAAAGTATTTTATTTTTTTATTTCCTTTTACAGTTCAGATGGATTTTTATCTGACTTATTTACAACATTAATGTAAAATTCTATTGAGATTTTTTTCTGTTAAAAAAGAGCTGATGATTTAGATAATTTAGTTGTATTTTAAAGATGCATTATTTTGAAATATGTTTCTAAATTGTCTTTATGCTATATATTCTGAATTTATGCTTTTCATCCTCACCTTTATTTTATCGTCTGTTTCATGAATTTCCTTTCAAAGTTAGAATCTCCTTTTTACCTAGGCTCAAGAATACCTTTCAAAAGAACAAATTGATGAGTTTGTGAAACCTACTATTGATCAGATTCTAAGCCTGCAGTTTCCTTCAGGAAATTTTCCATCCTCTCTTGAAAATTCAACTGACAGATTAGTACACTGGTGTCATGGAGCTCCTGGTGTCATCCATCTCTTACTTTTATCATACAAGGTAATAACTTCTGGGATCAGTGGAAATTTGAAATTAAAACATTCTTTTCTGTTTTTTATATTTGATTGTAATTACAATTTCCTTATTTCAATGTGGTTAGAACTTTCTAATGTTGTAAATGGCAATGTAATGTCTCTGTTTCTTTAACAGTATTGAAATGTGTAGATCACAAAACTGATGAATATCTAGAGCAAGGGTGACAAACCTTTTAGCTTCCTTGGGCCACACAAAAATATACTGAAATTGAAAATAGTTAATGAGTAAAAAAGTATAATATATAGTTAGCATATTTTATTATAAATTTTAATTATAATTATAAAGATAACTATAGGAGTCATACTAATGCATCAATATCTGGGTCATTTGAAGTGGTTGCAATTCTCAGGGAGTTCTCAAGATGTTCATCCGATATTTTGGTTATAATTTGACTCTTAGTGTGCTTCACTCTTGAAAATAGTTGTTCACAGATGTACGTGCTTCCAAACAATGCTGACATGAATAACGCATGACTATGCAGTGAGGGATATACAGAGGCTGTTCACACATTTTTTAGACGATATATTGTATTCACAAAACTAAATTACATAAAATTCTTGTGTTTTACATGTTCTATTTGACATCCCTTATTCTGAACTATCTTTCGACACCGCAATTTCCAGGATAATAATGCCTTTTGAAGTGTCAGAAGAGGTATTCTATCCCATTCCTCCTGAACAGCTTTCCAGAGTCCTGTAAGGGTTTTGGGACGACGTTTGGATAATGCAGATTTTAAAAGTCCGAAAGCACAAAAATCCATAGGTGATACATCGGGGGATTTAGTAGGGATATCAGTGAAGGGTATGTCCTTGATACCAGTTTTTTGTTCTGTTGTGCTGATATTTAGATTCCTGAACAGATTCCAATCCAACATGACACTCCAGCAAATTTAAATATATGTGTGAGATGTTTAATTGTATATTATTAATAATTATAATAATATAGGTGGCTTAGTATTTTCTTTATTGGCTGATGGACCTTTAATTTTTTTAATAATAAAATCTAATACCTTTGTTTAAAACTTTTCCATTTTCTAAGCAATCTTATTTCTCTTCTTCATTCTGGTATCCCACGGTAATACGATACAAAATAGTTGCGCCATTTCGTTCAAGAAGCAAATGTCATCAACCCAGGGATGGAAAACAGATATTGACATCTTTATGACTCCCCAAACATCGCAATTTTATCATTGTTTCTCAGAAAGTCTACCCCACACATCGTAATACCACCCAGACCTTTTCCGAGAATTTTTCCCCGTGAGTTTGTTGATGTCTCGCGGCGGAAAGATATCGCGAAATCAACCAATGAGAAGCCAGGAAGAGAAGGTCTATTTTTCACGCGGAACAACAAAAGAGGCAAAGTGGCGGAGAAGATCCGAACGAACAAAAAGTTTCGATAGGAGATTCGAAAGGTAGAGACAGAGGATGAAGATTCCATCTTGAGAGTCCCAACGACGGTTTGAGGAGAGAGAATCCTGTTCCATTCACCGACAGCTATGGAGAGCAACATTCGCCTATAAATTTCCCCCCTTCTTTGGACATGTCCTATTCCCGAATTCTAAATCTTTCGACTTTCCTATCATGCCTTTGTTTCTAGATTTCTACTTCTTTTTTTTTAGACTGCAGTCATTTCGGTAAAGTACAATTTTAATTATGATTTTCGTTTTCCTTTTATTTTTGAGTTAACTAAAGAATTTTTTTTTTTAATAAGATAATGGGTTCATTAGCCACCTAAATCAAATATAATTTCAGTCTATTTTTATTGTGATGTGTAATACTTGAATTTGTTTTATGTGATTAATTTTTTTTATGGAATTGTGCCTTGTATGACAGCTGGTTAGATATGTAGAAAACTTAATTTATGTTAAAATATAAATAAACTTTTGTAATTATTACCCCTAAATTTTGTGTCTCGTCCTTTCTTTAAAAGCGTAAGCTTAATGACTTTTATTTTGTTTAAATTTTCCTTTTCAGAGTAAAGCTAAGTTTCTCTTTCAGCTGTCGTTTTTCCCTTATTGAATCTGTTGTAGGTTATTGCGGTAATATTTTAAACTCTTAACTTTTGAGGTAATCACAACGCGCCTCATCTTAAATACTATTAAATTTACTCCCTAATACTTAAACTCTAATTAAACTTAAGTAATTGAATTAATATATATCATGATAAATTAAGTTAAACTTTTTCTAATGTCTGAATAAGAACAGGCATAACAAGATTTCTGGTGCCGTGAGAGCGAAATAAGGGTCTTAAATCAAGTGCACAATTCCTGATGCATATATGTGTAAAATTAGGGGTAATACAAATTTTTTTTTGCGGAGTGCTTATGTTGGAAATTTATGAGTGATCTGTGAATTTTTGTGTGTAATATAACTGGTATTTAATATTTATGTAAAATATAATAGTAACTAATTTCTATTGATAATCATTTTACTGAGAGTTTTGATATTTTGTGTGTATATTGAATTTTGAAAATGACTCTTAATACGGAAAATTCAGGAACATCAAACCCTAATGATAAACAAATACCTAATTTTGGAGAATTTATTCCCATGATCCCGATTTTTTCGGCAGACAATCCAAACATCTCAGTGCATGATTTTTTCGATCACATTGAAATGGTAGCAAAAATTGCCAACTGGTCAAATGACCATAAATTATTTGTGGCTAAATTAAGATTAACAGGTGGGGCTAACAAATTTTTATCTTCTCAACCACAAATCAAAAGCGAAACAGATTTTGAGAGATTTAAAAAAGAACTGATAGATAGATTCACCAACTGCGATTTTAAAGATAATTGTCTTTTAAAGTTCACAACAGCTTGTCAGGGATCTAGTGAATCCACCAGGGCTTACTTAACTAGAATAAGGGGCCTGTCTTACCAATGTTTTCCTAAAGAGGAAAGTACTAGGCAAAAGATGCTACTCACTCAGGCATTAGCTGGAATGAGAGCATCAGTCAGGAGATTTGTAATGTCCCAACCACATGAGAGTTTTGATAATTTGTGGCAATTAGCCCTTAAAGAAGAAGAGTGTGCAGCATTGGAAGCCTCTTCAGCCCAAGTTAACCTTACTATACCGAACACATCATCAAATTTAGAAACAGAATTAACACAAATTAAACAACTGATTCAAAATTTAGCACTTGAGAATGACCGTAAGGTAGCAGAACTGTCGGATGAAGTAAAAAAGTTAAGAGGGGAAAATCACACACGTCCTACTCCACCAACACACGATAGGCGCCCAAATTATAGAGATGTGGTTTGTTTTAATTGTGGGATAAGGGGTCATATAAGCAGACTTTGCAGGCAGCCAAGACGTTTTAATCCAGGTCCAAACTATCATGGTTTCCCAAGCCAGAGATTTAACAATCAGGGTAATTTAAACTAATTCAGGGGCAGAGCAGGCAAACACCACTGACTTTGAGTAAACCCCTTGAGTGTGTAAGGATAGATTCTGTATTTAATGTTAATAATTCACTTCCTATTATTGTAGTTTATATTCATGATATCAGAGTTAAGTGTTTAATAGATACTGGGGCGTCTGTGAATTTGATAAACAATATGGTTATAGATAAATGTGCAAAGAAAGGTTACGATACTAAACAGTCAGATTGTGCTTTGAGAGTTTTAGGGATTACCAACGATCAATTAATTATTACCAAAAAGGTTAATCTCACCCTAACGTTTCAGAGAGAGAAAATTAATGTTCAGTTTTATGTAGACACCAACAACTCTAAATTAGATTATGATGCTATTTTAGGGTTACAATTTTTTATTCAGAATAATGTGAAAATTGATTGTAAACAAATGAATATCCAAAATAATAAATTCCATATAGATTGGTTAAATGTAAAAGATAGAAGCAGAGTAAATGTAAATGATAATTATGAATGCAATTTGATTAATGATAGTACTAAGCAAAAAGTGAATAAATTTCAAGGTAATTCTAACAGTCAACATCATGCATCTAACACTAATTTCCAGAGAAATAACAACCAAACCAAATCTAAGCCTTATAAAAGTAATCGCAGAGATACCAATGCTACTCAACTTAACCAAAATATAAACAATCATAATTCAGATAGTCACAATTTAACCGTTACTAATTCTCCCTGTAAAAAACAACCCAAACTAAAGAAAAGTCATATTGAGAACAATCCAGAAGTACAAACCATAAATAAAGATCTTAAAATTGTAGAAATTACAGATAAATCTGGTAATAATAATCATAATAGACATCAAAAGATAAAAAGTACAGATAAAAGTAATTGTAACACTTCTAGTGATATTAATGTAACTAATGTACCTAAGAATAATGTTATAGGTAAGGATATGAATAATATTCAGTATGATCACATGCAGTTTCATGATAATAGTGTGATAGGGCGAACATTAATTAAGCATATTATACCTCCTAGGTCAGAACTTTTAGTATGGGTGCATACAGGCAACAAAATGTTAGATTCAAATATTGTCTTAATTCAACCATCAAAACACTCTCTAGCCAATCCATGGGTAGTTTCCAATTCAGTAAATGATAATAATAATGGGAATAAATATTTAGTTAAAGTAGCAAATTTTTCAGATGAGGATTTACATGTAAACAAAAATACAAGATTAGTAAGTGTAGAGCCAATCGTAGTGACTAAAGTAGAAAATGCAGAAGTTAATGTGATAGGAGAAAAATCAATAGATGAAGATCTTGAATTATTTGGAGGACAATTTGATTTGGCACATATACAAGATGAGGAGCAGAAATCTAAGCTGTTAGCTCTTTTACATAAACATTCGGATGTATTTGCAGATTCAGTGCAGAAATTGACTGGCTGCAACACTGTTTCCCATAGAATTTATTTATCTGATGAAGTACCAATTAGGCAAAAACCATACAGGACTCCTCATGCATTGAAAGATGAATTAAAGACTCAAATCAATCAATTATTAGATTCAGGGATAATTTCTGTCAGTGATTCACCCTATGCTTCTCCAATTATTTTAGTCAAAAAGAAAAACAATTCTTACCGGTTAGTTTGTGATTATAGAAAGTTAAATGTGAAAACCCAACCTCTTCCATTTCCCTTGCCATTAATTACTGATTTATTAGATTCATTACATGGGGCTAAATTTTATTCATCTCTCGATTTGTGTTCAGGCTATTGGCAGATGAACTTAAATCCTGCAGACAGACACAAGACTGCTTTCTGCACTGACTTTGGTTTATATCAGTGGAATAGGTTACCACAAGGGTTAAAGAATGCTGCCTCCTCTTTCCAAAGATTACTAGAAATGGTTTTAGCAGGTTTAAAAGAGTGGAATATTAATACTTATTTGGATGATTTAATAATAGCTTCAGAAACTTTTGACGAACATTTAGAGAAATTAGATATGGTTTTTAAACGTCTAAGTAAACATAATTTAAAAGTTAATCCAGCAAAATGTCAATTAGTCAGGGATAAAATTGTATATTTAGGTTTCCAGGTAGTAGATGGCAAAGTTCTCCCAGATTCACGTAATGTGGAGGCTGTGAGGAATTTTCCTATACCCAAGAATAAAAAACAAGTTAGATCATTTTTAGGTCTTTGCAACTTCTATCGAAAATTTATCAAAAATTTTGCTCATATTGCCATACCATTAACAAATTTAACTAAACAGAAAGTCACGTTTGAATGGGGAGATGTAGCTGATGTAGCATTTAATGAACTTAAAGAAAATTTAGTATCTTATCCTTGTTTAATGTTACCAAATGTAAAAGACAATTTTATTTTGAATACTGATGCTTCGGGTTATGCGATTGGTGCTGTTCTTAGTCAAAAGGGAGAGGATGGTATGAATCACCCAGTGGCTTATGCGAGTAGACGACTTAATGATGCTGAAACAAGGTATAGTGTATTTGAGAGGGAAACGTTAGCAGTAGTTTGGGCTATTAATTATTTCAGACAGTACTTATATGGCAGAAAATTTAAATTGTTTTGTGATCAAAAAGCTCTCTCTTATGCACTCAAACTCAAAGACAGCGGTCGTGTTGCTAGATGGGTGTTAGCTCTTCAGAATTATGATTTTGATATTGAACATGTACCAGGGAAGAGCAATGTACCAGCTGATGTTTTGTCGAGGTTAGTTAACGTAGCTACAGTTCAAGAAGTTGACACTAAAATTAACCCTTTTCCTCATAATAGACTTAAATTAATGCAGCAGACAGATGGTAAATGTAAAAACTTAATTGATCAATTAAAGACTGTCTCAGAATTAAATATTAAGGGTAATACTTACTTTTTAAGAGATGATATTTTATATTGCATTCCAAAATATAATAAGTCTAAATTTAACATTGAAAAATTATTTGTTCCAAAAACTTTAATATCAGAGGTACTTGCTCTTGCCCACAATTCCATAACTTCAGCACATCCAGGTCTTAAGAGAACGTTATATCGAGTGAGACAAAATTATTATTGGCCAGGGATGTATGCACATATCAGTAATTATGTTTTATCCTGTGTATCGTGTCTTGAAAGGAGAGGTTTTAAAACCAAACAAAAAGCTCCATTACAAAGAATTCAAATAACTAGTAGACCTTTTGAAAGAATAGGTATGGATGCTGTTGGTCCTCTACCGATCACTGAAGCAGGGAACAAATACATTCTGGTCATTAGCGACTATTTTACTAGATGGGTTGAGGCTTACCCAGTAACTGACATTAAGACTGAAACAGTAACATCTATATTAGAAAAATTTATTTGCACGCATGGTATACCTGAACACATGATAACAGATAGGGGGTCTTCATTTTTAGCACATAGCATTCAAAAAGTATATGAAAAGTTAGGGATAAACAAACATTGTTCTACGAGTTATCATCCTAGCACTGATGGTGTTGTGGAAAGGGTTAATGCTACCATCATTAACTCCCTTAAACATCTAGTAGACTCCACTGTAAATGAGTGGGATAGATATCTGCATTTTGCAGTTCTCGCTCACAGAACGGCTTTTCATTCAGCCATAAAAGATACACCCGCACATCTGGTGTATGGTAGGGATCTTACTTTGCCATTAACCCTTCTCACTTCTCCATCTGCTAGATCATATGCAGATCAAAGAGATTTAGCTGAAGATTTAACTTTAAGAATGCAAGAAGCTTTTAACACAGTGAAAGAGAATTTAATTATAGCAGCCGAGAGACAGGAAAGTTACCGTTTGAAAAATTGTAAGAATAAAAATATCAAAGTAGGCGATTTAGTTATGTTGTTCACCCCAGCCACTAAGGTTGGACAATCAAAAAAGTTTACTAAATTCAATAGGGGCACATATAGAGTAAAGGAACAAACTGGTCCTGTTAATTTTAAAATTGTTAATATTACTGCTCCCAATGATGAACAGACAGTACATGTAGATAGATTAACTTTAATTCCAGATAGAATAATTTTTCCTTCATTAACAATCCCAGATGTAACAACTTGCCCTCCCTCTCCGAAAGTAAATGTTAAAAGTCAAGATGAATCTCAGTCTAATTATGTAGATGATCAAGAAACTTTGCCTTTTTTCCCTCCCCTTAGACGTAGACCAAATTATCAATATCTTATGCCAAACTTTTCTACAACCGATAATCTAACCCAAAACAATGTTATTTGTAATGATTATAATGGACCAGCTTCTCCCTATGCTCTAGAAGATATTGAAATATCTGATGTCAGCTTTCTAGACAATAATAGTGATTTTAGTAATTCTTCAGTGGTTCAGGATACTAGTGTAAATGATAACGTGCAGTCTAATGTTAACTCGAGAGATAATCATTCAACAAACTCCCAAATTGTGACACGCAGTAAAAATACGAAGTCCACTGCCAAATACTACTACAATTTAAGGCCCAGGGACAGTAATGGGTTCGTGAAGAAAATTAGCAAAAAATGAAAATGTGTTTTTTTTATCGATTATACCTTGTATGTGTAGAATATTTTTTTGTGCTGTTTGATAATTACGCTTCATATTATGAGTACAATGTGTTGTTAATTTACATTTTCATATATGAAACTTTTGTTTGTTTATATATATATATGCTATTTTTTTTTTAAATATTTGTAACATTTCGTTGGTGCAAAGCTACATATTACGAGGGAGAATCCTCGTGGCTGCCATGTCATGGATCCTTCACAAAACCTTTCAACAAGGACACAAGGACTCTCATGACGAACCGCTTTGGCCTTCACTGTATCACGGCTCCCACTCTAGTCAAGTCCTTTTACCAATATTCATCTTCATGATTCATTTCAATTATTGTTATGAATGGATAACCGGTCTCATCTTCACATCTTCAACCTGGCCAGGAGTAGAAAGATCCGCTGGCGGAGACATCTACGGGAGTGTGCAGAGGAGAAATGTTCATCCAGTTTCAACAGTATTTAATCCCGTCATCAACCTTCACACCTTATAACAGTTCATTGACATTTACCTGCAGCTGCAATTCATCACGTCAGAGAGTGGGGGGCCGGGGTGCTATGAATGATCAATGGTTCAGTCACTTCGACTAAAGTCTATGACCAAAAGAACTCTCTTACATGATATCGAACACTACTGATCACAGTGTTCTTGTGCCAATGATTCTTCTGCGAAAGACTTTGAGACTATTGAGTGATAGCAAAGAGTGTCCTCTATAATAGAAGTTTATTTACATTTTTTATTGCGGTTAGGTAATGTGCTTATGGCTTGGTCCATCATAGGATCATGAAAATTTTGTTATCAAGGTACTACAGTGTGTCAAGCGTCTTCCGTATATCTATGTACTTGATGATAGTTTTGTGATTTTATGATTCTTCATGTTTATAAGTTTTTTTTGTAGTGATTTTATGTTTCGGCTCAGCGTACAATCACGAATCATTTTGTAGCCAAACCAATTTCCTTTTGTTGTTTTTGTTTTTTGTGTACTCAAGTGGTACTGTGTAACACCTGTTGGTTCCTCGACAAGTTTTCTTTCGTATTCATGTATACAAGGGTTATTCTTATTTATAATAAGATCATATGGGGTTCTGTATAAATCCATAAAATTTTTTGTGACAAAAAATTTTTTCCATCAGGGGGAAGTATAATGTTGTGCTGATATTTAGATTCCTGAACAGATTCCAATCCAACATGACACTCCAGCAAATTTAAATATATGTGTGAGATGTTTAATTGTATATTATTAATAATTATAATAATATAGGTGGCTTAGTATTTTCTTTATTGGCTGATGGACCTTTAATTTTTTTAATAATAAAATCTAATACCTTTGTTTAAAACTTTTCCATTTTCTAAGCAATCTTATTTCTCTTCTTCATTCTGGTATCCCACGGTAATACGATACAAAATAGTTGCGCCATTTCGTTCAAGAAGCAAATGTCATCAACCCAGGGATGGAAAACAGATATTGACATCTTTATGACTCCCCAAACATCGCAATTTTATCATTGTTTCTCAGAAAGTCTACCCCACACATCGTAATACCACCCAGACCTTTTCCGAGAATTTTTCCCCGTGAGTTTGTTGATGTCTCGCGGCGGAAAGATATCGCGAAATCAACCAATGAGAAGCCAGGAAGAGAAGGTCTATTTTTCACGCGGAACAACAAAAGAGGCAAAGTGGCGGAGAAGATCCGAACGAACAAAAAGTTTCGATAGGAGATTCGAAAGGTAGAGACAGAGGATGAAGATTCCATCTTGAGAGTCCCAACGACGGTTTGAGGAGAGAGAATCCTGTTCCATTCACCGACAGCTATGGAGAGCAACATTCGCCTATAAATTTCCCCCCTTCTTTGGACATGTCCTATTCCCGAATTCTAAATCTTTCGACTTTCCTATCATGCCTTTGTTTCTAGATTTCTACTTCTTTTTTTTTAGACTGCAGTCATTTCGGTAAAGTACAATTTTAATTATGATTTTCGTTTTCCTTTTATTTTTGAGTTAACTAAAGAATTTTTTTTTTATAAGATAATGGGTTCATTAGCCACCTAAATCAAATATAATTTCAGTCTATTTTTATTGTGATGTGTAATACTTGAATTTGTTTTATGTGATTAATTTTTTTTATGGAATTGTGCCTTGTATGACAGCTGGTTAGATATGTAGAAAACTTAATTTATGTTAAAATATAAATAAACTTTTGTAATTATTACCCCTAAATTTTGTGTCTCGTCCTTTCTTTAAAAGCGTAAGCTTAATGACTTTTATTTTGTTTAAATTTTCCTTTTCAGAGTAAAGCTAAGTTTCTCTTTCAGCTGTCGTTTTTCCCTTATTGAATCTGTTGTAGGTTATTGCGGTAATATTTTAAACTCTTAACTTTTGAGGTAATCACAACGCGCCTCATCTTAAATACTATTAAATTTACTCCCTAATACTTAAACTCTAATTAAACTTAAGTAATTGAATTAATATATATCATGATAAATTAAGTTAAACTTTTTCTAATGTCTGAATAAGAACAGGCATAACAGTTCCATTTCTTTTAGGAAATTTACAGTGGATTTTGATGTGTGACTGCTAGCTTTGTCCTGATGGAGTCTCACAGATTGATGGCACTGTGGGTAAAGCGATGGTATTTCATTCAGAAAAATTGGCGATAAAATATGTTCCTGATAGTATTTGGAGTTAATCTTGACATTTTTTTTCCACTCTCTTTATTTTTAACTTGCCATTATAAGAAAAACCAGCAACAATCATGAATCCCTTAGAAAAACTTTCTTTCGATTCTTTGAACCATGTACTTAAATTTTTTTCTCCCCTTTTATGATAATAAATGGCTCTTTTTTTGTTGCAATCATTTAAATACACCCATGATTCATCTATTGTGACAACTGTTTTCCATTTTTCTTGGGATAAGTGTTTCTCATATAGAATTCTGCAGCGTGTCCTGTGTTCAGCGATATGATTTGGAAGAAGACGATGCACATTGCATTTTTTCGCTTTCTTAAGATTTAAATCAACGTTTATCATTTTGTTTACAGTAGACACCGAGCATTTTAATGATTTTACAACTGTCCTTTGACTAGGGGGATTTTCTTTTAACATTAAACAACGTACCTTTGCAATAGTCGAAGATGTCCATTTTTTCCTTGGATACTTTGGAATTTTTGTCCCACTTGAGGCTTCAATTTGACGTTTTTTTCCTTTCTTGTTGACAATATTTCCTATCGACGCTTTAGATATCTCAAAACCATGACTCTCACATTGTTTTTGGATAACGGAGTATGCATATTTCTCTTCGGAAAGAGCATAAATGTAGCCTTCGAACCACTGCTTTGTTAAAAATGCCATTTTGAATAAAAACAAAACTTTCAAGCCGCAGATGATAATTTTGACTTTTAGAAACATAGTACAATTGCAATTTTTTCTTTTGCAGTAAATGATTTTTTATTACTGCTTACCAAAATCGTCTAAAAAATGTGCGAACAGCCTCTGTATATCTCTAGGCAGATTTGATTTGTAAAAGTCCAACAAAGAGACTTTATTGAATTTCTCTTTAAGTTGGATGTCAGATTGTAACTCTATGCATTCCATTTGAAAATTTGCTGGCAGCATATCTATATCGACTGTAAATGGAGTAGCAAAGATGCAAATGAATTGTTTATTTTTCCAAAATTCCTGAAATCGATTTTTAAATTCTTGTACTAAATCAGAAAGAAAGGCTGCATTTTTTTACAATTCTTAGAATTATGCTTGGTCAGCATCTCGAAAAGCAAAAAATGTTAGCATTTACTTGGGCTTGCAATAACTTCAATTTCCTTTGGAACGCGTTTATAGTTTCAAACATTGTATTGATAAATTAGTTTTTACCCTGAAGACAGATGTTTAAGTCATTTAAATAGGCAGTCAAATCTATCAAAAATGCTAAATCTGCAAGCATCATCAAGTTCTGGGACAGTTTTTTTTCAGTGTCAGAAACAATTTGATTTCATCAAGTAGGCTATAAAATCTTTTTAACAATTGCCTTCGACTTAGCAACCTTATTTCTGTAAAGTATACGATATCATCATACTCAGCGTGAAAGCTTTTAAGAAATTCCTGAAACTGGTTCAATATTCGAGCCTTTAGAAAATTTACGGTTTTGACATCAATTTGCATAATTTGGTCCATTTTTAAACTTTTTTGCATAAATTTTCCTGGTATATTATGCAGTTGTACTTCATAAAACGATAATTTTCAACAGCATTGGCATAGTCTTCTATTAATACAGAATCGCCGCCAACGCTATTCTTTCTGGTTTCTGGGTAAAAGTCTTTTGGGGTAATAGAATTTACAATGAATTAATGGTGAACCACTTTACTAAACAATAAATGTGGGAAAACTATAGATGCGGGAGCATAACAAAGAAATATTATCATTGTGACTGGATGATATAAATGACATATATGGGAAAACAATTCTTTGGGGAACGATTGATTGAGGCCCCACTGTAAATGGAATTCGATAGTTTATAGTTAATACAGATTCCCAAAGCAGGATTTTTTAAATAGATATTTCCATATAGATTTTGCCTTATTTACAGTCCTGCTTGGGTAATCGGATTTAAGGTGTAGAATGGGGAAAATTGTAGTGTTTATTAAAATCTTTCAGCTTTTTTTAAAAATCTATATTTATACCATATTATGATTAAAACCTGTTGTTTTTTGTACATAATTTTTTTCTTTTATCAAGTCAACTGATAAAGATGAAATTGTTCACATTAACTTGATGATGTAATAATCAGTATTTTGAAGTTTCTTGTGATAAAATAGAAATAATTATTAAATATCGGTTAAAAAATTTAAATGGTGTTAGTTAATCAAACTTTAAAGGATATTTAAAAAGTGCATTCATACTTAGTTATAGGAAATCAACATCTACCAAGCTAATGTATGAGAGCAAAAACTTCATAGTCATAGACTTGTTTTAATGTATTAAATGTAAAAAGTTTTAGTTATTCCTGTTTGTAAATTTCTGTGTGCTCTCATTTTTAGGTATAAAAAGTATGAAATACTTAAAAGTCATTAATTTTTTAGTTGCTTAAAAAATGGTATTTTCCTTTTGTACATATTTAATTCTAAATTTTTTATTGAAATTCTAGACTTTTCGAGATGAAAAATATTTAAATGCTGCAAAAACGTGTGGAGATGTTATCTGGCAAAGAGGTATTTTGAAAAAAGGATATGGGATATGCCATGGAGTTGCTGGAAATGGCTACGCTCATCTCCGATTATTTCAAGTAACAAAAGATCAGAAGTATTTGTACAGAGCTCTTAAGGTAAGGCATTCTCTTTCATTATAAAAAAAAGTATTTGGTATATTTTAGCTATTTCCCCTTTATAAGTGATGAAATTTCGGTAAATTACTGTCAAATATGAGAAATTGTTAGGGAAAAATCCCGATTAGCTTTCCTCTTCTTCCCCTAACCTTCCAGCCACGTAGCAAGAGCGATGTATTTACATCATTTCCCACCTTCACAGCAATGTGTAAGCATCGTCAGACGCCAGTTGCGTCATGCCAGCCTAACGACGTCATTCACCCAACGATGACGCCATACCATCAGTTAAGAATGACGTCAACGCACATCACGTAAAATTAGCATAATTAACTTTGCTATTCTCCTGCCACGAGGGAGCGCGGCGGTCGACGCCGGTATAAATACCCAGCCCGATCACTTAGACGGGGTATTAGACGGTGTGGGTGAGTGATAGTTGCTGGGAAGCGATGAGATGATCTAGCACGACTCAGCGCAGCTCGTTTTTGAAAGCCAGGCTCTACCGAGAACCCGTATTAGGAGGCGGCGACCAACTTGCCAGCAGTGCACCGATGCTCTAGTCGTCTCGGCCTTGCATGCCCGCAGGTAGCCACGGGATGGTTTTTGTGCCAGGAAGGCACTATCTACTTTAAGTATTTTTTTTACGATGGTAAAACTTTGCCTCGGCCAACTGTGAGTTAACTTTTTTACTTTTTTTCTACACCTCGGTAAGAATACCACAAAGCCAACTTTTTAGAATAACACTACGAGCTGTGTAGTGCGTCCGTGAACAAGACACTTTAATGTCGTTTTACTAAATAAATGTATTTTTATTTTACCTAGACCTTCGTACGTCTTTTTAACATCTTGCATATCACACCACAAGCTAGCTAGCGTTGCTCTGACTATATCTAAAGATTAAGAGTCCAACCTTCCCTGCTAGCCAGTACGACTCTGCACTCTTAGCTATCAGGAAAGTTTGGGGCATTCCTGCCCCCAAATCTTAACTAATTTTTGGTTGGGAGAGCCGCCAGGTTCTAGCAGCTCAATTCCGTAACAGAAATCATGACATACAATCAATCATAGCATGGCATCTTACAACACGGTTTCGCTCTAACATGGTAAGATAAATTGCAGGAACCCTCGTATAACAGTGTAACCTGTAACACGGTTTCGCTCTAACACACTAAAAAAATTGCGAAAACCCTTGTATAATACTGTAATTCTATAGCACTAGATAACATGATTTTTGTTTAACACATTTAAAAACTAAATTACCTTAAAATAATGATTGGAAGGAATAATGAACTATAATGGCTTTACATGAAAAGGTATAAACAAATTATAATTTATTCATTTATAACTCTATAAAAATACAAGAAGGCATAATCTTAGATGATAAACTTGAATCATTTTTCTTGAGTGCAGACCCTTCTACTGAAAGAAGCCAAAAATTCAAAAGAGAGCTGAAAAATTGTCTATCTCCATACCATGAATCTACAATGACCTTGTAAGAACCAGCAAACAAACCAAAATTGCAGATTTTTTAAAGAGGATAGAAGGTGCAGAAAATCTAAATGAAGAAAAAGGTTCTGAAAGGGAAGGTGATATCGTTCAATCAAAAAGACATTGCATGATTGTACTGAGCAGCGATGAGGAAGAAATTTATTAAATTAAGGTCGCATTAAATGAAAATAATATTTTTTTGTTTCCTTTCATTTTGTGTTATACATACATATATATTTTTAATAAGTTTTCAGAACATAACTCCCCTTTTTTGACTTGTCTCTGGGTCTCATATAACACGGTTTCACATAACATTTTCTAGGAATGTATCTACCATGTTATACAAGGGTTATCTGTAGTTAAGATTTACTGTAAACTTTTCAAAATAGTGAAATTTATTTATATACTAGCTGACCCGGCAATGCTTTGCTATTGCTAGATTTGAGTATATATATATATATAGATTAAATGAACCTAATTCTAAGTTTGATATCAATTATTGTATTTAGTTAAAAGTAGATATTTACATACACATAATTTTTATGTTTCGGATTACATAAATTGTAATTTCTGTTTTATTCAATTTTAAGTTCATTGCAATGCTTTTGGATATACAATGTTTTTGGCTATTCCGTTTGGCATATATACAAACAAATCCCTTGGTTTTCCTGCATGGGAGCATGCAACGTTGCCCATCAGGAAAACATTGATTATCCAAATTCAATCCACATACTTGCATTGATTGACCTTGTGATTTGTTTATCATTATTCCAAAAGCCAGTTTAATTGGAAATTGCAATCATTTGAATTGGAATTGCATATCTGTTGGTATCATTGGTATACATGGTATTAGCATATCCTCTCCTTTGAATTTACCAATTAAAATTGTTGTTTTAATTACACTGTTTAATAATCTCTTGACTGCCAATCTGGTACCATTGCAAAGTTAATGTTTCTAAGACGAATGATAGGAACACAAACCTTCAGATTAATGTTGTGTGGTGGCAATCCAGATAAATCAAGTGAATTTAAGAATTCAGTTGGATAATTTACTACAGTGGCGTGCCCAGGATTTAATATTTTTATTGGGGAAGGAGGAGTTGAACGGATATAGATATTTATAATGCAAATTCAATATTCATAATTTAATTTGTTTCTTTTGGGGGGGGGGGGCAGGACCCCTTGGCCCACCCACTGGGTGCACTACTAATTTACTGCTGTTTCATCTTGATGTATAACAGTACATATTGATTTTAAGAAGCTGTTTCTCCCGGTAACATACAGAGTTTACAGACAGCACTTCTTCTTACGTGGGGTGTCAGAAAACACTCTCCCTCCTTCAAGACTCGGGGGTCATGATCTTACCCCTCGCCTCCCTCACAGGAATGTTGAAGGGGTATGAGAGGGGTGGCTATCAGGGGTTGTTAGGTGCTGCTATCCGTACGTCTAGTTTGAAAATAGAGGGTTCATAGATAATATTTGAATAGACGGCGAACGAAAAATATTTTAAATTTTTTTTCTACTGGTCAGATCGAGGATTTCAATAGCTTTAAACCTTCTCGGGACAACATGGACCATTTTGCAAAAAACCGCATGTAAATCTGTCCAGTAGTTTTTTATTCTATAGAGGACAAACATATGCACATTGCCTTTTATATATATAGATAGACTAAAAAAAAAGAAATTGCCATCTTCAGTTATTGTAAAATGAGAATAATACAAAATAAAATATCACGCAAATAGTAAAAATATAATATCATGCGTGCAAATAATCTCAGGTGCAGGAATCTAGCAAATATTATATTGCGTCATACTGGTAGGCTAAATTTCAAACATCACACATGGGTGTATTCTTCCTTCTTCAAAGTCGGGAGTCTCCCTCAAGAGAGAAAAAAAAAAAAAAAGTATTGAAAATTTTGAATTTAATGTAATATGAGTATAAAGTTGTTGCCATTTTTGTATCTGAGGTTCTTTTTTATTCATTTTTCTATTTAGTTTGCTGAGTGGTGTTATGATTATGGAAAACATGGATGCCGCATTGCTGATAGGCCATTATCTCTTTTTGAAGGTAAATATTTATTTTAATGTAGGAGTTATTCCATATTTTAAGTCTGTAGGAATTGCTGTATACTTCTCTATCTTTCTCTTTATATATATATATATATATATATATATATATATATATATATATATATTACACACCTTAGTGTATAGTTAGTTAGTTATTTATTTAGATTGCATGCAAATGAAATTTTGATCCTAACTAAGTAGTAAATGACACCATAGTTTGCACATATGAAAACAAATTTTAGGTTTTAAAACAGGGATTATAGACTCAATCAAGATATTTTAATTGTGTATCATGATACATGGTATATCTATAAGAAAAATTTTAACATTTAGTATTGAATTAACAATGAAATTAAAATTTATTAGTCTTAATGTTTACCAAAGTGTAAATGCTCACCGTAACTGTGTTTATGGACCCCTCTTTAACATGAGAGTTGTTAGTATAATTACATGTACATTTATGTTCATGCAAAGCATCTCTGCGCCAAGGCATAAATAAATTTTATGCCTTCACTCATGCCATTCATATCCAATACATAGCATTTAATAAGAATTAGATATACAGTAACCATCGCTTATAGTGATCAGTGGTTATAAGAATCAACCGTTTATAAGAATCAATATCGCGAAAACAAAAACAAATGCATTATTTCCATGTTAAAATTTTCGCTTTAAAGAATCAATCCACCGGTTATAAGAATCAGTTTACACTCTTCGCTTTCCTTTCATTTTTCTAAAAAAGCCACTTAAACCCTAAAAAGGCACGAAGTTCTTTCTTTTTTTTTTAAAGAAAAATTGATAAGATGGGATAGAATAAGTCTTAAAATTCATTCCTTTCTTTCTTAGACATAACATAATAGTTTCCCCTCAAACAATTTAGCACAACACTGTCCTATTAGCTAGACCCAGGGGCATCATTACCCGTCCGGGTCCGATTTCACTTTTCTGCACTGACAAACAAAAATAGGGGCCCTTTTTTTTCCCACCTCCCACATTCTGGTTGCGGCTTCCTGGACCCTGAAATACATAAATCTTCGGCGAAGTGTCCACTATCACTTAGGCAAACGTGACATTAGTAGATTCAGCACGTTATCAAACCGTGAAACGTAAGCTAGAAGGTAAATCTTCGTCTGCGACTATTAGTATTGAAAGAGTATTGAAGCAGCCTCCTGAAAACTTCATTACGTCAAACTACCATAGAAAACTTTTTCTTGCTCCCTTCCTGTAGTTGAAATGTTAAAACTGTTAAGCTGGTATGTTGTAACAAATATTGGATTTTTTTCTTCTCTTACTATAATCATGTATATTTACTTATTGGTCTAGAAATGAAGTTGTATTTTTAAAATTATTAAAAATAATTTTAATAAAAGATAATTAACGTAAATTAAAGAGTATTTTATGGTAAATTATCTAATATATGTATATATAGGTGTGTATGCCTGTCCAAAAACCTAAATTTCGGCTATAAGAATCAACCGCTTATAAGAATCAAAAACAGTAATAACAAACGTGATTCTTATAAGCGGAAATCACTGTACTCTGAACTTATATTCACTGAACAAGAAAGCCTGGTAGAAACATGTCTCAGTTGCGTGGTTATTTATGAAAAGAAAGTTAGTTCTGACCATTTGCCACCATTTATAGTGTCTGAAATTTTAATAGGAACTCAAAATTTTGTTATTTGCCTGAGAAGTAAGCATTTGTGTTTTAAGGGAAATAAAAAGTATTTTTTATTGGCTACAGCATTACTAGGGCCAATAGGGGGGGGGGGCTAAAAAGGTTCTCAACATTTTTAGCCCCTCCCCAGTGGCATATGCAAGGGGGGGGGTTGATGGGGGTTATAACCCCCCTCCCCATTGGTTCTGATTACATATATTATTTAATTAGGTTTAAGCTTTGCACTAATTGCTCCAAACTACTCTTTCATAGTAACTCTGCCCTCTTAGAAAATTTCTGCGTACGCTGCTGCCCCCCCCCCCCCCGCCCAAAACTTAAACAGGTATTCCTTGACTTACGACCGAAAATTTTATTTTTTACTTATTTTTTATCTTTTTCTCAAAAATATTGTTCCTTGAATGTACTGTACATACCTATATGTATTACATGACTATTAAAAACTACATTGGATAAGTTCGTTAAAAGAACTTGCAACGTACCTTCTGTCGCAAATTGTGAACATAATTGAATTAATTGCAATTGTGATTGTACTAACATAATAAGTAGTGATGGCGAAGAATAATTTATGCCTTCTAAATAAAGTACAATGTATTTTAAATTATGTATATATGTATGAAAGTAAAAAATATATGTATGTACATATACAAAAAAAAATTTTTTTAAACTCGACTTACGACCAATGTCTTGGTCCCTATCTGGGTCGTAAGTCAAGGAATATCTGTAACTGTTATAATAAATAATTGCACAAGTGATTAATTCAAACAATTTTGAGTTGTAATTATTTCGTGACCTCCTGGGAGTCGCAGCTCTTAAGTGGAGAAACTTTATGCTAGAGTAAGGCTACTGAAACTGCGACCCACCAAGCTTTTATGTGCAGCCCAAAACACTCACACTCATTATCAGGCAGGTGATTTTGTAAAAAACTGTACAAAAATGATGCACCCGCTGCTCACATTGTTTGTGTCAGTGTACCGCTGTGAATCATCCAACCCAAAATGAAGTATGTGAAGAACATACATAGAAATCAGCTTACTGATTCTTACCTTGATGACATTTAACACTACACATGAATGTGATTTTTTGTTGTTAGTGTAGCAGTCAGTGTGTATATGTTAGTGTCACTTTGAATGAAAATTTTTCCAGTGACAACAAAGAAAGAACATAATAGTATGCTATTATGAGTTTTATTCATTGCATCTAAAATTAAAGAGAGGGATGAGATGACAAAATTTTGTATTCCTAAAATAGTTTAAATTTTTGTGCTTTCATTTATTTGTTTATGCTGTTTTAAATGTTATTTTACTTACTTTTATGTAATTCTGTGCATTGTGACAGTAAATGCAGCTTAAAATATGATTTGCAATGTATTCTAGATTAAACTGTCGCATAACAAACAATAATATTGGTGCTGTCTTTATTTGACTCCAAATTTTAATTAATTATATGATTGTAATATTACTGTGTATATATATATATATATATATATATATATAAATATATGACTAATAATCATACTTTTTTCTCTATACTAATTAACATTTTTTTCGTAGGACTTGCTGGTACCATATATTTTCTTCTAGATTTATTGGATCCCTTAAATTCAGCATTTCCAGCATTTCAGCTGTGCTGAACTGTCTAACACCATTTCTATATGTAAATACTTCATTATTTTCTCATTACATCTAAGTGTATTTCAATGTTTCTATCTTATGAACATCTTAATATTTCAGTTGTAATATACGTATAATAAAATATAAATTCCTTCTGAATCAGTTTATGAATATATTTATTGCTTTTAAGAGAATTTTGGAAGTGACAGGGGGTCTGGAACAGTAAAAAGGGAAAATATAAAAAATTTAACACTACACATAACATATTACTGTAAAATATATATTTAACTAAGAGTAGCTATCAACAGAAACTTTTACAAAGTCCAACACAAATATGTTTATTGAAACAGAACTTAAGAAGAAAATTGTCTTTCTAAAGTAAATGGCAGCTGTAAGATCCCATTCACCTTTCAGTATCAAAATAACTGAAAAAAAAAGGGAAAAGGATTTTTTTTTGCTGTAAAATAAGCTAAAGAAATCCACCTGTTGTGAAAATATTCCCAAAATAAACCAGTTCATAGTAAATCAAGCCAATACAAAAAATGCCAAAATTAAAGACTGATGTTCAGGTGATGAAGTTTAGCATTTACCTCAGCATGTCCAATATGACAAAATACTGAATTCTGAAGTTAAATATTTTTTCTTTTCTATATAATATTTTATTTTGCCTAGAGGGTGGTAACTATAGTTTCACCAATGAAACAATGGCATACAATTTTTATTATTGGCATTTAAGTAAGTTATATTCTTAAATATAACATCTTGCCAAACTACTGTATTATTAAACTTATCGTGTACTTGAATCCACATCAGGTTTGATGGAGGTTAGCCCATTTGTATTTGTGATTCAACCCAATTTTTTACTTGCAAAATTTGTGAGCTTGACTAAAAGAGATGTCATGGTTCTCTAGAGATAAACAGGGTTGAGTTTGTTCTATTCCCAATCAAGCTTTTATGGCTTCAAGAAGAAATAAAGACTATTAATGAGAGGGTGGTTGACAGACGTAAAGTGCCACTGTAATTGTGGCACTTAACATGCAATGAAAAGTCAGAACTTTGACACTATCTCTCATATGTGGGAGAATATAAAGTTTATTAAAAGAGATTATGAAAATTCTCCCTTGTTTTATAAATTGCTCAAAGAGTAGGTTTAATTCCTGTTTGAACCTAGTATATTTTAAAGTGAAACAAAGAATGTTAATTGAGTGTGTAAAAGAAGTAGTTTCAATTTTATGGCAAAAATGGTCTACATCATAGATGACAAACCTATGGCACACAGGTCAGGGGTGGCACAAAAAAGAATTTTGTGGACACTCGGGAAGTCAATTTTCTAGAAAATCAAGATTTAATGACTTTAATGAGTGTCCAATCCAGTTCTACAGAGAAAAAAATTTTGAGATGAGTTTGAAACTATAGGTATTATGGTCAGACAGTTATTGGACATAAGTAAAAAAAATGCAAAATATGATATAGTAAGTTCTATGGATTTCAAACATGGAAATTTCATTTCCTTATAAAGACTACCTTTGTCTATACTGGAAGTCTTTTTCTATAAGGATACGAATCTTTATCTTCTAGAATGATCGTCATAAAATAAAATTTCAGACATGAATAGACAGATGTATCTTGTATGGTAAGTGTTTTTCCTCCATGAGACAAAATATGAGCCTGATCTGTTAACAGTGCAGAACAAATTTATTAAAATTAATAATCTTTTACTGAAAGTTTGTCTTTTTTATTAATAAACTCAGTGACATGTCATCTTCTAAAGTTATACTGTCTAAAAAATTTTGGGGCTTGTGTGCAAGAAAATACTCACCACCTATGGTCTATGAGTTTAAATTTATAACATGTTTTTTGCAGTTTATCTTATCCATACTATTATTATTAGAAGTACAGCTAGGATTTTGGTCTCAGGAGAATTTTGAACTTCATATACTCAAAAACTACTTCAAATAACAAAACTTTTGATACTTTACTGAAGATATATATAGAGAAAATTTCAGGTTATTCGGGGGAGTTGCCTCCTTCGAAACTTAACGATCCACTACACCTGTTCTACTGATCATAATAAAGTAATGAGCATGCTTAGTTTCATAATGCTAGGTATACTGTTTTTCTTTGGAATAACTATGATTGCTGTAATGTAATATGTAGTTATTCCTTAAACATTAACTGTTAATTGTTGTTAGTATGATGTAGGCTGTAATAGGACCAATGACATTAAATTAGTTGTAGCACATTCCTTAAATGCTGCAGTTTCTTCTAAAAATTAAAACTGATAACAAATAGATATATCTTTTAAAGTCCCCTTTTTTTTGTCATATTTTACTTGTTTGTTCCATTTTGCAAAGAAATTTTAACACCCAGGGACAATATATTTGAAATTGAAGCCACAAAATACTATTTATGTAACATTTGTGTACTCATGTTATATTTACTGACTGTTATGAAGACCTTTCCATTAGTTTGTTCCAAGCACTGAAATGTTAGCAATATCAGTATATGGATGAAAAATAGACCCATGTATATAATTTGTGAAAGTTCAATTGTTTTTTCTATTTTTTGTGGAGTATTTTACACTAAAAATTCTTTATTGTATAAAATTTTTATTATCAAAAGTATCTTTTTAGAACTTCTTGATTAATATGTGCTGAAATATTTTTCTGATTATTGATTTTACGTTGTAGTATATTCCATCACAAACTGTATGGAATTAAGCTGTCTCTTTTTTTGCCAAAATTCTATGCATTTTAAGTCTAGTATCTCTGCTGAATACAAAGAGTACAAAGTTTATTTTTAGCAAATGAATCACAAATTATTTAATTTCCTTGAGGACTGTTAAACTGAGAGATTAGCTATAAAATTAGGGAATATATTGCAAGTGCACAAACTGATTAGAATGAGCCATATAGATATATAAAACTGCTTGATTATGCAGCACTACTGTTGATTCAATAGAAGAGGTATACCTTTTAATTTCACTATCAAAAGGTTACCATGCACCTTAAGCCATATTATGAAAAGAGAAAGATCATGGCACCTGTTTGTTAGAGACCTTCACCAGCAATGGCATTGACTTTAAATTATCTCCATTAATTAGTCAGTAGAAGAGCAAAACCATCAAGTTTATGATAGGAAGTATACTTTCATAAATCCATGTTAAACTTCTTTGGTAATTAACAGTAATTTGTAAGCAAGTTATATAAATTCTATGAAACAAAAATCTTTTATTTCCAATTTGTATGGCTGTAGTATTCAGATGTACAATTTAAAAGTTCTGATAGCTGTTCTTCGCTATTCAATCCTAAATAATATTTTAAGATTTTGCACATAGCAATTTAGTTGAACTTTTCTACCATAGACATTTCTAAGTGGCTTTTAACATTCATCAACAGTTTCACAATTCATTATTTAACTAAAATAATGCTTTATCCGTGTTAGATAAGAAGTAAGATCACACTGTTTATTATTATCCTCGTTGCCTAGCATTTTTTAAATCAAGAAGGGACAGCAAAAGTACTTGAAGAAAAGGATTTATTTACATCTTATTTTTGCTGACCCTCAGATAGAAGAATTGTATTTTTTAAAATGGAGTGCACTTTGGAATATCCTCTCAATTCTAAAGCATTGGTGCAAAAATAAAAAATAAAGAGAATACTGCCCTCGGGAAATAGCAAGAATTAGTGTAGTTAAAAGTTGCAACAGAACGATGTGAAAAAAAATTAAGTCGAATTTTTTTCACCTAATTTCAATGCCTAAAAACAAATTGTATTTTTCAGAAATGTGAAGAAAGTTCGATTCCTTACGCCTTCAAAAATCATAAATATTCATAAAATAAACTGTAAGTTTCTTTATTCCACATGCATTTTATTTGTCTGAGTTATACATCCAAGTTTTAAAACTCAAAATTAAAAAAAGTTTTAATTAAAATGGTTAAAAAAATAAATTTTTTTTTCTATAATATGTAATGGCTAAATTTTGGCCAAGTTCCTTTGGACATGAATGATTTTTATTTAATAGTTGTTTTATACAGCTTTTAGAGGACTAAGAACTGAATTTTCTATCTTTAGTTTACTTTCCATATTGCACATTAGTACTCTACTACTTTAAAAATCTTTTGAATTAAAAAAAAAATAATTTTATAGTTCGAATCTGCTTAAAGTGCTTAAAGTTTAAAATTGTTTGTCCATTAAACAAATTTAAACTGTAGCATTACATTACATAATTTAATAATATTTTCAAAATGACGGAAGCAAGCTTCACACCTGTGAACCATTCATTCACTTTCGTATGAAATTTATACACCCATGTTTGAAAACGCTGAATCAAATCTTTATTTGTATTGCTTACCTTGGCACGATGTTTGTGTAATACCTAGGGTGTACTTTATGTAACTAAAATATTCAATTTATATCAAGGCCAATAGCATTTAAATTTTGAGCTACCGAAATGATTACTTATCAAGTTTAACTTGTCAATTCATAAATCAATTTTGGAGGAATAAATAGAATTTTTTCCATTTCGTGTTTAAGCTTCTTAAAGAATGTATAAGCAGTTATATACGCTACAATGCAAAAATCTGTGCTTAAAGAGCTTATTTATTCCAAATTTCAGTGATATTTCTCAACAAAATTTTAACCTGTTATGAATCTTTTTTATTTGCTCATCTGGCGTTCTGCTTTCGACCAATGATGTGGTCGCGAGACGCGGTGCGATTACGTAATACGAAACTGTCCAATGGTGGTGGCCTTCCGCGCAGTAATACATTTTCAATGCAAGTGACGAGCCCTGTTCTTCAGTGACGAAGTCGAGGCATCTTGACGTGGCTGCTACGTTACTGCCAATTTATCCATTCGGGTTGCGGCAAAGTTTGTGACGAGAAATACGTAACTGGTAAGTACTCAGCTGAGCAATAATAACAATCACACATGGTCACAACGTGGAGGGGGACTTTTCATTAATAATCCATTGCTAGGGGGTCTAATTAATACTGTTATTAAGCTTTATGTCTTTAAAAATATAACCTCTGTATTGTGGCCTTGAATACTACCATAAATGGCAGGGAAAGAAATGTAATGCTGTAGTGCATATTCTATTTACCATTTCTTTGAATTCTAATTCAGATGTTATCTCGTACTTATTAATGTATAAGCCGGACACAGTTTAACAGTGCCTGTAAAATTGTATTGGAGTGTTGCTTTCTATCGCTAGTATAAACATTGATTATAATGTAAGACGAATTGTTCTAAATTTTAGCTTACGAAAGAATGAAATAAATTTAAAAGTAAGAAATGTCGGAATACACAGATAACTACGTGTGTTTTGCGTGTAATATATCGTGTTTTCTCATATTATACTTCTTATCACGCTTTAAACAACGTTACAAAAAATCAATATCTGTTAGTGAATGAAAGGGGCTATATTGAATTTGCGTACATCAGTTGTTATGTATAACTCTTTTGATGTTTTAGTTATTAAGTGGAGTAATGATTTGAAACGCATATGAATGGAATTAAAAAGCTCGGTTTTATTGCTTGAAGTAATTAGGAACGTATGCAAAACTGAAATTTTAAACTTTCGGTAATGCCAGTTCCACATTCTTAGCAATTTAGTTTTGAAAATTGTCTTATTTCTGTGGCGTTATGGCAGATTATTGATATGTCCGAAAAATTCAATTTTATGTTTTAAGTTGATATGTCACGCTTAAAATTGGTTCTTTCATGTGTCAAAAGCTGATAGCGTAATTATGAAATAGTACTAAATTATTCGTATTGGCAAATGCTGTTATGTATAAAAGATGTAATACTTGGTCCCCAATTGAATATTTTAGTCCCTAATTGAAAATTTTCATTGAAGACCAGCCATATGCTTGACAATGTATATGAGTATTAACTAAAGAATATTTGGATTGAAAAACTTAATTGAGCAGCTTTATATTTCACAACGAAAGTTACTTTTTTAATTTGCTGAAAACACAAAAAAACTTCATATCAACATCTGCCATAATGCCACAGATTTATATAAGTTATGGAAATGATTCAGCAAATTATACTTTGTTATGTCTTAAAATGTTTTTTTTCCCTATTTCATATCATGCATAAAACATGTAATATAATGTTCTAGGTATAAATTTCAACTTTTAAACTATGTTTCAGTCTGTTCAGAATTTATTTTAAAATTGGATGGAACCAATCTAATGTGTGTTTTAAATTTCATGTTGATATCCTTATGTTCCATAGATGTGACTGATTTCATTTTCCAAATTTTCAGAAAAGGTAATAAGCTAATAATTTCGTAAATATACATATTTCACCCGAGATAACATATGTCGAATGACTGTAGTATGAATTCAAACAGAATATTGTGTTAATTTTATTTAATATATATATATATATATACTTTCATTATGCTAATATTTCTGATTTGAATTGATATTTTTATGTTTCTAAGTTATTCTATATAAGGAAAATCATTTTTTTAGGTTTTATGCTTTTTTAAAAATATTAGCCAGTAATTCTAAATTCTAAAGTTTCAGTCACTGAATCATAGCGTATTTTGAAATACATTTATATGTCTTAAGTTATTAGATTTCCTTTTCAATATTTAACCTGCAACCAATTTGAATGTATGCTATTCTAGCACATGCTTTAAAAATATACCTTTCAATATGGTTTGTAATAGTGTGTCCAGTATTTTGTAATTTTGGAAATCCCAAGAGCTTTAATTTTTTAAATATAAATTTTATTGAATATAGGATTATAAAGCTATTTATAAACTTATTAAGCTATTTAAAAACTTTATTTTAGCATATTTATGTATTTTATTGCTTTGTTTTATATAAGAATACATAGTCAAATGAAAACAAAAAACCTACTGGTTAATTTGAGAAACATATGGTTTCTTTACTAGCTTTTCAAAAGGTTTTGTTAATGGTGTAATTACATCCCAGATATAATTATACACTTCTGATAAGAAGTAAATTATTATTTTTTTTCTTAGAATGGTGCCAAATTCTTACAAATTAGAGGTTTAAGTGAATTTTATTTCTAAAAGTTATCAGAATTTTGAATAAATACGGCTAAATTCCTTCATAATAAAGGTTATACTATTATTACCTATTTACTTGTTTTCACTATAACTCTGTGATTGTGTGATGATAAGTTTTAAGTATGCAATCTTCTTTTTGAAAATTTTGAGGTATATAAACCATGATATACTTACTCTAAACTATTATGTTTGTAATAAGGAGAAAAAAAATTAAACTGAAAATTTTGAGGGATGAGGATACCATGGATTTTATGTAGCTCAGACAGTAGATTAAGTATCGAAAAGGTCTTGGATACATCCAGATCATGAGGCATACCCTAATATCTCCCACCTCCCCTTCCCCCAATCAGGACCTACTTTCAATTTTTTCTGCATGTACATTACTGTGAAACATCTTTTGTATCATAAACAAAATTTCGTCTGAATTTTTCTTACTAGAAATTTAATCTGTTATGTACGATTATCTGCTCTTTAATGTGGGTTTTTTTTTTTCCTTTAAATCAATCATGGTTGGCCGGTTTAAATCTGAGGTCTTATGGTAATTTAAAAGAGATCCTGTTTAGAAAAATCATTGAAATTACTCTTTTTATAATTCCTATAATAGTCTAGAGTTATTAAATTTTGTATCATTACAAATTATTAAAGGAGGAGAAAGTGGATTTGTAATAAATATAATCTTGAATTCTAAGTAATGGTTTTGCTTAGTTATCACCTACATTTTTATAGAATTAAATACTTCATTATATTTTAAACTAGTTTCAACATAAATAATCATACTGTGGAAGAAAAAATTCCATTAATAAATACACTTATTTAAACATGGAAAATTGAAACCAAATACAGCTCTGGAATTATTAAATATAACATAGCTGAAAATCTGAAAGTTAATAGCCGAATAGTTAGGCACTGGCTTTCGGTACCAGAGTTCATGGGTTCGAGACCCACTGTTGGCATGGATGTTTGTAGTCGTTCAGAATTGGCATTAAGAAGTGGATCCCAGTCTAATTAGCCCTCATGTAGCAAAAAATGACTATAGTGATCTCAACCAAACCTGAAAATTAAAGTTATTTATTAAATAAGTTTAACTATAGTTAGAAGTTTAACTATAGTTATTTAGTTAAAACTTCAAATCAGCTCATTCGAACTTTTTATCTCTGCTTTCTTGGAACTCATAAATGATTTTGATCGCCTGTTAATGGTTTCATTGTGCAATCTGTGTAGTTTATTACTCAATCTATTTTAAAATATCTTAAGTATTTGTGTAACAGAATTGGCATAAATGAATGATAAACTGCGAAAAATTATACTTTAGTTTTACATGTAATTTTGTTTATCTGTCACAAAAAGACGAAGTTTTAATGAATTGGTCTTTTGGATGTTCTTAAATAGAGAAAATACAAATATAATTGACCCAACCTTTCGGTTTTGCGTTAAAAAAATCTAAACTCCTGTCGCTCGACAACAATCCTACCAGTCAACCTTAGGAACCTCATCTTAAGTCCGGAATTTGCATGAATACAAGCACAGCGCATGTCCATACATAAACATTATCCATGCTTGACTGAACTACTGTGCTATAACATCTAAAATACTTTATATGTTTATTCTCTATAATTACTTATTCATATTACTATATAATCACAATTTTGCACATTTTCTAACAACTAAATACAAACATTAAGAGACTCAATTTTAATTGAGCCCATACTTTTTTTTTTTGGGGGGGGGGGACTTGTGCTAATTGTGTTTATTTTAATATCTACTTTTACATGTATTCACACAGATATACATATACTTAAATACACACATATATATATTTGTCTGTAAATCCTGTCTGTTTAAATTTGTTATTAAGTCATAAAATACTACAAAGATTAGGAAATCGGATAATGATCAGCCGTAAGGGCCATAACTATTTTCCCTATGGCTCTTCTACAATAAAAATAATTATAAAGCTTATTCTTATCCCAGATATCAATGTTTGTAGGTAAGCATCTACGTATATTATTAAACTGATTGCATACTATTATACAGTGTTCCACCGATTGTTCAGCAACACAAGAGCAATTGCTACTTTTTCCGTGAAACCTGTTTTGATAACTACCAAACGACCCATGTCCTGTGATTGCTTGGTTTATGTAAAAATCTGCACTTAGCCTGTCAGTTTTAACTTGAGGAAACATTTCTCTTACTCTAGTTCGAACTGTTGTATTGTTCCACCTATCTTGCCAGACGTGTTCCGCCATTTGAAATAATTTTGCTTTTACTTGGTTCCTAGTTCATTTAATTTCTTTATTTATTACTTCTAATTTAATTGCTTCTTTTGCAGTCTGATCAACTGCTTCATTTTTATCAATTCTAATATGCGCTTTTATCTAATGTACTGTGACATTAAGTTCCGTAGTTTTAACTAATTTTTTGATGTTATCTACCATCTCACTTTTAAAACTAAGTGTATTTAATGCCTGTAGTGAACTACATGAGTCTGAATATATATCAATTGCTTTATGACCTTGTCCAATAGCATCTTCAATAGCCAATTGTATTGCATACAGTTCAGCACTAAAGGAACTCGCATTATCAGATAGCCTTTGTTTTATTTCCAATACTTTTAAATCCTTTATATATTTATTAATACCTGCACCAGTTTTCCCATTCATGCGGGAGCCATCCGTGTAATAATTAATATCAGTAATTGGGCTTAAATCAAATGTCCAGTTTATTGTCCATAAGTCAGTCTCTCATTTTATAGGTCTGTTCGCCAATCTAAAATAGAGAAAAGCTTAAAAAAAAAAAGTGGTGTCTGCCAGAAATTATTCTGCACCTCATTTGATAGCATTCCAAATGCCTTGCCTTATTGAATTTCTTATTTGGCATTTTGCAAGATGATTAGTCTTGAAATATTAGACAATGTGGGGCTTGCAGCATATGTACTTTGAAATCTCAGTTTTCACAGAAAAATTTTTAAAACTGTATTTTCCTCGTTGCATATTATTATAAAAAGTATCTAGATTGATATGTGTATAGTATATATCTCTCTATAAAATTAATCTGTGACTGCATTATACCTCTATTATCACTTTCTTAACTAGAACTGTTCGCTTTCTTTAAAAAAATTTCAAATTTAAAAATCCCTCTTTTCCTTAATGAGAATTTTTTTCTAAATCAGGTTTCTATGATGCTGCATATGTTCTCGAAGAATTTAATTTTGTCTAAACTTGTATATCCATGAAGTAAACATAAATGTGACACATTGACGTACCTACACAGTTTTTTATTGAAAATTCATATTGCATTTAATCTTAAAACATACTAAGCTTTTCATTAATTTACATTTTTTCTTCTAAATTTGCCATTCTTATTGTTGTTTTTGTACTAATGAGTTAAAATAATTTTTTGACAAATCAGCTTCATGGTTTTATAGGATACTTTTTCATAGTTTAAATTTGTATTTTAAAATGCTAGAAATTTCTGCAGGATTTTAAGCTATTAAAATTTTTAGCTAATGCAGTAGTAAAAGTAGTATTTTCAAATGATTAATTTTATTTAATTTGAAATTGATTTGTGATAAATTAATTCTATATTGTATTCATTACAAATAATGAAGTCGCGTTGTTTCATTTGAATTCAAGACACTTTTAAATAGTGTAAAGCAGGCCTGCAGAACTCTAAATGTGATGAGGCCCATATTACTTAATGGAAAGCTGCAGCAGGCCGCAAAAAAAATAGGATTGATGGGAAAACAAAAAATATTTTATCTAACAAAAAATAAATCGCTGATTATTTAAAATATTAAATGAATATTAATATTCATTGCTTATATATTTCTCTTGTAATATCACAAATCTAATGCAAGCTTAATGTAAAGTATTTTCGTATCTGCCGAGTAAAGAATTGAATATTGTTGAGAACACAATTCTATATCTTGCTGATCTGACGCAACCAGAAAAGAAAATAGTTTGCAGCTGCTGTGTCAAAATATTACATCACCTTCATGTCTATACATTATTTATACAGCTTTCAATGGAAAAGGGAATTTTAGTTTCTTGTGCAGTATTATATTAGTTAAATTTAAAACATCAGGTGAAAAGAGTTTAATTTTTCTTTTTCCATCTGTTTAAATGGCATGATGCTTTATACCAGGCTTGTCCAACCCGCGGGCCACATGCGGCCCTTGACAGCCAGTAATGCGGCCCCACAAATTGTAAATTTCATGTTTCTAGAGACAAATAGCCTTCGCTTCACAATCAAGTCCTACTTACGTTATCGCACTATGAACATTTACTTACGTTTTTGGCACTACGAACATTTTTGAGTAAATATTTTAAAAGATAGAGCAAAATTAGATAGAAAATTTCTCATGAGTACCTCAAGAATTCACTTCCATCGAACCAAAATTTGATGCAATAGTGACAAAAGCGAGGTCTAATATCTGGCTAGTTTTATGTTTATGCTGCCCTTTTTTATGTTATAGTAAGAAATAAAAATAAATAGAGGAGGTTTTGTTCCTTATATGAATTACTATATTACGTCTCTTGGGGGACCCTGTAGCCCTTAGAGGGCGCGTCCACATGGTGGCAGATGTGGGAATGCTTCCGCTGGAATTTCTATTTGTGGTAGAAGGGAAATAAAATACCTTCCGCGGACCAACAGGTAGAAGTCCAACATCTTTCGAGACAATGGCACCCCTCACCTATGGATAGGTCTTTCTTTCTTCATTTATCTTCTGTACTATCCCTAGACACGACAATAATAACATCTATATTATGTATTTTATATGCGGCCCAAGACATTTCCTGTTCCCCCAATGCAACCCAGTCGTGCCAAAAGGTTGGACACCCATACTTTATACACTCATCTTTCGTTGTTAGTTATGCTTCGTTGTGTTATTTTTGTTCATTTTGAATTTAACGAAAGACTTTATGTTCACAACTGTACATCTTTCAAAAATAGCTAATATGAAAATGACAGTTGTACTTTTACCGATATATAAGACATAATGTGTGTGTAACGAAGTTTTATTTTCATAATATTTTTCCCTTAAGAAGCGGGGGCCCAGCGCAGCAGCGTACGCAGAAATTTTCAAGGGGTTACTATGAAATAGTAGTTTTGAGCAATCAGTGCAATGCTTAAACCTAATTAAATAATATATGTAATCAGAACCAATGGGGTTTTTTAACCCCCATCAACCCCCCCCCCCCCCGCTCCTGCGTACGCCACTGGCCCAGCGGTTATTTATTTCTAATGGATTGGTTTTCTTAACTGTGTTAAAAATGCCTTTTCATCAAAAGTGACGTGAGAATCACCGATAATTTGTTTAAGGTGGTTGCAACACCTGACTTAAGATATTTTCGTGAAGCAAATTGCAGGAGCCAATAGTGAAAGCACGGGCGTAAATTTTATCTGTAAAATACTTTCCTTTAGTCATTGCACTGAAATATAAACCACACCTAACTGTGTTAAATAGGATGTAACGCATTTCCGGGTTTCCCCAAAACTGTGATAAGTAATGTACAGGTTTTTCTACCGTTCTGTATGAAAGAAATTAGCTCTGCTGTGGTAAATAGAATCCTTAATTGTTCGTTTATACAACTTAGATTTTGTTCGTATTTGAAAAGCGTATATGTTACGGACTGGATGTGAAATGCCTTAGGAGATTATATATATATATATACATATACACACACACACACTATTGCGGCAGGCACCTGTCCGGAGACATTCGCCCATACCTATACCGCGAATTAGTAGGTTTCTTCATTATTGAAGCACCATCTAGGTAAGCCAACCTTGCTCCTTATCAGAGAGTCATCACATTTTAGAATGAGCAACTCTGGGGCGACATCTTAGAGCAGGGATCGGCAACCTTCATTACTAGGAGGGCATATTTCAGAAATGCGAGAGTTCGGCGGGCACCGCTGGATGAAGAGGAGGAGGGGGTTGTTAATATTTAAACATGAAAATATTAATGCGACATAAAATTTCATTCATAAATGCAAATTTTAATTTAAACAAAACAATCTTAAAATTCATAATTAATGCAATATTGGACATTGCAAATCTGCAGCCAACTCGTTGTAATGTGGCACATAAGTCGAATTCTCTGTTCTCGGGCATTAGTCCAAATGAGTGTCAGTGAGGCTTGATCAGTACTTTGATTTTAAGTATTTCATACTGCAAAACAAAGATTCACAAGCATATGTCAACGCGAAAAGAGAGTTCTTGTCAACAATGGGAAAACATTCATTTACAAAATTCCAGAATTTTTCTTCGTTATGATATGATTTTAATTCAATGTTATTTGTTATATTTATAATTTCCAATTCTAAGGCCTCCTTATTGGAAATATCAAAATATGTTGCGATTTTATGAGTCACATCCTCCTCTGTATGAGAGAAAATATTAATAAAAAGCGTCGAGAATGCCTCCAATTCGTAAATTCTTCAAATCTGGTATTAAATTCATCCAACAGGGAATCAAAATGTTTAGAAAACTGATAGATTGTAGCTTTTCCATCGCAATAATTTTCTGTCATTTTTAAATTTGAGAAATGTGGTAAATTATCTTTCTGCATATGCGATTTCCAGGGCGCCAATTTAGCTTTTAATGCATTTATCATACCACAAAAACAAGGGGAGAGCAACGCTGTCGGAAGATCAAACTGGTCAGTTTTTGATTTTTACAATTTTTAATTTTTTTTAAATTAAAATTATTCGTTACACCTACATGCGTTTGTTGTTCAAATATCTAAAATTTTCGATATTTGAACGGCGGGCACTTTAAAATCATTTCGCGGGCACCGCGTTGCCGACCCCTGTCTTTGAGGCTTGTGTTCTCCTTACACTCCTACAAACCTCGCGAAGAGACGTTCCGGTATACAGATTTTACGTGTCCGTACTCAGTGTAGACAAGAGAACATTCGATGGCGCCTGTCGGGACGAATCGAGCTTCCTCGGTACCGAATCCCAAGGCGCTAACTATTAGGTTGCTCTGTGCCCCCTCGCATGTAATGTATCAAGCTAAATATGCTAGAACAATTGTGTAATGACAGACAGTTAAAAAAAAAAAAATTCAAACGTTTAAGAAGCCAAGAACCTTTAATTTAGAGGGCAAAAATTTACACCTCTACCGCTGCAATTTAAGATGAGATTTATTGCGAAATTTTTAAACCAACCTTAATATTTCATTTTTTTGCGTGAAAATGTATTATGGTCGATATCGTGGGTATTTAGGTGTTAACGATACTCTTTTCTCTCTGTGTAAGCTATTTTTGTGTCGTTGCCAAATATTTTCATTGGTGCAAAACATCTTTTTACAAATATTCCAAGAACTCGAAGGGTTTACACATAGATTTACTTTGAAATACCATGCAGAGTTGAATACATGGGGCTGTGATTGTAAAAACTTCGTTCTTAACGGATATTCGACTTACCAGTAATGCAATGAATTTTACTGCATCTTGAAAGACGTAAATTTGCAGTTAACAAAATTTCAAGGAATAGTTTGAATTTCCATTCTGGTTAGGCAAATTGGAACAGCATATTGTGATTATCTTGCGTTAAAAATCTTTAATCTGCTTACATAGCAAGTTGCATTAAAAGTACTGTCTTGTTTAAGGTCACGTAAGTCATTTAGCTGACGTGACCTTTCCCAATTTTAAGTATGAAACTTTGTTAAAGGAAAACTTCAATATTTCGTCCGTTTTACTTCCGTATTTAACTCCGTTGTCCTTCGTTTTTGCTTCATCGTTATAGTGTACCATTCATCCTATGCCTAACTCAACTTTTGTTTTTGTTTGTTTGTTGTATTTATTCACTATCGCAGTTTTTACACTGTATACCATTTAGGTCAAGACTTATTTGAAAATTTATATAATTACCTGCTTGAAGCAGTATGCCGGCAGAGGAATTTTAGGAAAAAGGGCAAAAGTGGAATAAAATTCACAAAACTGTGAGAGTGATAGAACAAATGCAAAATGTTCCTTGGATTATTAGAAACCGGAATCTTCTACTGACTTATACTATAAAATAATACTAAAATTTATAAATTTAATACTGATTTATGCCTTAAAATTTGATGAAAGGAGTTTGTCTTTGGAGCATGGTATTTATAATTATACTGTTCGAAATAAATTATGCTGATAAGTAAGTTACAGAATATAAATTCATTAACTTAATTTAAAAACAAGGTTATAAATTCCTTAAGTTATGTCTCAATAAATTCATCTGTTTAAGAATTACTGTAATAATAAATCATCATGAAAATGAATATGAACCAAAAATTTGAGGCAGTGAGATAATGGAATTACTCATACTGGGGACACTAATTTTTATTTATTTATTTTGTAAGTTTTAAAATAATGGACTAGAAGTAAAGTTGTTGGTCAAAAGGAACTACTACGTGAATTTCATGATTCGATTTTGTGTATTGTGATGTCTAAATCAAACGCTTGCTATGTTGTATACGCAAGCGCCTGGAGGATTCTTCTGCCTATTTTTCAAAGTGGGTCAAACAACGTGTTGCATTTTGTTTGCTTTATTCTTTTTCTTCACTTTTTTATCTACTTTAATACAGTGTGTAATTGTCTTCAGTCTAGCTCTTCGCAAGCGAAACACGCACGATCCCATGTCCAGATACAGGCGTTACACGATTTCGAAACATCAGAACAATTTTATGTATTTGGAACATTTTGTTAATCTATATTTTTCTTTTCTCAGCAGCAAACTTTCACTATTGTTAGTAACAATAACTATAAATATACTGATAATATACGTTCATTAAAATAGCTTAAAGCTTTCTATAATTTCGTTGACTAAAGTAGCTTTGTCCTTTTTAAAGACCGCAGAAAAAATCACTGTATTTCATAAGTCGGAATTTACATTACGGAAAAGACGCATGCTGTCATTTATTTAGAATAAAATGTCCTTATCATTTGACACGCGCTGCAGAATTTGAAGTTTTTATTTAGGTACTTTGGTTAAACCTTTTCTTTATGGGAATAAGATCCCCATAAGTCATAGTACTTCATTATTCGGTAATTGAGTTTTTTTAGTTAAGTCCTCGGTGAGAAAGTGTGTTCAAAACTTCTGTAAAGTGGCTATCTAAAGAGCTGGATCAAAACTAATTCTGCTATGTGTTTATTTTCTTGTTATCATTCTAACTGATATCAAATTACGCAAGATACATGAGAATACATTTATTCTTATCTGTTTAGGGAGAAAAAATTCTGAATTTTTCAGAGCAGATAATGCTTTAAAAAAAGAATTTCCGTCTTCATAAAAAAATCAAATCCGTTGGAATTTATTCCGATTCGAACGAGCATATATCCATATTGATGAGAAATTGCTATGTTCTGACTTATAATTCAATGTATTAGGATTCAAGTCAATATAGTGTTTTTTATTTCAAGGGCGGCTGGATCACACCTCAAAGATTTTATTATCGAAAGTTTGAGCTCTGTCGTTCATGATAAACATATGGCTAGATGGGTTTATATTCATTCATTATGTTGTAATAAAACCTTTTCTAAAGTGCTGTTTATAGGAACGTGGCAGGAATACTTTTAGTAATTTCATAATTCATGGAAGTTTTTATGCAAAATAGTGCATTTATTTTGATAAATCTTGTTGAGCGATTTTACCTCTACAAAAGTCCTTGTTTATTCGTAAATTGGTGTACTAGGGACTTGATCTAAATGCAGATCGACCACTTACTGGTACCAAGAGCATTACTAGACTGATGCACCCATTTGAGGTGTCCGAATTTTTGAAGCGTAATTGTAGATGAACGGAATTCAACAATTCCGATAAAATATTTTCAATGTACACTATTATTCTGTATGGCATGACATGATGGAATTTACCGACTGTAGGGAATGTCTGGCTAACCAAACGTGAAATAAACTGCATTCATTTACTTTGAGAAATAAATACGAGATTAGATTTCGATTTTGTTTGCAATAAATATGAGAAATATACGTAGCACATGTATAGTGACTAGTGGAATAGTTTGTAACTATAATATTTATCCGTAAGTTTGCAATCCATAGAAATTAGTGATATAACGCATCCGTAACTGTTTATCTATTAGAATCTGTCTAATGTTGCGTATGATACTGTAGAGGAAAAGCCCCTTTTGAGACATCTTGCGTTTTGAATGAAATTTTAGTTACCTCAACATCCCTTGAAAGAAATTTACAGCGGAAAATTCGGGAAATTTTCCAATTCCCGCCGTCAAGCTTCTAGTTTGTTTTAAAGCTTTTCCCCATTCTCCAACAGTTGTAACCTTAAATATCTGATAAGGAAAACCTCAGGAATATTTTTCGGAAATCCGAACTGCAGTGTTTGTTATATGCGTTAGGGTTGCGTGTGGTGTGAGATTTGAGGGAATCTGTATATCCTTTGTTCGGTTGTTTAAATCTCTTTAAAACGTTAACACTTAAAGGTCTGTTCCTAAACTTGTAATGTATTAGAGAACTTCCACCACATTTAAGTTATTACAAAATTCTTGCCCCAACATTTGGCGACACCCTATTTAAGTATAAAAATGCATAACAAGACATGTAGACTGTAAAAAAGGTTTTTTGGGAGAGGCTAAATGGACATAACGGCTGGATCCCACATTTGTTAAGGGAGAGCAGAGGAAAAGACTAAACTTACGCGAATCTTGGATAAAGAGGTAATAACGAACTGAATTTATTCCGCCAGCATAATTCCTTTTCCTTTTGATTGCCGCCCTCATACGATAAACAAACCTGCCTGAGCTTAGGTTGTGAGAGAAAACCACAATATGCTGTGGAAAGGAAAAGCGGTCGACTTAACTTGAGGCAAGCACGTCACAGATATTTTCCTCTTGGCAGCTGAGTCACGTGGCAGTGAATCTTAACTTCGGTGATGACCTCATTTTAATATCGCTTGCGCGCATGTGCCTACTCCAGCGATAAATAAAAACTTCGCTACAGGTGCATTTCTCGATGATGTGAAAATGGGAGAAAGATAATCTCGTTACAACTATTCAAACTTTGAATAGACGCCTGTCTTCAGAATGTCTGTTCTACATCCATAGAAAACGAGATAAATTGTTCTGATGAAGCGGGGAGGTATAACGTTACGTAATCATACTTACTGATTTATCTATTTCATATGGGAAGGGTACAAAAAAAAGCTACAGAGCATAGGGATGTAAATCTCAAGAGGAATATTCTACAGTCACGAAATGAAAAGACGTTAAGTCCCGGAAAAACCGTGAAATTATTTCAAAGCTATTTCTTCGTTTACAAATTTAATTCACTCAGCTTTATTTAAGAGTAAAATTTTAATTTTTAATGGAGCCCCGGGACAGATTTTTTTTTTTTAATGCGCACTCATATTGCAATGGCGTGCGTGTGTGTGTGTATGCATGCATGTATGTATACATACATACATTATATATATATATAATAGCCGTTGTCTCTGTATAACACTTCCGGGCTGTACTCATCTTTCAATTGAAGCCCTCAGTAAACAAACAGCCGGTTAGGCTTAATTTCAATTTCAGATGTGGATCAGAATTTTTTTCTTACCTAAAAACTAATATCTTCTCCATCAAATCACGTTTGTTCAGCCTATTTTTGTATAAAACATTCAGAACTAAAAAAAATTGGATGCTTTTAGCTGTATATTTAAGTTTTTAAAAATCTGTTTACTTTTGCGATGAATTCTGAAAGTAAACAAACTTGAATGTGAATGAATCAAGCAGCTCAAGTATTCATATCGCGTAGTGAGCTGTAAAAAACTGGATGGCAGTCTACTACTCCAATCGCATGAAAAACTAAATAAATAAAATATAATGAAAGGGTTTGCTTTTACAAGGTGTGGATTAAATGCAATGTTAGATAATTCGGGATATTTTTTAACTTTCATATACTTTTTCCATTATGACGTCATTATTAGTATTATAACGTCAAAATGACGGGTTGGATGGCAGTCTACTACTCCAATCGCACTGAAAACTAAATAAATAAAAAAATAATGAAAGGGTTTGCTTTTACAAGGTGTGGATTAAATGCAATATTGTTAGATAATTCGGGATATTTTGTAACTTTCATATACTTTTCCATTATGACGTCATTATTAGTATTATGACGTCAAAATGACCGGTTACCTTCTAGTATGTATATATACATACATACGTGTATATATATATATATATATATATATATATATATATATATATGTGGCTTAATATTAAAATACATTTACGGAATAACCCTGTAAAAGAAGGGGAAAAAATTTTTGGGGCAATATTTGCTAATTCGTAGTTGTATAACAGTTCAAGTAAAATTATTAAAAATTACTTTTTTCATGAATTACAGATGTTAATTACAGTAAAATATTCTGATTAAAAAGTATTAATTTATGAGGTTCCTAATATAGAGGATCTGCCAGGCAAAGCGATTGTGAGCGCAGAGAGGCGATTGCCAAACCAAAAGTATACTAGGATTCTTAGTTTAAGTGGTGCGCAAACTTTTTCCGACATTGGCCCACTTTCTTTAAATGAAAAATCACTCGACTCTAATGAAAATTTTTTGGTAGTATCAACATTTTTCAAATAATAAAGAAAATGTTCCCAAAAAATAGAAAAATAAGCCAACTCTGACGAATTGTTTAAAAAATCAGTGAACAGGTTCTAGGTATTTATTTAATTTGCATAATAACTAAAAAAAATTTTTTTAATATCGTTTACTTTCTGATTTGTTTTAGGCAGATTTTAAAAATTCCAAAATTAGTTTGAGAGTTGATCTGATAGCCTATTGTCTGTCTACCGTTGACTAGCCAAAATTGATTACGCGATGAAAAAAAAAAATGTCCTGAATACTAAGTAATTAATGACTATAGCTTATATTGTTCCAATTCACTTCGCAGACTGATGAAAAGAGTTGGAAAACATGGGCTTATAAGTGACTTCTTACACTACCTTATAACGCAGTGTGTTAAATTTAATTTTCAGGAAATTGAATAAAATAAAAAAATATTATACATAGTCTAACATTTGTCGCCACTGGTACAAGCTTTTAAAATCTCGAAGGAAAAAACGTGATCAGAACGATTACTATTTTAATTTAAAGTTATTTTAATTTTAAGTCTTTGACTTAAAAGTTGTCGCGAAAGGAAATTGCGTTAAAACGCAATTCTCACGGCTAGAAATTTTAGCTAGGATAGTCATTACGGGTTAAGAGGTTCTTTCCTTTTACACACCCTGGCTGTAACAACCCCAGACCAGGTCTATAGATGGCAACGGGCAGAGGAATGCGGTTACAATGGCACCGTAAGGGCCTGTTCACATAGGAGTAAGTAACGGAAGCGTTAAAGTATTGAAATATATTTAACCAATGACAAACCTCCAAACGATTAGCAACGAAATTTTTAACGCCTATGATTGGTTTATTTCCATGTCAGCGCCATCTTTCCTTTTACGCTTCCGCTACCGGACTCCTATGTGAACAGGCCCTTAGGGTCGGAGTTTGACTTGGCAGGTTGATTTTGACCAAGCACGCCCAAGAGCCACATCTGGAGGGATCATATCTTCCCCCACCCACTTACATCATGGAAGGATTTTCCGGTCTACGGACTGAACATGCTTATATCCGGCGTAGACACGAAGGTATTGAATGGTGATCGACGGGATTCGAACTGAGCACCCTCCGTCCGAAGCCCAACGCGCTGTCATTAGGCTACCTCGGACTAGGCATGTTCCTAAATGCTATCCATTATTTTTTTCTTTTTTGTTTGTTTGTTTGTTAACTTAAACATTTGGCCAGAATTAAAGTTGTGCAAAATGCATATTAGTGTTTTTCTTAGTCTGAAAAGCCTTTTTTTTTCTTCTTCTCTTCATGAAAATATGCAAGGTGGATAGTGTGTGCATGTGGGAAAGGGGGGGGGGGGGCATGTTGTGTGGAAACCCGAACCGACCCGAAAAGGGTTGGGAAGCACCGATGTTTTTAAAACTACGAAGGAATTCTTATTTGTAAAGGGTTTCGTGTTTAAAAAGTGCTTTATTCCGCAGGGAACTTGTACTGCCGTTCGTGACTTGCAAATCATAAGTGTCCACCTTTGTATTTGTGCATTATTATTATTATTATTATTATAATTATTTTTTTTTGTGCCTGTAATATTTTTATTTTTTCATTTAAATTCCAAACAATTATGTATAACGGGTTTATAACATACAACTAACATATTGTCCTTAAGCTTTATACTTTTGAAAAGCCTTTTCGAGAGGTTTATTTCTTTTGAGTTCAGTTTTTCTGAATGGCGTATCAGATTAAAATGAATCAGTTTTCGTGCTGTTGCCTATTGGTTTTGAGCACGGATATTCGTTTTCCGGTGTTCATTGAAATCTGTTGATCGTATATTTTTATTTCACAATGAATCTCTCTTGATTCGATTACGATGGCGCTCGCTGTCTCGGGAAAAGAGTGTAAATGATCTGCAATCTTACAAAATAAATGCATTTTGCACGGGATGAGGGTACTTAGGAAATAATGTACTTTAAGGAGACAAATTTTAAGTTGTTAACACAGACAGTTGTAACGTGGAAGAAAGTAGCTAGAAGTTAAAAAAAAGTTAACTAAAGCGAGCCGAAATTTTCAAAATTGCACGTTTCTTGTTCTGCTATGGCATTGCTCGTATTCTTGCTGAATTAACGGCTCCCGCATTGAACTTTCATACTAAGGATTTAATTCGGTGGAAAAAGAAAATAAAATAGCTAGAGTTTATATTAGAGTCTTTCAAATATTTATAAATTTTTTGTGGGCATACTGAAGCTTATATAAGCTTCTATTTTTCTATCGTTGTCGCGACACATTTTGTGACGCGGAATTCAGCTATCGGGTCGTTATGTATGAAACTATTTTCCACTTGTACGTATGTCCATCAGGAAATGGGGAAGATGTAAGTTTCTTTTAAACAAACTGGTGAAAATGTTGCGTTCTTGATACAGACAATTTATAGCTGACCAAAAGCCTGCCATGGTGTTTTTTTTTATTAATGTACCGGACTTAAAAACAAAGAGAACGATTTTGTTGTTTCATTGTTGTTAATTATATCTAACTTTCCACATAACAAGCCTCCCTTTAACAAAATTTTCTATTCAACCTTGGATTTTGAACGACTTATAGATGCAAATTAATCCCCATATTTAAAATAAAAAAAAAAAAATTACGGCTAAAAAATGGTGAATTTTTCATGACTTTTTTTGTGTTTTTGAGTTTTTAACCTTAGGTTTTGAAACACGTCGTTGGTTCCTGTGTGTGTTTTTATGTGTGTGAGGGGAAATTTATAAATCTGAATCAAACATTTTCACTACTTGATACTTAAAAAAAAATGCTGTTTATTCATAAGAAGTCTGCACAAAGAAGAATTATGGATTATTATTATTATTTTTATTTATTTTTTTAAGAATAGGAATGTCCTTGGAATGAATGTGAAACATACAAATCTTCACTACTTTTGTTAGACATTTCAGATGTGTATATCCCCGTTTTATTGTCTTCTGCTCTATTAGGGTTTTTCCTTTTCGGTTTCTTTTACCTATTTTTTTTTAATCTTCTGTTATTTTTAATTTCTTATTCATTTTCAGGAAAGTTTTATTAGAATAAATTTGGTGCGTAATATTTTATTTATTATTTTTCTAAGTTTTGTCTCGTTAGTTATTACGCATTTTAACCTGCAAAACGTGTTTACTTGCATAATTGGTATTCCGTTTAGCAGTGAATGGTAATTAAGTTTCGATATTTCTACCTTTTTTATTTTATCAAATTTGCAATTAAAAATTCGTTTTCAGTATGAAGATTTTTTTAAGTGGAACGACGAGTTTTCCTTAAATAGATACAACTATATTACTTTCAGATGATTCTCCCGCGTAGACATAAAAAGGTCCCGTCTCTCGAAATTTAGGTCTTTTTATTTGTTATAATCTGATAACCTCAGACAACTCTTAAAACTGTTATTGGATTGTCTCATCTCATTGTTAACCGACGGAGAATATGTGTCCAAGGATTGCCGACTTGAATTAAAAGATTTAAAATAAATAAATAAATAAAAAGTTGTACTCCGTAATAGAGAAAGAATTTTACACATTGGGGCATTTTTCGTTTTAAAAAAAATGCAAGTAATATAAAATTTAAATTATTCGGTGGGGGGGGGGGGGGAAATCTGGTATAGTGTGTTTTAAACGTTCATCAATTCCTTTGGTAGACGCAATTTATAAAATGAATCCTGTTGCAAGGTGCAGAAAAAATTAGGTTATCTAAAAAATACCTCCCATTTTTTTACTATCAGTATTTATGTAGCTGAAAATAGTAGACTGATTTTCTCCATAGGTTAACATTCAGGTTAGCGAAACCAATAGGGTTAGTACACAGCATCCTTAATTAAGATTTCATCTGAAATTTGCCTTACCTCCTCACCCCGCGCAAGTTTTTTTCTAGCGACGTACTTGTTTATATTAGTGTTATGTTACGGGTAATTTCACTTGATTACAATCATTTCACCTTTGATCAACGTCTTGATATACTAGTTAATTGATCGCTATTTCCAATAATTTTGATTTCGTTTCGTTTTGTTTTGTGTCAATCGTTTTTTCATTCTTCCCACAGTTCTGTAACTGTTTTCGCATTTACTGTTCTCTAATTTCCCTTGATAATTAAAGTAACCTTACTTCCTTTTGATAAACTCGGTTTACTTTAGCAAACTGCTATAAAGGATTATCATTTGAGCTAACATATGTACGCTTGTTAAAGAAAAGAAAGATTTATTTGCCTTAGAACTGCCGGCTATTTAATCCTGGCGAGTGAAACATCCCTGTGTTTAAACTTAGGATTTTCCAACTTTTGCCTGAGCACATCTCTGTAGAGTACCTTTTGTGTTTGATACATGAAAAATATCACATAAAAATTGTTGATTTGCTTTTAAAGGAAAGGACATAATGTAGGGACATTTATTGAAGGCTTTTTCAAATACGCTTATTTTGTTGCGCTGTAATACCAGCCTTGTTGAATAAATGAAATCCAGATTAGTAAATCCCAATGCCGACGTGTAAATTCGAGTGTTCATAGGACTAAAACAAAACTGCGACTTTTTTATTTCTAGAAAAAAGTAATTTTTGTTTTTAAGTATAATAGTTCTGTGTGCTTTATTTAATCATGAAATACATGAATAAACGAAAGAATAAATTAAATTATTTCAACACAACCATTATTTTAATGTAGTTTTTGAAATTAGTCTGCATTCCTCTAAGGCTAATTGCGCGAGACCCAAAGGGTTTCGGATGGTCTAGTAAAAATTTAAAGCGTAGAGCTTCAACCTTTTCTGTAGTGTAATATGAAAACAGTCTGCTTAAGACATGGGAAGTCTGTCCCCTCCCCTTAAAATAATTTAGTTTAGAAATTTTGTCACTATATTTTGACCGTTAAAATTTTTCTTACATTCTTTCTACAATAGATAACCTCTCGGTTTATAAACCCACGATCTTTTGCATAAGCGATGTCTTCCAGTTGAATGTGAACAACATTTCGAGTTCCCAGAAGTGCTTTTAAGACTGCTAGTGTTACGACGTCGTCTGACATTAGCTAACAGGCGAAAAGAACTGAGTTTATCCCTCCGACGACGACTGCACTGATGCTAAATATACACGCGCGGCTATATCCAGCTCTCCGCATGGCCAGCGTCACATTTTTCGTTATTTTGCGCTCCCTTCTTTTAAAGGTCGGTTCTCTTTTCTCTCGCGCATTTACGACTGAGTGATGGGGTTGAGTTGTGGGAAATGCTGTGAACATGGATATATGTGGCGGGAGAAGACAACTGATTACTTTCTCGAAAGTGGTTCTCGCTAAATAACGAATTAGTCGATTTTGATTGCATTATAAATAACCGCGCATTCATAAGTGAAATACAGCATTACAAATGAACCTCGAACGAAATTGTGAATCTTGAATTAGATTTCGTCATGGTTTAGGACTTGTAAGAAGTACAGTTAAATACTCCTCGGAAATCACTTGCAAGACATTAATATGTAATCAGTCAAACGTTTTTATAACACGTGGAATTATCTTTTCAAATTTGAAAATAATTTAACCCCAGTTCTGTGACATCCATAGGAAACATATAATTGGTTGTATTTCAAATATGTACACTCATACATTTTCTTTACATATGCTTAGTATATGTAGAGAACTGAGTGGGATAAAAGTCTTTTAAACGGTGCATAATTAAAAATTCCAGACTTAAAATTTTATCTTTCGCTTCCACTCATACATGCAATGAATAGACAAAGTGTTCGCTCACAGAAATGTAATTGCGGTTTTAAAAAAAATGTAAAATTAACGAGTTAGTATAACAAATTAGATATGCTTATAATGTAATACACTTTTCTATTCTACGTAAAGTTTACATTAAAGTCTACATAATTTGAGCCTATCTAGAATTTTTATGTCAATGTTATATTGGATACCTTTTCTCGTGCATAATCTTCCAGAGTCTTCACTGCATGGATTCGATGTTATTGCCTTCGTTATCCGGATTTTTCACCAATTGTGCCGTATGGTAAATCCTGTCAACAGCTTGGGAAAGGATGTTGACAACACAAGGTTTATGAGACAATGTTTGAGAAGCCACTTATTGATATTGTCTGCACGTTGTCTCTCAACCAAATCTGATATTTGATAAGTATTTGAAAAGTAGTTTCTTTGGAATGAGAAACCCTTTAAAACAATCCGTATTTTCTATTTTAAATTAGAGCTTTACAGCATTGAGGCATGATGGGCAGAAGTTGCCTCATTTTGTGCAATTTCATCGCTGAAATTTCATTTGGAGAATTTTTGTTGTTTTCTGTTTGAAAGTAACTTTTACGAGTGAATTTACACGATACACAGAGAAAAAAACATTTAATTAAAGTTAGAAGTTTCTCGGCAATGCGTTAATACTAATTCAGCAAACCTTGAAGACACATTTGTGTGCTTTGAGACTTTAGAAATACGCGTTTATCAGTGATTGCTTGCTTATACAGTCGGACCTCTATTTAACGAAGTCGCTAAATCCCGAAAAAAAGTTCGTTATATGGAAAATTCGCTAAATAGAGATTCACCTTTTAAAATACTTTAAACTACACAAAACAGATTTTAAATTTATAAACACTAAATATTATTAATAAAGGTAATTGATCACACCTTTATTTTGTAAATTAATGTCTATTTCTTTTATATATCTTACCCATCAAACAGTAATCTGCAAGGAAAACAAGAATAAAACAAAACATTTTCCGGGAATACACTGTATTTTCAATTAAAAAAATTATATTAAAATTAATGAATTTTAATGACTATTCCATTTATTATAAGAAGTAATTTTAAGCATACATTACCACATGTGCCCTTAAATTTAATTACTGATAAAGTCTGTTATTTTTGTCCGAGTTTTTTGTTTGAAAAAGTGATTTCTCTCATAATACGTCTCTCATCTTTGCAATGCCACCAAAAACCCCTTCAGGTGTATTTTCTTCAAACTGCGACTTGGATTGAAAGATTTTTTTTTTTTTTTTTAATTGTACTCCGTAATAGGAAAAGAAATCTTACACCTTGGGGTATTTTTAGTTTTGTATTTAAAAAATTGCAAATAATATTTTAAAATTTAAATTATTCGGAGGGGGGGGGGGATTTGGTATATTGTATTTTAAGCGCTCATCAATTCCTTTGGTGTACGAAATTTACAAAATGAATCCTGTTGCAAGGTGCAGAAAAGTTCAGGCTATCTGGAAATATCATTTTTGTTGGATTAGGCTAGGCGCCTAATCCAACGATTATTTCAAAGCAACTTTTTAATCACAAAGATGAAACACATTGATTCCTTTGGTAATGCGCCCACTGGCGATTTTTCAGTTGCGGCAACTAAAAAATTCCAACATGTTCGATTCTTTGGGTGATGAAACTGTTGCCGGGGAAAATGTTGGTTTAGATAGGACTGCGCCCACTGGTGATTATTTAGTTGCTTGCAATAGATCAGACTATAGGCGTAGCGTGCTTCAAACTTTTTTTGGGGGCTGCACGAATTGAATTCAGTTAGGGTTCTCTTCCGCGCATTGACTGCCAGACGGTCCGTAAAATATGAAGTATGATATTTTTGAAATTGAATAACAATAGAATTGATGTTTGAGTAATATTCAAAAGTTATACAGTGAGAAAAATAAATATAATATAAATAAAATGAGAAAAAAAATAGCATCGAATTTTTTTTTATGGATCATATTATTGTTAAAAACTATGTTAAGGCTAAATATATAATCGGAATCTTTAGTTTCATAGTTTGAAAAAGCGGAGAAAAAAAAATCACTTTCTTAAAAGTTTTCTACAATTTTCCGGTTTTAGCTGAACTTCTATTAACGTTTTAATGTATTTCAAGTTAAGTCGGGGGGGGGGGGCACGTGCCCCACCGACGCTATGCCTATGGATCTGATCGAGGCAAATCATTGAGGGCGTGTTTGGCTAGTCCGATTCACGAGGAATTGGCAAAGTTGAAGATCACCAGTTTGCTTCAGTACTCGGTGTAAACATGTCGCTGGACACTGAACTATTTATAAGTCAAATTGAAAAACGGCCAGCTTTATACAACATAAAATCAAAAAAATATTCTGATAAAAATTTAAAGAAGACTTTATTTGAGGAATTCTGTCAACAATTCATTGAAAATTGGGGTAAGTTGGAGGAAAAACAAAAGAACTAAAAGACTAAGTTGATAATTTTTTAATATTGACTCTTTTCATTTATCATATACATCTTTTATATTAAATTTTGTCATACTGCCAAGGAACACTTCTTTGAGGAGAAATGAAATAATATGTAAAATAATCTCTTATCCCAAAATCTTGATTGTTGCTTCTTACTCCAACTGTAGAGATTCTTTCCAATGAACAGTCAAAGAGAGTGTCTTCAAAACGTATTCCACCATGTTTTCTAACAAAATTGTGTAGAATGCAGCATGCTTAAATAACAGATTCACTGAATTCAATACTAGTATCGAGAGGCCTGTGAAATATTCTGCATTTGTTTGCTAAAATTCCAAAATGTACATTTTACCAGTCTGCGGACTCTTGTTAATCTGTAATTAAAGATACGTTGTTTTACGGACAGATTTCTGCTGGGATATGGTCGTAATACAAACTGTGAAAGAGCAAATGCCTCATCCCCCACTAGAGTAAATGGCATTGCCGTCCCATTGTCGTCATTAGGGAGACAACTTTGTTCTGGAATTTTTAATTGGTTTCTTTCAAGCAACCATGAAAATGCTGACTGTTTAAAAATATTAGAATCACTTGATAAACCGTATGCTCCAACTTCTACATAAATGAACTTGTAATCGCAATCCACTATTGCTAGAAGCACAGTCGAAAAAAAATTTTACAAAAAAATGTTTGTAATATGTATTTTATTTCAATAAACTTGCAAATTTTAAACCTAACAAATTTTTACCTTAAAGTCACAGCTAATCTTTCCTGCGGTGGTATATCCAAACGTAATCTTGTATTTTGGTAAGAAATACTGGGCCCCACTAATAACAACAGGTTCTCGAAACTTTCAACGCTCATCCGAAAGTAGTTGAAAAATTTTGTTGGGTGTACTCTTAAATCTTCAAATAATTTATAAAACTGCCCGACAAATAATCTCCTACTTATTATTAGATGGACCCAAAATCTTCTGTGGCTTTGTTTACGTTTTCGCCGTAGATCGAGGGCACAAACACATGCAGCTTCCACGAAATCCATTGTCGTATTGCTCGTCCAAGGAGCATCATTACATCCATTTTCAAACTGAGTGCAAAACAACTACACTGCTCAAAACAATTAGGGGAGCACATGGTTTTAACGAAATTACGCAAATACTTACACCGATAAGTAACATAAAATAAATTATCCATAATTTAAAGCCTAGCAGGAAACAGAAGAAGAAAACTTCATATGCAAATCAAAGTTCATGGCGTCAAAAACCAGAAAAAGAACATAAGGGCTGAAATCGGGATGTTGTAGAAACGTCTGTTTCACTGCCTTAATTGTGAAATTCGATTGCTCAGTTATTCTTTTTGAGAAAAGGTGACTTGAAAATGTCTCAACAACGTGATGTACCAGAATCCATGGCATGGCGTATTATAGGCAGACTTGAATCCGGGCAAACACAACGCAGGGTCGTGGACGCTGTTGGAGTCGCCAGAAGTGCCGTTGCAAGGCTGTGGAATCGATTCCAAGAAACAGGGAATGTTAGACGTCGACCAGGGCAAGGTCGGCCACGCGCCACTACAGCAACTGAGGACCGGTATATACTGTTAACAGCTCGTCGAAACAGAACAGACAATGCTACTCAGCTGCAAAGACAGTTGCTCTTGGCAACAGGACGAAGGGTGTCCAGCCAAACAGTACATAATAGGTTTCATCAGGGAGGTCTCTATGCACGTAGGCCAATAGTCTGCATTCCGTTGACCTCACGCCACCGTGCGGTCCGAAGAAGATGGGATGCTGAACATCGAGATTGGAACCAACATGATTGGAGCCAAGTGCTGTTTACAGACGAGTCCCGATTCAGTCTGGGGTGTGACACCCGACGTGTTTTGGTATGGAGGGAAAGGGGCACTCGAAATAACCCCACATTCGTTCGTGAAAGGTCACGATACAGACGAGCTAGTTTTATGGTATGGGTTGGAATCAGCATAGGTGGACGTACGGACCTGCATATCATTCGGAATGGTACTTTGAAGGCCCGAAGGTATGCAGACGAGATACTGAGACCACATGTCATACCTTACGCTGCAGCCATTGGAGATTCCTTTGTTTTCCAGCATGATAATGCCAGACCGCATACAGCTCGTCTTGTGGAGAACATGCTTGAAGCTGAAACAATACAGCGTATGGAATGGCCAGCGTGCTCTCCTGACCTGAATCCAATCGAGCATGTTTGGGACATGCTCGGACGACGCATTGCTGCGAGACCATGGCCGCCTTTTACTCTCCGAGACTTGGACATTGCACTTCTTGATGAGTGGAACAGTATTCCCCAAAGTCTTATCGATAACATCATCGCATCCATGGAAAACAGGTGCGCAGCAGTCTTAGCTGTTCGAGGAGACCACACGCTATATTAAAAATCTTGCATTATTTCTAAACAATACTTTTTTTATCGTTTACATGTAACCAAATTGTTGCCCTAAATCATCTTTTCATGTTTTTTCCATATTTTCAAAGAATTAAAGCTTAATTACAAAAAATTTTACGTCTTTTTTTTCTGTATTGCGCATTGATACGCGTGTACTAGCCATTTTATGCCAATACGTGGCTGTCTCGCACGGTTTTCTTAACTTCTTTGCTTGCTCCCCTAATTTTTTTTAGCAGTGTCTTTAGTTGCCAGTGGGCTCTTGTCGAAGGTATCCGGCAACTTTCAAGTGACTAAACTGTTTAGTTGTCCAAATTAAAAGTTGCCAGTGGGCCCCTGGCCTTATTGGCATTTATTTAGCTGTAAGTGTAAATAGTAGACACATTTTCTCCATAGTTTAACACCGAGGTGAGCGAATCCAATAAGGTTTCGCACAGCAGCGTCTGGAATGGAAGTTTCAAACGTAAAGTAACTTTTATTTTCAATTTGTCCACCGTCCCCATTTACGAAAAAGAAGGGCTATCTATAACAAGCTCGAGAATCTCGAAACTAGTGAAGCAGTAGATGCGTAAAAAAGAATGCGGTAGGCTATCCATAGTTATTTTAATTTTCTTAACCGTCCGAACTGCATGTTATCAGCGTGTTAGATAAGATTAAAGTCGTTCATTGTGTTAAAATAACCGAGTCACGTGCTTTTGATTGAGGTGGAAACTTCCACAGTATCGCACTTGCCGACTGATGGCCGAACGAACGTTCGGAAGCTGCATTTATTTTGAATGTGTAACGCATGAGGGTACAACTGCCAACCCTAGGGTAACTAAACTTTTATTTGGGTAAAACTGCTAAAGATTAAATGAGGCAGTTTTCGTTTTGCCGATAATATTGATCCGCCTGGTAAGCTGGGAGAGAGTGATTCGAACAAAACATTGAAGAAAAAATAAATAATTTTTACCCCGTTTTTTATGTTTAAGATATGTTGCTGTCAGGCTGTGGTTGACGAAAGGAGTAAATTTTAAAATATATATATGTATATATATATATATATATATTGGATTTTATTTTATTTTATTCTCACTTACTTCCTATTTAGGCTTAAAAGTTAGTAGTTCCTCAAATTATGCAAACTCGCAGACTAGTGTTGTAGTGCATTGGCGGAACTGTTGTCACAAGTTTGATTAACCTCCATTGCTTTTTATTTCGTATTTATTACATCTGTATGTTATTCTGTATCCTCGTAGAAAGAATCGAGGTTTATATTCCTTTACTCGTAAAGTAAAAGAGGAAATGTAATGAAATGATAGAAGCAAACAAATGAAAGAGTGTTTTCTAGTCATCAGCTAAACGTACTGCGGAAGAAGTTATATGATTACAATTATCTTCTTTTAAAAGAACATTTAAGTTTTTAACAGCTGAATTTTTTTCTTCTACTTAGTTTTACTTTGCTCTAGCTCATTCTCTTCGTCTCACACGCTCTTCACATAAACAAATATGTAGAAAAATGAAGAAAGACTGGAAATCTGAGAATAGAATGGAAGGAAACAATTGAGCCGCTCACTTGCCCAATCGGTTAAGTCCATAAAATAAAAAGTGGAGAAAAGTGATAAAATAATAGACATTATTTTTTAAAAGTCCTCTGAAAATAGAAATTCAAGTAAACGTTGTAACAAAGAAAGAATGTATTATTTCAGATGGAGCTTTTATTGGACGACATATAAAATAGAATATCTTTGGATTAATTGTTATTATTATTACGAATGTTTCCTGGTTTTTAAGGAGCGACAGCAAAATATATATGTTGTTGTTGTAGTTGTTTCTTATGCCCCCTGGCTGGAAGTTCCAGACCATGTCCATATAGGCAACGGGCTGAAGTGTGCGGCTCCGGTTTTAAATAGCACCACATGGGGTCGGAGTCCGTCTTAGCTAGTTGCCACCTCAATTTTGACCGAGCACAACCCCCCCCCCCCCTCCCGAGATCTGGGGGAATCGTACCTTCATAGAGGGACTTTCCGGGCAACGGATTTAACGTGGCCATATCCGGCCTAGACACGGAGGTAGTTAACGGCGCGCCGAGATTCGATCCGAGCACCCTCAGCACCGAAAACCAATGGTAATTATTAATATTTAGGCATTAAAGACTAAATCCTTTTCAAGGAGGTTGCAGCCTAGCGCTGCTGAAACACAAACGTCAGGAGTGGCTGCTAAACATTTGGAAATCTATCGTGATCGCTTGGAATGGGTCGGGTTGCCTAAACGACAATGGAGAGTACTGTACTCATGTGAATGTATAATCTACCACCCGCAGATAGCTGTTCAAAGTTTCATAACCACAAGTTTGTCTGTATAGTTATCCCATAAATATTTGTCCTTCTCATTGGTTTTATATCACGAGCCGTGCACACCTCTGTCCATTCGTACGCTATTCGTGGACCGTATAATACGCACGCACACACACACATAAAGGATATACATAAATATATTAAGGGGGTCCGGGACACATTTAAAAATTTTTTTACTTATTGAGTTAAAACTTTGAATATTTTTGTGATGGTTAACTATATAATTTGTAAACAAAATCACTTCATAAAACTTCTCAAAATGTTTTTAAAAATTTTTTTTAAAGTGGGGTAATTTAGAATTGTTATAACTCGAAATATTATTTGTCGAATTTCAATTCTTTTTCATTTAATTAAACATAAATATATAAGTTTAGATTTTGATTCAGCATTTTTTAAAAATTAAAAAATGTTTATATTAAAAATTACAAAAAAAAAATGATGTAACATATTTTTAAAAAAATCATATTTTCAAAAGTAAATATTTTTTTTAATTTGTTGAATCAAAATTAAAGTAAAATAGTTGAAAAAGGCATGTTTCAAGTTTCAACCATTTATCTTTAACGGTTCTTGACTTATAACAATTTAAAGACGAGAAATAGGAGAAAAACCCATCATGCAGAAAAACGCACTTGCAGGTTTAAACAACGCTTGGCTACTGTTAGAATATTGCAAAAAAATATAATAATTTCTCCTGTTCTAATTAAGATAGAAACATGATTTAAATGTCATTTTAAGCGTAAAAGAACACACAAATTTTTAATGCAATAATTAATTTTTTTTCGAAAATTCGACCAATTTTGTGTCGTGGACCCCCTTAAACCCAAATACCACTCACTCACTGACTTCTCACTGTTTCTCTTGAACCATAAGGCCTAGGAAGCTGAAACTTTGCATGGTGGTTTCTCTTAGGCCCTAGGGGCTCACTAAGAAATATTTGAAAATTCGATTTCTTATAAATGTGCTCCACTGAATTACATTTTGCCGTTTGAAAAGCTAATACCATTCAGTCACTGACTGACTTCATTCAGTGACTGACTGATCACTGTATCTCCGGAACCATAAGGCTTATGAAGCTGATATTTTGTAGGGCGGTTCCTCTAAGGGCCTAGGTGCTCACTATGAAGAAGAAAAATCAGCCTTTAAGGGGGGGGGGGGATATAAGGAACATACACCGAAATTTTAAAAAATCTAAAGTACGTACTATGTAATCTCAGATCGTTTTCGTTACATTATATGGTGAACTCCTCAGAGGAATTATAGAACTTGACTGCTAAATTTAATTTAAATTAAATGAATCAACTTGCCATAATTCATGGTACTATGTATTTCTTATGGGAGCAAGTGTATTCAGCTAATATATATATATATATATATATATATATATATATATATATATATATATATATATATATATATATGCATATGTACATACACACACACACACACATACATACACACGGATGTAGTGACAAGCAGAAATATGCCTGTTGCATATTATCAACTGCTAGCTTTAACAGTTCTGTAATTGCAACCAGGCATTCCTCCATCCAAGATCACTCTGCATGTGCTAAATACATACCTGTGGACGACTCCCAACATCTACTTTTATGTCGCAATATTTTGTCCTCGACACTTCATCGTATCGTGCGCGCCAATCGCTTTACCAGATAAATGCCGCTTATCAATCGGAGGACTTTTTCCTTTCAAACTGAGCTCCAATAATATCATCCCTGGACAGATTCCGCTTATTTTGTTGTGATCATTGAAGCCTGTGTTAGTGTATTACCGATTACTTGTATGTTTATAAGAAAATACCCCAGTTTTCAGAATTAAAGGTTTTTTTTGGAATGATCATCTGAAATTCACTCTTTCTTCCCGACGAGAAGCTACAAATATAATTGTTCCTCTAGATCAGTGGTTCCCAACCCGTAGAAGTCTGCGGACCACTAAGCCAGAAATTGAACCATGTACGAACCTCCACCATCCCCCACCGACTTGAGGGGGGGGGGGGTATGGGAGTATAGAATACTCCTTTCAGACAAAAGGGATACATGATTAACGTACTCACATTCTAACGTATTATATTCTAATAATAAAATAATTATGTTAAACTTTTAAGAAATTTTAATTCAACACCTGATAGTCATCGGATGAACATCTAGTTCAGTGCTCCGCAACCGCAGTACCGTGGCACACTAGTGTGCCGCGAGGTGATCTTGACTGTGCCGCGGTGATTTTATCGATTATGATAATAAAAAAATTAACCACCGCATTAAATAGAAATTTTTCTAAGTAATTCCTCTAACTTTTTGTTAGTATGTAATTTTTCTGGGTCGAAATTATACACAAAGCAAAAATATGTTGTTAGCCACACATTGTATGTATGCTCGAGCGTTATATTTCAGGATTTCAGTTAAGAAAGAATATCCACAAATTTCTGACAAGGCCATTGGATTTTGCTCCCTTTTTCTACGACATACTTATGCGAACAAAGTTTTTCGACACTGGTTCTAATTGAAAATGACAAACGATCATATTTAAAGGGCCTTGAACATGAACTGTCGCTCTTTCTAATATAGAGCCAAATATAAAACGCACATTTATCAAAACAATCTCAAATATCTCATTAATAAATTAGTTATCTTTAAATTAACTTTGATTTATTAGACTTAAGTAAAGACCAAAAAAAATTTAATATAAAAATTTAAAGAGAAAATTTTTTTACTTGTAAACTATAATTTTATATTTTTATTCTTGTGTTGGTGTAAAGTTAAAAATTATTTATATAAAACTTAAATGATTATAATTATCTTGATACATAGAGCTATTTTGTTGTGTTTTTATTTATCTAATAAAAACATATACGTATTTATTGTAATTTATACATTTGCAAGCTTTTTCTTGTGGTGTGCCGCGGAATTATCGAAAAAAAAAACGTTGTTGTGCCGTGGTAGATAAAAGGTTGCGGAGCTCTGTCTAGTTCAATGAACATTTCTTTCAAAATCCCCATTTATTTGGTAACTTTTTTATATGTGGTGCCGGACCACTCCCGAGGCTCTCGCGGACCACCGGTTGGGAACCACTGCTCTAGATCAGGGGACTCCAAACTTTTTAGCCTGAGGGCCACACTGACTTCTCAAGTGCTAAGGGCCAAGCCTTAGTTAGGTAGCTAGCTCATACCAACATACTGTAGTTTTGAATTACGCGCAAATTTTCGCTGCATAAATTTGCTCGTGGCTTTTTTAACGTAGGATTACGTTCCTCAAAAACGGTCCTGCTGAGAGAAAAAAAATGTCCTGCGTCGCGAGTTATAATTTTGGCAGCGCGCCAAACACAGTAGCAGTAAACAGTTAAATTGAAAAGTACCTAAACGCGTTAAAAAAAAGAAAAAAAAAGTGAGCAACGATAAGTAATTCTATGTTAATAACGCGCGGTAGTTTCGTTAGAAGAGACTACCTGAAATATTTTTTTCGCTCTCGGCACTACTTACGTGTGTGAAAAAAACATTCTCCAAAATGAAATGTACAAAAGATATTTATAGATCCAAATTAACTGAGGAGCATTTGAAGTCGATAATTTCCACTAGTAAACTTGATCCACAACTGCAAACAATTGTCAGTGGAAAGTTACAGCTACATAAATCTCATTAATCACAGTCATGATGTTTAATTTCATTATGTAAATTACTTATGTATGTGACTTACTGTAAGTTTTTAGGATAAATCTCATATCATTAATTTCAGTTAAAATGTTCAATTTCATTATGTATGTCAGTTATGGTTTTTCTTAATTGGTCGTTAAATATTATTTTGCTTGATTTACTTATATTGTAAATTTTACAATGTAATCAAAATAAACTATGAGGGGCCGGATTGGTGGTGTTCGCGGGCCCGTGTTGGCCTGCGGGCCATAGTTTGGAGACCCCTGGTCTAGATCAGTGTTTCTCAACCATTTTCGAGTCGTGACCCCGTTTAATGGTTTCCACTTATCATATGATCCCCGTCCCTCTCCATCCTGCTTATTTTCATTAAAAGTCCTTATAATGAAAGACACTAAAATGCATTTTCCATAATTTGAATTCCAACTACAGGTTTAATTTTAAAAAGATTAAATTTGTAAGAAACATTATCCTTCAGTCAAAGATGTTTAAGAGCAAGAACAGATCAAAACACAACAACAAAATAATAATAATGATAATAGTAATAATAATAATGCGCCTCCGTCATAAAACAGAAAAAAAAAACTTTTTCCTAAATAAAATTATTTTATTACGTTTAGGAAATTAACGTCCCTGGTTCGGTGCTCGTCGATACAAATTCACCGCTGTGTTCACTAATGGTGGCTGGTGCAAGTAAAATAGGTCGTGGCTGCAATGTCCTCCAAGTTCTCAAATTTACCTCTGGAGGTGCGGGGTCAAGTGTTCTGGTCTCGTCACTTGACTCGGTTCAAAATTATGGGACCGGTCATTTAGCCAAATCGGACTCCGACCCTTGTGGTGCTAATTCAAAATTGGAGCCGCCCCTTTCAGCCCAATAGCCTATTAGGACCTGTTGAATGGAACCTCCAACCAAGGGGCATTAGCAGCAGCAACAACAACAATAGTAATGTCAAAAGTGACAGCACAGACTGATGAAAGACAAGCTGACGTTTAGAATTTGTGTACTGTGCGTAGTAAATAACCGCGATTTTCATTGACCAACAAGATAAAGGCAGTAGATTTCTAACGAACCGAGTTCGCGCTTTGAATGACACTTTTCCCTTTAAAATTACATCACTGACCTACGGTTTCATAGTTAATGAATACAGATAAATATTTTCGATGAAATTCACTAAAAAGTTATTTCAGTTGAATAAAATCATGGCGATCCCCCAGAAAACACTTTGCGACTCACAGGTCGGGAAACCCTTGTCTAGATCTTTGTGACCTGAAAATTATTCCTAAACACACGATTACTAATCGGAATCCACCTTGAAAAATGATTTACCTTTCTAGTTGAAGCAGCGAGGCGCCTCGTCGAAAGTGGATCAGTCTTTGACAGTCCTATTACTTCTCTCCATTCTTTTTATTACCATGTTTTTATTAACTTGCTTTCTTGTTTGTGTGTTTGTCTCTTACAAATCTTGCAATCGATTTTTAACTAACTTCCCGACTAGCTAGACATTTGAAACTTTTAGAATAGTTCAGAACACGATGACAATGCATTTTTTAAATACTTTTAGCCATCTTTAAGCAGAATTAAATTCATTTTCAGTTAATTTTGTTTTGTAGATTGGTGCAGCCATATATTCGCCGGAACGGGAACAAAAAGTCAAATGCAAGTTAACTTCCAATTAACTTCATTTTCTTTCAAGTTGATGGGATAATTCATCAAAAAATTTTTAAAGAAGTATTTATTAATACATAGAATTGTCAAGTTTATATGATTCAACAGAAAATTTAAAAACATGGTATATAAAAAGTTTTTTTCATCTTGTAATTATTTCATTGTCTTTGTGTTTTGCACCAATGACTGTATAAGGGGGAAAGTGTATCCGTTGACTTTTGTATCAGAATATCTACAACCCCCTATTAAAAGCAGGTATTTTCATGCTTCTGGTTACTGATGTAGTCCTTTTCACATAGCAAGGATGACAAACAGATCGATGGAGAGAGGTTTTTCGGTCGATCGCCCCCCACGCTGTGATTTTAGATATTCTATACATGTTCTGCTCACTCCTTCTATAACCGACGTTCCCAACCCGTTGGTTGCAAAGTGCTTTCTTGGAGATTCTCGCCAAGTCACTTTTCCGTCGTTATTTATTTTTAATGTGTTTTCCTTACCCTATAAAAAATTCCTTCCGTGTAGAAACATGGCCGAAGAGGGTCGCAGGTTAGCTGGGTATTAGACAGGGGATCAGATTCGAAAAAAGTTTAGCAAGCCGGTGTATAACAAAATTCTTCATTATCACGTTTCATTTAATAATCTTCTTAGCTTCTGTTTCTAACTGCTATCTTTCAAATGGATATTGTGAAAATGAAATATAGAGCTACAATGCATTTCTGTAAAATAGCTTTCTCTAAGTAAATCGGTAAAGTTGTTATACTTAAAAGTTTAAAAAAGGGAGAAGAAAAAAAATGCAGTTGCCAAATACTTCAAATTTTCTATCAAACGAACTTCGACCCAAAATAAGATATTAATTGAATTATTTTATTTGCGAATTGTAATCTCAACATTAAAAACTTGTGGTTGAAAATATAAAAATAAGTTGTTTTTTTTTTGGGGGGGGGGGGCAGCATAGCGAGTAATTTTTATAAAAAAAAAATGCGTAAAGTTTTAAAACCTCAGTTTTAACTGTCGGGGGAAAAGCATGACTTCGTACGCTTTTAGATTACCGCGAGGAGTTTATTGACAAATTGATACTCGTGATAAGAAGTATTATGCACTCACGCGCGTACGCACACATGCAAATATCTATCTGTCTATCTATCTATATATATATATATATATATATATATATATATATATATATATATAGTGAGAGAGAATGAATTAATAAATAAAACGCTCCGAGAATTTCCCAAATTAACCTTTTCTCGAGAAAGTGGTTTATGTGCTGTATAGATTAGTTGATCCTTTAATATTCCAGAAGTCCATGATTCAGATTCTATGTGCTGGAATTGCTGAATAGTTCGATTTCTGAGCATATCGGCCGAGTTAAAAATTTATGCTATAAAGATTTTTTTAACTTAATTATAGAAGTTCCCAAAGACATTAAAATTTGGGTACTTTTCCGTTAGACGGGCGCAAGTTATATATCGCCAAATATGGTTCTTAAGTCCCTTTTTTTTTAATTAACTGAAACTCCTGTGATACGTGTACGTGAAAGAACAAAACATATAAGAAAGCATTCATTTTGTTCTTTAAGTAAATAATTAGTTAGGAGGCCAAAAATCTTTAATGCCCTTCAAGATGTCTTCAAAGGATCCTCTTTTTGTCGTCGCCTAAGAAATTTAAATTAAACGATTAAATTTAATTTAATTTAAACGATTGCAAATGGTGGCGTGCCGTTCCTCAATGTATTTTCATATCGCCATACGGTGCTTCATCACTACTGCTCAATCTTTTGTGCGATTGTGAAGAAAGATAATAAAGTTTGTGGTTAATTTGTTTCCAATTTTTATTCATGTAAATTTCGGGATTATATAGCTGGGTCTCTGAACTTAATCGTGTTCTCTCACATTATTCATACCCGTTGATCTATCATTTTCTTCCAACGTTTCGTGTGTGACAATGCTTCTTCAAAATTTAGTTCATCTATTACCTATTAAGCTGATTTCCTAGGGTTGTTATGTTGGCGACTTTTCATTCTCGCCAATGGCAACACTTAATAGGACGAACGCCAAATGCACCCGGCTAATGGAAAAGTACCAAAATTTGTTTTTGATTAAATTTGAATTGAGTTATTTTTTAAATCAAAGATCTGTACTTTAAAAGTCCTTGGAAATTCCATAAGATGACCGTAGCGCTTCCTAGCAACCAAACCTTAAAAATCTCTAAAAATTAATTTTTTTATCTCCTAAAGGTCCCCAAATCTTTTAAATTTTACTGGGTGCTCCTAGAGACCTCTTATTTGTGAATGAACCCTTCAGAGATTAATCTTAAAACTGATGAGTATCACAAACAGAGATAAAGAAAAGACCTTGCAACAAACAAACCCCTTTTGTTGATTGTTGCAAGCAGCGTCAGCGCTAAAGGTTTCCCAGCTCAGTACCTTCACAATACTATAAGTGCCCAAAGCCTCGGCGAAATGGAGAGATTGTCATAACAATCATAGCCAATTTCCTTAAAAATAAATAAATAAATGAATAATAATAATTAAGGAAAAATATAAAAAACCACAACCGAATGCATGGATTTTTTTTTTCACTGGTACCTCAACTGATTACAAAATTCTATATTATACTAAGTCTTTTTATAACATTTCCATCTTGATTATTATACATATGAAGTTACTTCTGAATATACCCACACGTTAATCTTTATTTGGTAGGGTATCTTGAGCTGGTTAATCTTCTGATTTAATATTTTAGATAAGATTACATGGGTAAGTGATTAAAATGTTTATTGATTATGTGGGAATGTGAAAGAAAAAAAAATTAACTGAACACAGCTTACTAATCATTAGTCTTTTCTAATTTTTTTTTCTGATCATCTTTATACACCTTGGTCTAATTTTTTCAAAATTCTTGAAAACAAGGGAACCGAAGGAACAATAAATTAAAAAAATGAAAATAAAAGACAGTACACTTAAAACATTAATCGTGTCAGTGATAATTACATTTGGTATTACTTTTTGGTTTATAAACTGGTAAAAATTTCGATCCGATTTTTGATCGCACGGATTGCGTGTATCATTTTGCTCATCCAAGGATTTGTGTTATATGAACGGGTAGGACTGAACAGTTCACAATGTTCACACGGCCATAAACCACTTTGTTTTGTGGTAAAGGATTAGAGATGCTGTGTGGACACGGCATTAATAGGACAACGTGTATCTCGTGCAAATGTTGAGAAGGGGGAAAAGTTCATTTTAGGTATTGAGAATTCAGAATAAATCGTTAGACATTTTCCTTTCCTACTCCTGAGTGCCTTGACAGTCGAAAATGCGCACCTTCTAATACGAAATTTCTCATTTAAAGATTTCTCTCACATTCCAGAAACGGATAACTTACGATAGTGACAATAATGAGAACAGCAATGTAAATAAGTACAATAAACCTTAAATTTGTAAATAAGTACAATAAACCTTCAGTCGATAGCATAACAGAAAATCTGCAAACTTCCTATGCCCTATCAACCTATGTTTATAGGTTTGGGTAAAAACGTCACTCGTTTTTTACCTTATTCCAGAAAAAATTGCATTTGGAAAGTTCCATATGATACCAAAATATAATTATTTTGGCCCTTAGGTAGTTGCTGTTGCAACTTCAAATGTATGTTCTCTAAATGGTACTGCAACGCACTCAGCTCTCAATGTAAGCACTTCTGTCCAGTGGCTAGGGGACTGGGATGAGAAGTGGAACGCAACGATTCGAATTCCAATAATATTGTCTTTATTTGTGATGTCTGTAGCATAAAAAATAAATAATTTTGTGTGGACTGTGCTTCTTCATTACAACTCTGGACCGGACAGTATATTTGCCACAGTTGCCAAATGCGTCAAGATGAAGTCGCTAGGTGTTTTGCCACGGATACTTTTTCAGTCCTTTGCTTGCCCGTCTTCTTGCCTCAAAGGTCTTGTTGCAAGGAGGTCAACATCCAACAAATTCGTTCCATCTCTTTGTGACTGGGCGATACCTAATTAAATTTGAATGCCTCATTGCTCGGTTGTACGTATGCGTTAGGCATGCCTTCCTTAAACTCGTAAACCAGAACCAGCCTTTATAACTATCTGTTCTGTAGAAAGTGGTGGTTGGCGATCAGAGAAACAATAGGGTTTATATATAAATAGGGTGATCAGCCGGCCCGAATTTGCGGGACATCCCAATTATCAGTCGTTCTAAGAAGCATTCTGAAAGTTCATCCAACGAGCTACAATTTTTATCGGTTTACGGCTCAACGAAGAATCTGTGAAAATAAAATTGAAATTCTGTGCGTTTGTATGAATATTAATTCTCTGTGGGTTCAAATCTGCACCGACTTTATCTTAATTACTTTCCAGGACATCGCAGAAAACCTTAAAATGCAGACATTCTACCACTTGACCTTCATTTCATACCCTTGACATTTTGTGGGCGCCTATACGTTGTTTTCAGAATTATCGTTTTCATCTCTATCGAATTGCTCGGTTTCTGATGGTGAACTACTATGTTGCGTCCCCTAGAACGGGTTGCTTTATTTTCACTCGCTTTATATTCAACGCCAGGTTGTTCAACCTAGTACATACTATAAGTAGAATATTAGGTTATACTAAAATTCATTTAAAACTTAAGAATTTTAACTTAATTAGAGGCGCAGTTTTCAAGATAACGGTCAGTTTCTCTGAAAGATGAGTTTGAAAACATGATATTCAAAACGTGATGTATTTACTTTTACTCATGGAAAGACCGATTCGTTTGTTCTGCTAACGCAGAGAAACCCAATCTTTTTACGCTTACGGCACCTATGAGCTTGGAAACTTGGGGCACCCATGTTAGGATTTTAATTTATTAAATAATATGTGTTCAGGAACATGTCTTATTTAATTTCAAATAAATACTTAACTCCATTACTGATTTTATTCACTTAGTGAAAGATATAAGTAACAAACAACACAATACAATACAATATATTATCACAGTTTCAAAAATAGCCATGAGATTTAGTATAATATTACACCAGATGACTATAATGGAAATGTTAAAAATAGTTTTGTTTTATTAATGTGAGACTTGCAACTGATGTTTGGAACACAAATGTTTGATATCAGACCTAGAAGTTGATGACGAAGTACGCATATCATCCTAAAGCCTGAGCAGTCTATTTCTTGTTATGTGCTTTATGGTCGCCATAACTGAAAAGGTTTACCCGCTCAAATGTTCAGTTGAAAAGGACAAGAGTAGGTCTGTTGCTTGCTTCACATGGTCAGGGTACTCCTCTGCCAGTCCAAGCCAATCAAATGTCACCGATGCCTGACTTATAGTAAATTTGGAGTGTGGAATCAGCGCAGAGATCAACACTCAAAATTCATCTCGTTCGCAAGCTGAGTGCATCGATTTGTGTTACAATCTGTCGGTCATGAGAGTAATTAACCCAACTTGATATTTATTTTAAGTAGGCCCTACTATTTTTTTATATTTGTTTATTTATTTATTTTGCTTACCTCAAAACAAAAAAACATTTCGGGTAGTCTCCTCAAACGAAACTGCCGCGGGTTATTAACGTAGGATTACTTATCGTTTGCTTTCCTCTCTTTTTTTTCCTCTCCCCACGTATTTTGGTACTTTTCTGTTTAACTGTTTACTGCTACTGGGTTTGGCGCGCTGCCAAAATTATAACTCGCGACGCAAGACAATTATTTTTTCTCTCCGCAGGACTGTTGTTGAGGGACGTAATCCTACGCTAAAAATCGCGCAGCACCCTGAAGTGCCGCGACACACCAGTAGCGAATCAATGCGCTAATTGTTTGAAAGATTTTCTGTACGGTCGTTTCTGTGATGGTTTTCTTATAACTATGTGTTTAACCAAATGTAATGAGAGTGCTTTTCGGGAAAGTTTTTTCTCGTTCCTGAGGCTGGAAAAGAAAATTTACAATCGATATATTAACATTTTTTAAATTTATTTTTTAAACTCTGTGATGAGGGGATGCTTGCTTGACACCCATCCGGTGGTTACGTCAGATGCTATTAAAAAATTTCTTTTTTTCATGGTGTCTCGTTTACATCTGAAATACGAGAACATTTTTAAAAAATATATTCAAATAACCGGAAATTTTAAGTTTCGGTTTTAAGGGGACTACATAATAGGACGCTTTATTTCGCAAACTGCTCTTGCTGTGGTTTTATGCAATTCGCATTGTCTTAGCTAAAATGATGTGAACTATCTCTTTTCGATAATTATATTTAAAATGTCATGATGTATAATTTTTTATTTTACATCAACAAAACTGCGATCAACTATGTTTGAATTTTTATGTGCGAAATTATACAGTTTGGGTAGAATTTTTATGAACCGTGATGATAATCCATTAGTTTGACTAATTAAAAAAGGGCAATGGATAAAATAAAACTCTGTTGTATCGTTCCTTGTTACGCTGAATGAGATTGTATAGGTCTAGATTTTAATTAAAAGTGTATTTAGATACAGCTTGTAGGTGGAACAAAACTGAAATCGAATTGGTTCTGCAACTCGAAGAAAATACCAAGATATTAACTCAGGAATTGTTCCAGCAGGATCAAAATGCCTATAGTTTGCAATATCAAATTAGTGCAGCCCATTCTCTGTTTCCTCGGCAAAGCTAATTCGGATCTCCTAACTGTGTTGAATCTTGCCGTGTAGAATCCGCTTAGGGATATTTCCGTTTCCTCGGCACAGAAAACGTCTCGTGCGAGATGACGCAAACGTTGACGTCATGCTTGAAGCACGTGATTATTTCATGACGTCATGCCCTTATCATGAGTCAGCTTGGATTTAAAGCACTTCTGCGCTTTCGCTTGTGGGGGAATGGAAAATCAGGAAAAGAAAATGAAACAAATAGAAAAGATTAAAAAAATTATGTTTTTCGTAAATATTTTAAATAACGCAATTTGTTTATCGACTGTTTGACTGTTTCAAATGGTCTTAATGGATTTATTTCGGAGTACACGGAAAAATTTTAAATGTCATTGCAAAAGCGAATTTGAAGACGTCATTGTTTTATTGCTTTTATTTTAAGTATTTAATAATTATTCTGAGGGTGTATATCTGCACTTTTTATAGCTACACTGATAAGATAATTGTTAAAACTGTTATTGCTTTTATCTTAAGTATTTAATAATTATTCCGAGGGTGTATTTCTTCATTTTTCATAGCTACTCTGATAATATAGTTGTTAAAACTATTCTCTTAATTGGTTTTTATCTTTAGGAAGGAGTAGGGTGGGTTTGCGATTCATGCAAAGTGAATACTTGAGGAACAAATTCACAAAACTTTATAATCATTGCTAAAATATCTTTTTTTTTTCTCTACAATTAATTAATGGTATTTCAGGGGAAGATTTACTCTCTCAATAAATCCTTGAATTAATTCTTTATTGTTTATTTGAAATAATTTTTGTAGTTTTTCTCGAGAACTCCTCCTTCATTTCTTGGCGTTTCCAACTGATTTAAGCATTTATAGAATTTATTCGAAAGCTTGATTTTGACTAGACAATTTAACTGAAGCTCATAGTAAGGAACACGCCGAACTGCTTCGCTTACTTGAAACAGTTACTTTGGATAAAATATTACAAAACCCGAGCGGGTTCATTTCCGTGCGTTGTCACTTTTTTGCTTAACCCAACCCTCTTAAAATTTAAGGTTTTAGATCTTATTTTAACCTTAAATTTTAAGGTTAAAATAAGATAAAATTTATAGGTTTTATTGTCTCAGGCTGCCAAAGTAAACTTATTATTTTTATTATTTTCTCAATTTTTAATACTAGTTTTTTTTTTTAAACTTATTCATTGTAATAGATGAAAAAGGAAAAGTTCCGTAGAATCGTTACAAAAGCCACCCCCACCTCCGAAAAAAAAAAAAGCATTTAAAATAAAAATCGTTTAAAAAAAATTCTGTTAATTTAAGTTAAATGAAAAATAAATACAGTGAAACTTCTCTAGCCGGCTATCCCTCCAAACGGCTACTCTTTTTCGGAACCATTACTGGCCGTCATACGAAAATCCTACCCTATTCTACGACCACCCCTCAAAACGGCCACTTTTTTTTTCGGGACCATAACTGGCCGTCTTAGAAAAGTTTCGCTGTATACGCAAAAATTTGAATTGAAACGAAATATAAACCCTCTAGCAATCTTTCTGGTCTCAGTAATTCCAGGATCAGCCCATCTCTCATATCGCTTTTTTAACTGACACGTTTGTTTGTAAGGTGTTAGGCAGGCTCCAAAAATAAGATTAAAAAGTACACAGAAGTAGAGGGCGTAGCCCAGGAAATTCTGATAAAGGATTTTCCTGTGGATCTTGCGATATTTCTTGCCGTCTTCCTGGAGTACAACTAGCCTCGCAAACAATGGATCCTTTGGGGATACCAGGGTTATCTCTACAAAATCTGTCTTCTAATAGTGTTTGTTCACATATATCAATTCGGGAAAAGGAAAGATATTTTGTCTGGTTTAACCCGTGATACGGCCTTGTGGTTGGTTTGTCACTGCACTACTCAGGGTTCTGGGTTACTTTCTCTACTCTCAACGGATCATTTATAAAGTTCTTTTATTATATTAACATCAAAAGGTTTTATATTCCACACGCGATACTCGGTGATTCTTAGTGAAATTTTTACCTTTTGTAGAATTTGATAAAATGTGTAATTCAATAACGCTGCTGTTACTGATTTTATTACTTTAGAGAAGGAATATAGAAAAATGTTGTTTAACTTTTCTTTCGGGTAAATTGAAGCATACCAACTCTCTCTCTCCGCTGCAAGTTCAAAGGGGGAAAAAAAGAGTAATTAATTCCAGCTTTGAATTCTAAAAAATTGCATTGTGCTAACTTTTTATTTCTAATTTCTAAAGTACCGTGTATTTCTAACCATAAGACACACCTTTTTACATAAAAAAATCGACTTAAAATTGAGGTGCGTCATATGGTCCGACGGTAATATTAAGATAAAATTAATATTTTATTATGTATATATAATATATTTTTATTATATATATTATATATGTTTATTATATATTTTATATATATGTTTTATATATATTTTATAGATATATTATTTATTATATATTTTTACACATTTTTTTTATCTTTGTTAAGTAAGAAATTGAAAGTATCTTTATATACCTAGCAAAATGCAAAATATTCTTTTCTAAAAATCCTCCCATAAATTTGAGGTGCGTCTTATGGTCCGAAAAATACGGTATACTTTTTGTATGTTTGTTATTATAGTGATTTACTGCCATAATAAATTAACAGGAGTAAATAAAAATAATTTTCTTTATAATCTAAAACTTCTGTTCATGATCACCAACAACAACTGCTTTTGTTTAAATGTATGATGCGTTTATTTAGTTCCCCCTCAGGGCAGAATTACATCATTATTATTTAGCGATTTTTTTTTTAATATATATATTTATATACTAAGTTAAGCATTAAGTTTTCAGTAAATTATCAGTATAAGAGATAATGTAAGATTCTTTTTTAAAAAAAATTATATATATAATAGCCGTTGTCTCTGTATAACACTTCCGGGCTGTACTCATCTTTCAATTGAAGCCTTCAGTAAACAAAGGGCTGGTTAGGCTTAATTTCAATATCAGATGTGGATCAGAATTTTTTGCTACCTAAAAACTAATATCTTCTCCATCAAATCACGCTTGCTCAGCCTATTTTTCTATAAAACATTCAGAACTAAAAAAAATTGGATGCTTTTAGCAGTATATTTAACAGTTTTTAAAAATCTGTTTACTTTTGCGATGAATTCTGAAAGTAAACAAACTTGAATGTGAATGAATCAAGTAGCTCAAGTATTCATATCGCGTAGTGAGCTGTAAAAAACAGGATGGCAGTCTACTACTCCAATCGCATGAAAAACTAAATAAATTAAAAAAAAATGAAAGGGTTTGCTTTTACAAGGTGTGGATTAAATGCAATATTGTTAGATAATTCGGGATATTTTTTAACTTTCATATACTTTTTCCATTATTAATATTATGACGTCAAAATGACGGGTTACTTTCTAGTAATAATAATAAAAATAAAATAAAATATATTTTTTTTAAAAATACCTGTGGCCAACTTTAATCAATGAAACTATGATAAGTCCTCTAGAATTTTGTTTAATTGTAATTTAAATTTATTCGTTATCTTTATTAATCAGATAGTTAAAAAGGAATTATGTCTATTATCTATATATGGAATACATTTTTAAAAGGGCTCTAAGGTTTAATCTTAGAAGTATAGTTCAGTCAAACATGTATATCGCCATCAAAAAATGAGACAGTTACTTCAAACTATCTCGTTTCCAAAATCTTCTCTTAATGCTTACTGACTGCCAGAAGTCTAGACATTGCAATAATATCGTGCAAAACAACCTCAAATGTGAAATATAATTCATTCACTAGAGTAACAATTTCGCAATGGCCCAGTTGGCAAAAGCCGCGGGTCAGTGATCTGAACGTCCCTGTTTCGATGCTCGTCGCTGCAAATCCACCGCCGTGTTCACTAATGGTGGCCGGGGCACGTAAAATAGGGAGTGGCTGCAATGTCCTCCAAGTTCTCAAATTTACCTCTGGAGGTGCGGGGTCAAGTGCCCCGGTCTTGTCACGTGACTCGGTTGAAAATTAAGGTCCGGTCATTTGGCCAAGTCGGACTCCGACCCTTGTGGTGCTAATTCACAACAGAAGCCGCACCTTCATCGCCCATAGCCTTCGGAACTTGATCTGATGTTGCTGTCGGTCAAGTGGCATAAGCAACATAAACAACACAATTAATTTAATTTTCATTTTGTAAATATTGCTGTCAAAACATTATAAGCAGACCTTTTAGGACAAATACAAAGAAAATTAACAAGTTTGGGAAAATATAAGTGTTTAAAAGATCCAACTTTTTAAAATGGAATTTTCAGTTTTAAATTAATCAATTTTTTTTCTCATGCACATAATTAAAAGTTTCTGAAGAAAATATTTGAACTGGTAAAAAAATATTTATAAACTCTGTCTTATCTAATTAGCTAGGATTAATAATTAATAATTATTTCACATTTACATTCTAAAGCTCTGTGAATCTAAAATGAAACTAAATATTCTTATAAAAAAATTTTTGGGGGTGTGTTTTATTTTGCAATAAAATTTTTTAAAGATTTAAGCATCAGAGAAACTCATTTTATGTTCAAAAAATATTTTTATTTTCTCTATAGAAGATTATAATGCATCAAGGACGTGAAGAAAAATCACAAAATATATGAAAAAAAGTGAGGAGTATTGTAGGTTCAAGAAGAATACTAATATTTTGTAGATGTTTCATTATATATAAATGACTTTGCTTTTCGTTTGAAATAAAATAAAATTGAGCATTTGGAGTCTGTGAAATTTTTTTAAATTTTTTATTTATTTATTTATTTATTTTTTTACAAATTGTAAATGAGGATGTTTGAAAAGAAAACTTTCAAAAATATGTTCCTTTTTAAATTTTTGTTAGAATTTTGTAATAGCATTGGCCAAAAAATACCCAGGAAAAAACCTATTTGGATGAAACCTGAAGTACTTTGATTTTTTTCTCTGAGTTGTCACTTAGAAACTAAATTATTGAAAAAAAAAAAAGTTTTTTAGGTTCTTTTCCCTTGCAACGTAGGAAAAAACTCTCAAGACTTCTGTTTTTTTGCCACAGTATACTAAGAATCAAAGTTTTTCAGGATATATATATATATTTCTCTAAATTGAATGATTGATTAGTGTGACCTCATTTTGTTGTGTTATTAAATGTTTATGTATTATGCTTGTGTGTGATGCTTATGAAGCTAAGCTTTGTGGTCTCTTTTCTCCTTCTTGCTTTAGTGTGTGATGGAGACACTAGTGGCTGAGCCGGGTGCCACGGTTGAAACATCACAGGCAGGAGACCAGACTTCTGCTGTGGTTCAGAGTGATGGTGGGCCCCGTACCTCTGGAGCAGCTGCCCAGGTTAGAGCTAATGGAACCGTGGTGCTCGCCTCCCCTGCTCAGGTGAAGCATGTGGGTATCCCCTGTGTCTGTCTGCCAATTACTTCATTTCTCTGCATTAATGCTCTCTTTCTTTGCTCTATTTAAATTCCTTTATAAATGTTCATTTGCACACATGCATGTAAATATGTAATATATGTCTATAGCAACCCTGTTCTAATATGTTTGTTGTAATGAGAATGTTCATTCTGGGACATTTACAATACATATGCATGTGTATGTATTTTTAAGAAAAAAGAGAGATAGAGGGAGTTACTTGTTTACAAGGACATTAAAGATGAAGTATAAAAATGCAGAATAAGATTAGTATTTAAGTGATTATTCTCTTTGTAGTAGACAGATAATCACCTGAATACATATCTATCAGTGCTTTAAGATCAGACAAAATATGTCTGCTTGTGATCAGACTAAATATAAAGAGCCTAATCCTGATCTTGAACCTTGCATATTTTAAAAAATGAATTCTTTTGCAGTGATTATGTTTGTCATATCACTGGCCTTTTTTAATTTTAATTGTTTCCCATATTTTGTTATTATCAAATAGATGTGTGAAACATTCTTTTCAAGCATTTATAAAAAGGAAAAAAACTATAAGGAATTCTAAATATTTTTTCTCATTAGTCAAAGCCAGTTTTTTTAATAATTTTTAAAATTTTATTAATTAAATAAGTGAATAATTATTATTCTTGTGAACCCTCCCCCCCCCCCCCCCCCAAAAAAAAAAAAAAACATTGAGATTCCCTCCGTTTTAATGTAGAGCTCTTGAATAGTTCTTAGAAGCAAAATTAAAAATTGTATGATAGTAGTAATATTGTTATACGTTTAGTCATTTAATATAATTTGCTGTGGATTGATTATAGTAAGAAAATGATTAGTTTTTTGTGATAAAAGTTTTCTTATGCTTTTATACATTGTTGGAAAACTGTCATATATAAAGTCTTCCATACAGTTTCTTTATATATATATATATATATATATATATATATATATATATATATATATATATATATATATATAGCGTGGAAGAGAAAATTTTTAAATAACCTTTTAGGTATTCTTTTGTTGAATACATTTTTCTGCTGGATTATGTACTTTTTTTCTCATAGAGCATATTGCATTACTCTTTTAAAATTTATTTGCAGCTTTTTGTTATGTGTGCATGCTTTGCTTTTTTGCCATTAGTTGTGTATAATCTAAACCAGAAATATATATGCATAGACAATCTTTGATTTTTTTTTTTTTTTTTTTTTTTTTTTTCACTCCTTCAATATCATAAAAATTTCAGTGGGTGTATAAGTTACTACCGCTTACTACCTACTGACTACTGCTTTACAGACTTATATAAAACTGTAGTAAGAAGTAGGATCACAATTTCAATGCTTTAACCCTGATAAGCTACATCATAGGAAATAACTTTCAAATGCAGTTGACATGGGGTGAAATTTCACCCATGATATAGCCTTAAGGGTTAAAAAACATCCTGAATTCCTAATCCCAAAATTCATAATAAAGTTTCCTTGGGGGCTTTTTGTGTTATTTTCAACAGTGCTTTCAAACAAATGAAACTGTTATTTACAATACAGAAACATAGAATTATCTTTTATAATGTTTAGTTTAATTAAAATGCAGAATTTAGACATCTAAAGAATTAATCTCTTTCAATACTAGCATTTTAATTTCTGTTGTTCAATTATATCTAGATTAAGGTTCTTAATAATTTGCAGTTTCAAAGTTGATGTTTATGAAGCATGTAAAAAAATTTTAAAGACCAATCTTTTTAATAAATATGAAATTAAAAAAGTCAAATTAGAATAGATCAGTTTATATTGAATTTATTTTTTGCTGTGAACTTATAAGTAACTCACTTTACTTGGTACATTTTGTTTGTAATTATAAGAAAAGTAACTTTAGGTCATAAAATGTAAATTTATTTTTAAAAAAAAGTATGGGATGTATCATGTTCATGAATCAAGTATCATCTGTGAATTCTTTCAGTACCTATTTCTCAATTTGGTATTATGCTTGTATAATTTTATATCTTTAAAACTCACTCAAAACTGTAAAGCAAAAGATTTTCTTAAGAAATTAGTATATCTGGAAGATTTTAAAATGTCATAACCCAGTATACCAGACTGAAAGTTTACACTGAATAAGATTCAAATGTATGTGGTATTTTTTATTTTAGTAGAAACTCTTTATGTTAAATTAGAGATACTTTAAAAACACTTTATCTCTTTTCCTAAGTTTTATGCGTTTCAATTGTTAGCATTCAATTTTAACTCATATATCAACATTTCCTAAATGAAAAAAGAGAGCTGTCAAAGTTTCAAGCGAAATTATAAGATTTTGTTTCATCATAAGAAAATCATTTTTTAAAGGAAGTACCTCATTGATAAATATAAGTACCCATGAATTTAAAAGAAATCTGTTTTGGTTCAGCACATGCTTTAATTTACTTTGTCTTTCATTCGGAGTTTTTAAAAATCAATATTTAGATTTTTTATTTTATTCTACTCTCGCCCGTAGGCCTATCGGCCGTGCGTTGTCTTGCCGTCCGGTACAGTTAAGAAGTAGCTTTGTTGAGAGGGTTGTCACAGTCAATATCTTTCAGTCCCGAGCAGCAATTCAGGTGCCGTCCATCCATACATACGGTGTTCCAGATTGTTCTCATATAAAGTAGAAAGTCCAGGATAGTCACGTCCAATACGGAATTCGTGATTTCGCAAATATTCTAGGCTGGTCTTAGTTCTAAAAAAAGGCACACTCGTTTTCTTAGGATTGTCAGGAGAATCTTACCATTTTTGTTTATCAGGCATTCCCAGCTTTTTCATCAACGCCTTTTATTTGATTTTAGAAGAAATAATTTTTCTGAAACTCCGCATGGGGAATGGTGGACAAAGTTGAGATAGTAAGAAAGCAGATTTAGCAAGATCATATGCTTTCATTCCTGGGGCTTCCACTGTGAAACGACAACTTTGCCCAAATCAACAGGTAGACCGTTGGCCTTCTTACACTCAACCTCAGTAGCAGAAAAAGAATTATTTGCATTATTCAAGGAATGGATAACGGACTGTGAGTCGATTAGGAAAACAACCTTTTCTCTTTCCGATTAGCCATGTCTTTAGTGAGACAACTGAAATTTCGTCACCGAAATTGTCACAATGAACTGCTATAACTTTACGTAGCTAAAAAAATTTATGAAAGACCCCGCACCATTTTCGTGGCATCATCAGCAGAACGTCGATTACGCAGGCGAAAGATGTATCTCGTTAATAGTTTAGAGAGCAAATGATCTTAGCTCTGTGTCTGGGCAAAATTTATTATTACAAGGAAGAACTTTATCAAAATTTTGCGTCTAAACATATTTCGATGTGAAACCTTATTTTCTTTCCTGGGACTTAATTTTTAAAATTTTGTTTATCTGTTTTATTTCTATTTATTAAAATGTATATTTCCTATCTATTTGCATTATAATAAAATATCTTTTGTAAGATCATAATTCTTGATAAATTATTTAACCTTTTGACTGAGACTGGTAAATATGCAGTATTATAAAGTTGTTTCCATTTTATGGAGAGAAAAAATAAATTAGATGCGCTTTTTCAATAGGCATTTCAATTTCAGTTTTGAAATATTATTGCCATCTGCATCTCTAGAAATGCAGAATGTGTCTACAAGTTTTATATTCATTAGACATTAGAAAAGCGGGTTTTTGAAGTACCGAAATGTTTCGTGCATTTCAAGGGCAACATCATATGATGGAGGCTAAGCGTATTAAATACAATGTTCTCACAAAAGCGTCTCTTTCCAACTAAGTCTTTCATACGCAGCGATTCAGATTAAATGATTAAAACTCAAAAATATTTAAGTGATTTTGCATACTTCTTGACTTTAAATCTAATTTAGACTTATGTCTATTTTAGTAAAAACATAGTATCAATTGAATATAAATAGTATTATACTCAGTAGTGCTAAAGAAACTCAGTTTCAAAAGGCATGGGATCTTTGCTGTTTTGTTGAATAAAAATCCGAAAGCGCGCGTCTTAGAATATTCAAACCATTGTTGGGGTTGCCATTAACTTTTAAAATGGGGTTGAATCTTTTCGGTGGGATTTCGGATAGTTTTTTTTCTTTTCCCCCGATTTTGTTCCACGTATCATGTGTTACTAACTTTAGTTTCGCCGTGAAGAAACATATTGTTTTCTAATTTTAGATTCCACTTCTTGTCAGTTAATAAATGTATTTAAATAGATAAAGATTGAAGCGGTATTAATTTTTATCGGGCAATTACACAGCCGCCAGAGCTACACATTCCTAGCAGTAGGCTTTAGTCATTACCTAATAAATTTAGAAATGATTTTGTATATTAAGTTTTTATACTGATGATATCGAATCACGTTTCAAAATACAGTGATTTCCGCTTATAAGAATCACGTTTGTTATTACTGTTTTTGATTCTTATAAGCAGTTGATTCTTATAGCCGAAATTTAGGTTTCTGGACAGGAACACACACACCTATATATACATATATTAGATAATTTACTATAAAATACTCTTTAATTTACGTTAATTATCTTTTATTAAAATTATTTTTATAATTTTAAAAATACAACTTAAATTCTAGACCTGTAAGTAGATACACATGATTATAGTAAGAGAAGAAAAAAAATCCAATATTTGTTACAACATACCTGCTTAACAGTTTAACATTTCAACTACAGGAAGGGTGCAAGAAAAAGTTTTCTATGGTAGTTTGATGTAATGAAGTTTTCAGGAGGCTGTTTATACCTCTTTCAATATCAATAGTCTCAGACTAAGATTCACCTTCTAGCTTACGTTTCACGGTTTGATAACGTGCTGAATCTAATAATGTCACGTTTGCCTAAGTGATAGTGGACACTTCCTCGAAGATTTATGTGTTTCAGGGTTCAGGAAGCCGCAACCAGGATGTGGGAGGTGGGGAAAAAGAGTCCCTGTCTTTGTTTGTCAGTGGAGAAAAGTGAAATCGGATCCGCACGAGTAGGATGCCCTTGGGTCAAGCTAATAGGACAGTGTTTAACTAAAGCGTTTAAGGGGAAACTATTATATTATGTCTAACAAAGAAAGGGATGCATTTTACGACTGTATTACATCCCATCTTATCACTCTTCCTTTTACAAAAAATAAAGAAGGAACTTCGTACCTTTTGAGGGTTTAAGTGGCTTTTTTGAAAAAATGAAAGGAAAGCGAAGAGTGTAAACTGATTCTTAAAACCGGTGGATTGATTCTTTAAAGCGAAAAATTTAACATGGAAATAATACATTTGTTTTCGTTTTTGTGATATTGATTCTTATAAACGGTTGATTCTTATAACCACTGATCACTATAAGCGGTGGTTACTGTATTTCATAATTTTTTTACTTTTTGTTGGAACCAAGTTTTTTTTTCAAAATTGCTGTCTGGATATTCTGTATATCATTACATTCCATCTGAACCAAAAATATTAAATTTACTCTCGTCCTCAAGAATTATTTCATCATTTAATATTAATATTTTGGGAAAGACTGTTTTCGGCTTTTCCACTTCATAGGAATTTCCCCTTCGTATTAGGTCATAACATCCAGCTGATGGAATTATTCAAGGTCAAGGTAGTTTTAGTTTACAGAGTACCTAGTACGCGCCAAGCGCGTACTTTAAGCTCCGAACGGATATGGATTAATTAAAACATGTAGTGAGTTTGCGAATTAAGATTTGTCAATAGGCCACATAATTTGGAAGAAAGCGCTCGGTTGAAAGCCTGGATCGGTACCCGTCCTCGCTTAGAGACCGGCGAGAAAAAATCCATTACCTACAGTGTGAGGAAATTATTATTCTGACAGTCTTTGGATTGATAGATAAGCCGTATAATTCACGTAGTTCTGTATAAATTTGGAACACTTAGCGGGGGTATTTTTAAAAATATTTTTAAAAGTAACTTGTTGTATTCCGCGGGAGAACTTCGATACTCTTCTAAGTCTACTATTTTTAATTCCATGATGTATAAAGCGTTTACGACATCGGAGGTTGTTAACGTCCAAATTTTACTATTTTAGGAATATTTCTAATATATTTTCCATTTTATAAATGCAAATAAAGAAATTACTTATTTCTTACAGTTTACTTTCTTGATTGAGCCATGCCAACAAAATAATAAAATAACAAAAATTTAAGAAGAAAAACAACTTTATACCGTGATTCAGGCAATTGCTAAGCGTTAACCATTTTTTTTAAAAAAATCCAAATTAATATAATTTCTTACGTTTTGTATTTATTGCACACCAAGTTATAATGTCACTGGTTTCTGAAGACTGGTGATATTTTTTCCGATGTTAATATTTCTGTTTCGGAAAGAAATTAAGAGTCTTTATTAAATGAAGATTAAATTAATTCCCCCCCCCCAAAAAAAAATAATAATAATAATATTAATAATAGTTTGGGTTTAAAGCAGTTTTTATATTTGACCTAATTTTCGAAAACTAGAAATGTCGAATACTTTTGTGCGATGCCACTCTGTTATGAGGTCTTGTCAGTCAGATGATTATTTTAAGAACTTGATTTACAAGATTCGTTGTAGAAGGAATAAAAAATGTTTAAGAAGTTGGCCGTGAAAATTTTAATTAAAAAAAAGAAATTCTAGGGAATTTAGAGGTTTTACATCAGCATGTTTTAATAGAAGAATTACAAAAAAAACTTTGTGAAACAAACTTAAAGAAAAATAAAGGAGGAGAGAAAAATTGAGTAGCATATTTTTAAAGCTGTCTGAATAGTTAAAATAGAGTGTCTAAAAAGTAATTTTAAGGATGTAAATTCACAGTTACTGGAAAAACATTTTTTAACAGAAATCAACACTTGAGAATGTTTTCAAAGTTTCTCTCTGAACACTAATGTCAATCTATATATATAAAACGCGTAGGTATGTGGCACAAAAATCGGCGATATTTCTACACTCCGAATGGCAACGGCTGCAACTACCAGATGTAAACATTAGCGGCTGACCGCGTGTGTGTAGTGGTTTGACGATGGTACGTAATTTGGTACAATTTAATTGCTGTATTTTACACGTAAATAATTTTAATTTATTCCCGAGATAATTCATTCTTTTGTTCCATCCGTTTTTCTAAATGTATGTAAGAGGACAAACTTTTGACAAAATATGTTTAGACCTATCAAATCCAGTGTTTACTCATGGACAGTTGTATGCAGGTTTATCTAGAGTCCGTTCTTTTGATTCTGTCACTGTAGTATCTCCTATTTCTGAAATACTCAACTGTGTATATCAAGAAGTTTGAGGAATATCATAGTAAAATATTAATAATTGCATTATAATATCTTAATAGTAAGTAAGAGTTAATTGTCTACACTTTTTTTAGTAGTACTTGATGAATTTTTACTCCATTTTATAAGTGAAGAAATTTTCCCAACAATTTTTTATTTGGTATGATTAAGTGTAGATATCTGAATTGTGAACAATAGTACATATATAGAGTGATGTAATCCACACTATATTTTAGTACTTGCTGAATTTTTACTCCATTTTATACGTGAAAAAAAAATTCTCCAACAATTTCTTATTTGATGTAATGATAAAGTGTAGATATCTTAATTTTGAAAAATATTACATACAGAGAGGAATGTAATTTTTAAAAACGTTGTTGTTGGGTTTCTCAGTCTTATCTTTAACTATGTTCTGAAGTAATGGAAATTCATATTTTTTTAATCACGATGTTTTAGAATCATCTTTATAGAGAATTTTGCAATGATTATAAATTTTTTGGCTGTGATCGCACTACCACTTAACAACGTATATTTATGATGACAGGTAATGGTAACATTCCTTACATACGTTTCTTTCAGTTGAGTTGTTTTGCAAAAGAAAATACAGACCATGCTGGTCGCGCAGCGGCTAGTAGTATTAAGTTTTTCGCTGCCTTGTAAAATGATGTTTTACGAAGGTTTTTGTTTTTAAACTTAGAAAGCGGAACCTTAATGCTTACTAAGAATTTTTTTTATTAATTTTGTTTCATTCTCTTTATGCAGGTGGTTTCTTCCTCCTCTCCCAATACCCAAGCGATTGCTGTGCCTCAAGCTGGGGGAGGCGTGTCCATTGTTCATGTTGCCATCCCAAATCAGCCCGTTCATGTTCAATCTGTCATACAACCAGGACCTAACCAGCAGTCTGTGATACAGGCACCAGGAGGTGCTACCTTGCAATCAGTCCAGGTATGACAGTCTCACTCTGCAATGGACCCATTGCAGTAGGAGTTTGTTTTGAGGAGGAAGGGGGAAACTTCAAAGACGTAAGAATCACTGAGGGATAATGACACCACACATAGCTGCTAAAAAAAGGGGGGGGGGAAGTAATGCGATTTCAGTATTATAAAGTTAGAAGCTACTATCTACTTGAGCTATTTCTTGGAGATAACCAGATCGGACTGTACCTGCATTGACGAAAAAAAAAAAATTAATAGTGATAAGTTCAGTAGAAACGCACACCGCACCGGCTGAAGGCTAAATCATGGTCATTCCATATTGAATTTTCATCAGCACAATCTTTTAGTTCGATCATTATGTTTCAAAGCAGCAGCACACGCACACACACAATAAATAAACAAACAAAAAAAAATTAACGTTACAGTATATGACCAAAAAGGCGCTTGCGATGAACTTTAAACAATTCATAGGCGTACATAGATAGGTGAGACACGTCCTTTTGTTCCAAAACTGCCAATGTATTAGAGCCGATTCCTGAAGAAAAGTCTGCCCTATTAAAGAAACAAAACTATTGTAACCTTAACTACGGTACTATCAGTTATCACAGAGAACCACGTCATCCTTTGCACGTGTCTACTATCTGGCCAAATTTATCGCCTCAGTTGGCCAAGCAGATCATAATCATTCTTAGCACTTTGTTCACTATGATCTGTTGCTGAAGTCCGGCTGTGCGCCAATTCCTCTAGCTGTGTAAGGTTTGAAATGGCCAGGGGGGGGGGGGGGGGGGGTTGCGAGTGAAAACTCCTTACTACCTCGTACCTATTTTGGTACGTCGTACCTATTTTTGTACGTCGACACAGATTATACATTTATTCCATTGATTTGTCTTGACGCAAATTTACACCATTCGAATGAAAAATTGGTAAAGATTTAGGGCCTGTTCACATAGGAGTTCGGTAGCGGAAGCGTAAAAGGAAAGATGACGCTGAGACGGAAATAAAACAATCGTAAGCGTTAAAAATTTCGTTGCTAATCGTTTGGAGGTTTGTTATTGGTCAAATATATTTCAATACTTTAACGCTTTCGCTACCGGACTCCTATTGTGAACAGGCCCTTACTCTAGGGTCGTCATTTTATATTGGCAATTATTTGGCGACGAAAAGCGTAAAATCACTAACACTGCATCTCCAACTAAATTAATTTTTTTGTACATTTAAAAAAAGGCTTTAGACTCAGCCAATTTTTTGGATGATAGCCCAGCAACCGAATTTTGTATTTATTTATTACCCGTGAATTGAAATTAACGACAACGGCAGACTTCAGAAGTGAGAACAATTCGTAAACTTTTAAATTGGCAATAATTATTAACTAGTTATTTTCGTCGCCAAATGACATTCTTCAAGAATTCATCATACCGAATACAGTGGCGTAGCGAGGGGGGGGGGGGCAAGGGGGTCTATCATGCCCCGGGCGCTACTCGCAGAGGGGCGCCAAATGGTCCCCAAGACAAACAAGATTTTCCGGGATGTTAGTGTTTTTCGGGGGGAGGAGGGCGCCAAAAAGGTATCGTGCCCAGGGCGCCAGTTATGCTCGCTACGCCACTGACCGAATAGTCGCTAGTATACGGACAGCGGCCAGAGAAATCCCGTTTGTTAACCAAAAATTCACGACATTAATTAAAGGCATATTGGCCGTAAAAGATAGAGATAGGATCTATTCGGAAGGACTGATGTGTTGATAGAGATCTCATTATGTTCTTGTCTCTATGAAGACTACAGTTATGAGCAAAAGTTTGTAGAATTTTCCGGTTTAAATGGCGCAAAATTTTCTTAGCTCGTATAAGCCGCATGCTAGTCTACCTGAAATTTCTGAGAATAAAATGTTATAAAATTGCTGCTAAATTTCGTAACTTTGACGATTGCTGACAAACTACGGTGGAAGCCTTGAATATATAAAAGGACCAACGAATGGATAGATAAGATTCCATGACGGGGGTAATTTGCACCTTTTTTTTTTTTTTTTTTTCAGTAACTTGTATTATTATTTACCTTTTAGTTGGAGCATCGCCAAATTCAAGATGGCGTTATTTTTCCTACCGGAATTACTAAAAATGAAATAGAGTAGACAATACAATAAAATAAAAAAAATACTAACATCTTGTTAAAGTTATTGAATTCAGCCAATTAAAAGATGAAGCCGTGAAACATCTCTTAATCCTCAGTTAGATTTACTACAAAATTGAAGATAAAGATAAGGCAGAAAAAAATCGCGCCAATGAATAAATAAGTAAACCAAAAAGCAAAATAAAATATCGCCAAACTGGCTTTCATCCCTGTTATGGAATTTTCCCACATTAGATAATCAAAAAAGTTCAAAGATCAATGTAATTACATAGCAATACCACATTAAAAATTGTTGCACTGTGCTTAGAAAGGTGCCAGATGTCACATTCAAACATTTAGATCAAAATATCTGGGAATTAAATTAATTTATTGATAAAATTCTAATTCCCTTATGTTTAAAAAAATTTAGTATTTGGAATGTACTTGTAATGAAAATATTTTCTATTTTGTAATATTAAAGTTTTCATTCTTTTTAAAAGTATGATTAGTGATGAGAAAGCCAAATTTATAGCTGTTTTTTCATTGATATAATGATTGAATATATTAAATATTGGGTACTTTCGCATTAAACGGAGGACACCCATTTAAGTATTGGAAAATTGGGGGAAAATGTAAAATTCCATTACGAACACAAACAACAAACTTTATAAATTGCCAAAACGGGTTTCCATTAGTAAAGTGCAATTTCATTTGATAGCCATTGACACAGAGTTTAGACGATGGCAAACATCCTTTACTTTGCAAAAACGACACTGATTCTTCTTCACTTCTTGGGAGATCCCGAATTAATACCACATCAGTCATTGCAACGGCAATAAAAAGAAAATGATATAAATAACTAGAAAAAGCGTACGCTAAGAGCCAGTACTAACGAGCTAAACGAACAGATAAGTGCGTTACAACCTAAAACGTATTCCATCATATTGACTGAAGTATCTACCGAAGTTGCCATCTTCAGTTATTGTAAAGTATCAATAACACAAAATATAGTATCAAGCACGCAAACAGGTGCAGGTGCAGGAACCAAACAAATATAATATTACGCCACACTGGTATAAATGTGTATAAACGTCACACTGGTAGGCTGAATTTCAAACATCACACTGAAAAATATCACACACACTTCAATAATAGCAAAACAAAACATGATGGTAAAATAGATCTTGTCAGTGATTCATTTTTTAGCGAGAATCACGCTGTGTTTGCATTTAGAATTGAGATATAAATAAATGGGTGGCCTCCGTTTAATGTGAAAGTACCAAATATTGTTTTTTATAGTAGATGACCAGGTGATTGTAGTATTATAAAATAAATTCTTACTCTGCCATGGTAAATATTTGTATGTATATAGGTGGGCATTTTAGTAATTACCAATAAAATCCATGAGACTACCCATAATAGAGGGTGCTAGAACTCAACTTTTGAGTGCCTACTTTAAATTTTTTAAAAGTTACTACTTCAACAGACAGTAGCAAGTAAGAATAGTTCCCATTCAATTTTCTTTTGAAAAGTTTTATTTATTTATTTATTTATTTAGAAGTATTTACACTAATATTATATACTTGAGGTTATTAAGACAGAACTCTTTAGGTGTATACTTTATTTTTCATAGCTACCTTGAAAGTACTTCAAAATTTCTAGATAGTTTATTCAGGATAAATATATTTTCATGAAAAATATTAAAATCATAATGTATGTGGGGATTATATCTGTATTTATAGTACATAACTTAACTTTATACTTCACTTTATAATTTTTTCTTTTGTTTACAGCAGTTTTTATATATAATTTGTAAAATCTTTTGCAGCTTTCTAAAAATGTGATTTTGTTAAATAAGTTGACTGGACCAGGATCAGTAATTCACAGTACAGATGGTGAAGCCAGTGTTCATCCTGTTCAAGTATGAATCATATTCTTTTATATACTATGAATTATTTATAATTTGCATGAAGGGTCTAACTGCTTTCTGATAACCTCTGATGAAGGACAGTAGGGCTCTGATATGTTCATTTTTGCTATTGGTAAATTTTTTTATGGTAGATTTTATAAATTTCAATGGGCTAATGTCAGTGCTAGAAAATTTTTGAAGTCATAACATTGCTCCCCCCCCCCCCCCCATGCACGCAGACACACACACACCCAAAAGAAGAAGAAAATGTGTCCTTTAAGATATTTTTGCATTCTAATTTATTTATTTACTTATTTATTTTGTAATATTGCTTATGGGCATAAGAAATGTAAAAAATTTACCTTTTAGATGTTCTATTGAAATGATTAATGATCTTGACTAGCCAAGATTGTACCAGATTAGAACTACTAGTTAGATTTCATAGTTTCAGAACATTTTGGGAGGTATGTCCAATCTAGCATAAAAAAGCAAAATATACATGTCAAGCATATGATATTTTGATCCCGGATAGAATTACAAATTGATTAACAAAATAAATTTTTTTGTGCTATGGAATGCTATGGAATAATGTTCAATTTTTTAATATTGCTTTAACTGAAAGAACATGTAATAACTGAAAATTTATCATGATTTTGGGAATCAGCAGTTTATTTATTTTACTCTTTATGGTAAGGAGGTTGATAAAAAAAATTCTTACAAAACAGTCATTGCAAAACAGTTCTGATACTTTTTCCAACTTGAGTGGCTTTAAAGTTTATATCCATTAGTCAGGTAATACAAATTGAATGTTTTAAAAGTAAGAATAATTTTAATAGGTTTACTACAGATCTTTGCTGTAAAAGTATTTCTATTATCAGCTGTTTGCACAAATATTGGTAACTGCTTATTTAATTCTTAATGAGTTTCAGGAAAATTATTTTTAACTTCCAGTCAAATAAAATGAAATCTAAGGTTTAATTGGTTTTAATTTTGGTAACAAACAAGAAAAATTGTTTTTTGCCACAAAAGGAATTATTCTTAGTTTGGTTGACCTCCCTTAGTTTTTACAAATTGTTCAAGCCACTAAAACCCCAAAAGGAGGGCTGTATAGGAGTCAAAATCAAATTCAAGTGAGAAAACATGTAAGTCACACCTAATAATGTTTTCCTAAAAATATTTAGTTTAAATTATTCAGCTTATTAAAGGAATTCTGTAGTCTAAAATTTGCTTTAGGAAAAATAAAAGTTTTTAGTTTTTTTAAAAATTTCTATTATTTTTATTTTATGATCTCTGCATCAGTGTAAATGCCTTCTCTGATATCTTAATCTAAATTACAAGTTTTGCTCTTTACAAAATTATACTTTTCTTAAGCACACAGTGACCAAAATGTAGAAATTAAAAACTTATGGGAAACGTATATACAGATGCTCAAACCATGCTTGATATTTAAAAAATATATATTTAAAGATAATGTTAATTGAATTGTGTTTGTTGTAGCTTATCACAACAGCCAAAGATGAAGAAGGAGGAACAGTGACCCTTGTTGCATCAGAAGACCCTAAGAAGAGGCGAGAAATTCTTGCCCGCAGGCCTTCATACCGCAAGATCTTGAATGAGCTTTCTGCTACTGATGCACATGGGGCCATAGCTGCTGCATCTGCAGCTGTTTTAAAAGAAGAATCCTCAGACCATGCAATGACTGACTCTAGTCAGGAACAGGATAATGGCTCTAGTACAATCACTGTTGGAGGAACTCAGTACACAACCACTGGTTTACTGAAAGGTATTTTGCTGTACTGTTCATTTATTGCTTTAATCTTACTAAATTATTAGGATAGGGTAGTTACGTATAAATTTTCCTATGTAGGAGTTATTTAGAAAGAGGCAGAATTTATTAAAGGAAGAATTGTGTATTCATTCTTTCATCCCTTGAGTGGGTCGATAAAATGAGGACTAAGCATGCTTGGGAACTAACTGTGGGGGGGTCCCACGTCAGGTTGACCACATATTAACTAATAACAGTGAAAGAAACAATTTTTGAGATATTAAAAAACTGTATTAATATTTTAGCTGTTTAAATGTATAGTGCTTAATTAATGAAATGACCTTATCCTAAAGGGATAAAAGGGGCAGTGCAAACTACTGGAAAATATATCGCAAAGTAGCATAAAGTGATCATTTTCTGTATTGGTTCCTTCTCATTTTCTTCTAAATAAAAAATGACAATGCAGTAATGGTTTTTCCATGTGTTATGTTTTTTGTGAAGATTTCACGACGAAAATCAAACACTTCCCATTTGTTACATATACACTGATTGGCCAGTTTATTTTGACCACCTACTCAGTTCATTATTTAGCCACCTTTTGCTCTCAATACTGCTGCAATTCTCTCTTTGACTGGGACTCTATAAGATGTTGGTAGGGGACTTTAGGTTTCTGAGACCATATCGGATGGACAGCACTTTCCAGTTCTCTAAGATTTGAAGTTTCTGGATCTAGCTGCTTGATTTTTACCTTATCTCATAAATGCTTAACTGGTTTGTGATCTGGTCATTGTGGAGGCTAACTAAGCAAGTGAAGTCTCCATCATGCTCTGTGGACACTGGACAAACCATAACATGGTCTCCATGAGCTTGTTGTGGTAATACCTGTAGGATCCATGCTTTGGTTCTATTTTCTCCATATTCACAGCCTGCCATTTGCATAGTGTGATTGAAAATGGGGATCTCATAACTCATCATCCATTTCTATTTATTTACTGTTCAATCCTTGTGATCCAGTGCAAACTGGAGATGCTTGATATTGTTAGCTGCAGATAGCGGAGGCTTTCAAACAGGCCTTAACCAATAGGGTGTAATGAGTATTGAACAGACTGTTGAGAGGTCATCAGAGTTGGTCCCTGATTAAGAATAGCTGTAATCTGACATGCTGCTGCTCTTCTGTTGAATTGGACAAATTAGGAAACTCTCCATTCAGCTCAAGCATCAAGTACCCAGTGATAACCACACAAATCTGCAGAAGCATTTAGCTCTATTAAGTCTCTACTGGTAACCATCTAGTTGCAGCTTAATTCATAAGTTTGATACTCTTATACTGTTAAGTCAGTGCTATTAACTACTAAATGACATGAGTAAGTTGATCTTATCTAAAAAAAAAAAATTGTAGCCGAAGTAGATGATTGTGTGCTTCCCCTCTTTTTAGACATTTCAGTTTCATAATCTTTAAAAGTTGATACTTGAAAATGAATTGAAAAAAATATGAATAATTTATTTTATCACCAGATATAGCTATCACTAATTTCACTATATTTTCAGTTGCAAGAAAACTTACAAAACAATATCATTTTGAAAACTCTTCAATTTTCCAATCCCTTACTCCATTTCTAGCATGCTCCTCCTTTCACTCTTGCGTATTGAGTAAAGATTTGTTAATGTTATCAAAGATTTGTATAATTTGTGACTGATTAAAATTTTCTTCCTAAGCTTTTCTTCAGAAATATATTTGGGGCTTAATCTTGAAATGTCAGACTGTTAAATTTGTTGGTTAATTATCTGACAACTAAAAATTGTAAACATTTAATGAAAATAATGCTTGACAGATGATCTTGCTAATGGAAACCCTTTTTTAAAATTTACTATACATTTTTATTAAAATTCCTTTAGTATGCTTAGAAAAACAAATTTAATGGGTCTGGAATATTATATTTGTTCTCTAATGAATGATGGATTTTATTGCTGTCTTACTCACAAAATAAAACTTAATGGTCTTCTTTTATAGTGTATTAAACTGAATGGAAGTTCCAGGCCTATTTCTAATAACCCATGAAATTCTAGATTAAAATTACTTCTAAATTACTGAACATCTTTGTTTCAACATTGTAAACATTGAATAAAAATTGAATTCTTTATTGAATTATCCTGATAATGTGTTTATTTTCAATGCATTTTTATTAAAATTTCTTTCGCAGCTCTTTTTTTCTTTCCTTTAAGTAAAACCAGCTTAATGGACCTAGAATTGTTTATGGATATAAAAAAATCATTTCTAATTTGTTTTCTTATACCCTCAAATAATAGTTAATGATCTTCCTACTTAGTGTAGTAAAATGAATGGATATGCCACTTCGACTTTAAAAAGTCTATCAAAATATAGAAGCTCATGTTAGTTCTGTTGAATTTCTCATTTTAGGCATTGGTTTCTTTTTCAGCCATCCAATTAGCGACAGCTGCAACCCAGGACAGTGGCATCCAAGGCTTGCAGACGTTGACAATGACTAACACTGGAGGTGGCACAGCAGCCAGTGCAATTGTACAGTACACTCAAGGGCAGGATGGGCAATTTTTTGTTCCAGGTATGCTCACTTCATCAAAATGGACATTATTTTCACATAAAATGGTTTGATTTCTTAACAAAATGTTTCGTTATGTAGTTGTTGGCTACAGTTAGCAGTTGAATTTAATTGAGGAATTTGCTGTAATAAATCAAACATGTGTTGATTAATGAAATTTGTTAAAAGAAAATTAGTGACTTAATTTACTAATTTTAGAATATCTGATATAATATTTATTATGATAAAAAATCAGTCAATAAAAAATTTTAAATATTTTCTTAAAAACATTGAGAATACAGATAGCTTTCAATGAACTTATACTATTTTTCTTTTAACTTATATGAATGATGGTTTAATTTTTCTTCCATCATATTAGACAAAAAAAATTATAAAGTCTTCCTCCTGTCTTTTTTAAATCTTGAATACAACTGCATCTAATTTTAGCATGAATAAAATATGACTTTATTGACAAATTTACTGCTCTAAAAAATATTAAGCTGAATAGCAACAGTAATGTATAAGATTATTTGAAAAAGCTTTTTCTGAAAATCCTATTTTAACTGTTCTTGATCATTTTTTTTTTTAATTGAAAGGTGTCCTAGTATAAATCTGGACAATTGAAAGTAGTCTTAAAACCTAAAGAAAATAATGGAAAATCTTAATTTGTTTACTTAATATGTCATCGCAATTCTATTCGAACTTTTAAAATTTATTGCATATTCTTTAAAATAAAAACAAAAATTAAAAGGCAAATAATTTAGTTATCAACTGAATTCATTATAATGTCTTATACTGTAAATTCTATTGAGTTCTAACAGCATATGAGTAGTTCCTAAATTCAGGATTACTCAATTTTAGATTGTCTTGTTCTGCAAAAGCTCTTAAATCTCCTGTACGTGGTTGTGTCTTGTGTATAATAAAGGTATGTCCTTTTCATTTGTGTGTATTTTTTTTTCTTAGTGACAGTATCTGCTGCTGATTTGCAAGCATATCAAATACGGACAGGAGCTTCGACGCCAACTGGTCTCACCCAAAATGTTGTTTCTAACATACAAACCATCCAAAACCCTCAGCAGTTGGCAGAGGAAGCTTCTCGGAAGCGAGAACTTAGGCTTTTGAAAAACAGGTATACGTTCAAATATTTTATTCACTATAAACTGTAATCAAGAACTTTGTAAGTTATTTTTAACTAAATATTTCTGAATTTAGTTAGTGCAGTAACCTTTCTTTATTATAGAAGAAAGAAATTATGAAACTTTTTTGTTTACTTTTTAATTAAGTTAATTTTTTAATCATTATCAAGTATACTTTTTAAATTTTTACTAGTTATAAATATCTACAGCCTGAAGTTTATTTACAACCACCTTTACATATTTTGCAGTATAGTTTCTAAATATATTATGGTGTACAAATTTATCAATAATTAAATTTATAGTACATGTAATTGATATTAAAATTTTGATATCAATATAGTTTTGCATAGCTTAAAGTGAACACATTTTGTTGTTGAGATCTCTCATAATGAAATTGCCCAACTGCTGAAGGAGCTTGCTTAACTGGATATTTTAATATGTAGTTATCCTTGTATAGAATCTTTCTGTAGAAAAAAAGGTGGAGATTGTGAGTTTCAAATTATAGTTGGATACTAATGTTCGATACAGGCAGTTTCTATTATCATGAACATTCTCTAATTACATATTTTATACTGCATATTGTAATCGAAGTTTCGTAAAATAAAGAAAGAATTATTTTTTAATTTTTATTTATTGAAAATATGTATTTATATTGAATATTAAATCTATACTGTGATACTTCTTTTTTATACAATCATAGAATTTTATTGAACTAGCTGAATACCCATTCTTCACTACGGAGTACATTCAAATTAAATACAACTGTCAATGTATACAATTAATAGCAAAAAAAAACAAAAAAATATATTTATAAAAAAAATTGTAATTTTTATAGACAAAATAATGTAGAAGAAAATATTCAAATTAAATCTAATAGAACACAACATACTAAAGAATATAGTACAGTTTGAGGAACATTTCTTTTACTGTATTTTCATATTTTTTTGGATAATGGTCCAATCATCTGCTGCATTAGAAAGAAGAAAAAAAATTTTTTGTCAATTTATTCCGTTATTATGCACATGGCTCAAAATTAGTTTTAAAATATCACAAAAAGAAAAGAAACCACGTGATCAGCATTTAATAAATTAAATTCTAACAATTAATCTTCTAACAAAAATCAGAAAATGGACATAAAGATTTGAAAAAGATTTCTTTTTAAAGGAATTTTTATGATCTTTCTCATGATATAAATTTTATAACCCCCAGATTATTATTTTAAATTTTAACTTAAAAGAATGTTATAAAAACAGCTTAAAAATTTAATTTTAAAAAATCTAAGAAGAATTTTTTATAAATCTTTCTTAGTGCACCTCTACACTATAAGAAGAATCGCCATGCAAAATTTCAACCCTTTAGGTCCAGCGGTTTGGTCTATGCGTTATCTGTCAGTCAGTTACGGTACTATGTTATATATTAAGATAAAAGTGTAAATTGTAATAAAAAAAGCTATTTTCAAAAATTCTATTATAGTTTAATTAAGTAATAAATGAAGTTTTATTAAATATCACAGAAGACTATGATTAAAGGAAGGACACATGTGTAATTAATATAATACTAAATTACTTCTGTAATAGAATAATAAAAGGAATTTGGTGAAAAAAAAATCTACATAATATATGTATTAAAATTTTTAGAGATTACCCCCCAAAAAACTTTATGAATGGCTAAATATGCTAATATTGTGCTAACTTAAAACAATTTATAATTTTAAAATATGTTTAATCATATGAATTTTTTTTATATTCTTTTGTAATCTTTGAATTTGAACCTGGAGCATTTCTCATAACCTCTCTTTCACAATAACTTATTTTACTTGACTAAGGATCATATTTTTCTGATTAAGACATTGCATTAAGAAGGAGAAAAATTATATGTAAAAAGAACAATAGAAAATTACTTTATAAAATTAACAATATTTAATTAATGATAACTAATATTTAATTTTTTTTTCAATATAAAATAATAGATCTTTTTTTTGTGAATCCTTTTATATGAATGGTTTCAGATAATTTGAAAATATTAGCTGAGGCCATAACATTTGTTAAAAAACATGAACTTTTTTATAATGAGTTTAAATGTTTTATATGAGTTTAAATGATTTACCTCTGGAGGTGTGGGGTCAAGTGTTCCGGTCTAGTCACTTGACTCTGTTCAAAATTACGGGACCGGTCATTTAGCCAAGTCGGACTCTGGCCCTTCTGGTGCTAATTCAAAACAGAAGCCGCCCCTTTCAGCCCAATAGCCTATTAGGACCTGGTGAATGGAACCTCCAACGAGGGGGCATTAGCAACAACAACAACAAATGTTTTATTAGTGTAGAAGAAGCACAAATTTATAATATTACATACGTGCCAAGTGTTCCGTAAAAAACGTATTCATTCTGTTTTTTAAGCTTTGTTCAAGCAAAAATGTCCCGTATTTTTACTTTCCCAGCACCATCACTTTTTTTCCCTTACATCGTGTTTTCGAGATTCTCCTCCTAGCAGCTTACACTATACAAAAACTTCCTGGACAGGAAGAGCTTCTACAACATTAGAAAGAAAGAGAAAGTCAACATCATGTGCTTCACCTAAACTAATTTAAAAAAAAGTAAAATCGACCTCATTTGCTTCACCAATACCAGTAAAAAAATTTAAATTAATGTCAAGTCCTTCACCAACTCTGTAAAACAGTTAAAACCAACCTCATGTGCTTCTCAAAAATCTGCAAAAAAAGTAAAATCACTTGGAGAGTCACCATCATCTACCAATAATAATAATAAACGCATATTGCGGTAGGAAGAAAGAATTTTTCTTGCATTAACACTAGAACGGCGGTAGCGGTCATTTTGACCGCACACGATTTTCAAACGCTCCTATCTCCCATTTTTATTCTCTGATTTTTTGTTTGTTCATTGACTTTTCCTAAATATTCATAAAGAATATGTCTGAAATTTTTTTTTCCTGCACATTATTAACGCCGCTATAAAAGGGTATACCTAGAAAGGCTGACTGCGGTCATTTTGACCGCTGAATCAACATAGCTGTCTTTGTTGTGTTTTCTAATTCTATTTTTTTTCTATCTGTGTATTATTCGTCTTTAGTTTCATGGGAATTTAAATATGACTGTATGGGAATGGATATGAATGAGCGGGGGTATTAGAAACACCTTCTAGTCACGTGGAATTTGCCGGAGATTTGAATTGACGGGAATGGATAAATGACCAAAATGAGCGAAATGAAGAAGTAGCAAAAGATGGAACAATGTGGACTACAGTTCTTTCTGATAGTCTTTCTTTAGGAAGACGGCAGCATCACAGTGTGTTGACAGAAGTGCCAGTACCCAACACATTTGCCATTAGGCATGCAACTCTTGGGAGTTTTACTAGAGCATTTAGACTGCATTTCATACAACAGTGCACAGAAGCAGAAGTTTACAGGATCTGCCTTGGAGTGTATCTTTAGATGATTTAGACGCTTTTATTTCCTTACTGTGTACCCTTAGAGCTTTTATTTCTAAAGGTATTTCAATCGACAATTTGTGGTCCACAACTTGGAGCCTAAGCGTTTTTCATGAAAGAATGGCTCGTGATAGATTCAATGAAATCCAGAGATATTTGCTTTTTGATCTGAAGTCAACAAAATCTGAAAGACTTCGAACAGATAAATTTGCTATAGTATCAGAGATTTGGAACACATTTATTGAAAATTGCGTACTGTGTTACAAAGCAGGTGCAAATATAATGGTAGATGAGCAACTATTCCCAAGTAAGGCATGCTGTCCATTTACACAGTATGTGCCACAAAAACCGGATAAATTCAGGATAAAATTTTGGCTAGCAGTTGACGTTTGTTCAAAGTACTTGTTGAATGGCTCTCCATATTTAGGAGAAAATGAAAGTAGACCCAATGAAGATACCTTTACAGAACATGTGGTATGCCGTTTCGCAGAACCAATTCAAAATACTGGAAGGAACATTACAACTGACAATTTTTTTACAGCATTAAAATTAGCCTAAACTTTAAAAATTAAAGGACTTAGCCTCCTAGGCACTGTGAAACATACAAAGAAAGAAGTACCCGAATCATTCAAGCTCAAAAAGGGAGAACTGTATTCAAGCAAAATCCTCAAGCATGATAATATCACTCTGACGGCATATCAAGGAAAGAAAAGGAAAAATGTCCTACTGTTAAGCACTCAATATCCTACGATCGAAATGGAAGGCAATGAAATGAAGACCCCTGAGGTTGTTAAATTTTACAACTCTACTAAATACGGTGTAGATGTGCTTGGTCAGATGGCAAGAAAATATTCAACTAAATCCGCTTCATGACGGTGGCCAGTACAAGTTTTTTTAATATTCTCTACTTAGCTGCAATTAATGCTTGGATCATTTACAAGGAAACTACTGGTATAAACATCAAGCGTCATGGTTATATTTTGCAATTAGATGATGAGCTCCGTAAAAGTTATGTTTCCTATTAGACTCTCTGCTTTCCAATTTTATTCCAAGTACAGGTGTAGCATCCATTATCTGAAAAAGGAAACGCAAACAATCTTAAATCAATCGATTCCGCAATAAAACTATGAACATTTGATCTGATTGCAAAAAGTCAGTTTGCGGCTCATGTACAAGCAACGTCATAAAATTGAGTGTTTGCAGAGACTATAAAAAAAATAATGTATGGGTAATTCCATAATATTTATACTTTAATTGCATAAATTTGTTTTAAGTAATTATCAAATGTGATAAACATATAAACATTTTGTGTGATACAAAGTAATTCCCTTTGTATAGTGTGCTTTATTTTGTACCTATTGTAATTTATTACTAATCGATTTTATAAAAACATAGTTTTCTCATGAACAAAAAATAAACATTATAAAATAAAGCATGAGCCGAGAGGAAAATTTATGCGATGAAAACGTAAAATTTAAAAGCTAACTATATTTAAAAACTTCTTTCGGAAGACAAACCATGAAAAAAGTGTATTTTTTAATCATTTCAAGGGAGCGGTCAATATGACCGCTCCTCGCCGTTTTAGGTATACAAAAAATGCCGCCGTTCTAGTGTTAAGCTCAAATCTTGATCATGCTTTAGCATTTTTTGTGACAAATGTGATTGTCATTTATGAAACATATAATGTGATGTTTTAAAGTGAAGAGCCAAAAATTCACAAGATGAGAAGAGAGTTATCGAATTTTTTTTGAATTGTTGGTGAGATTTGGGAAAATATCTGTCTCAACTAGCTCGAAATGTGTATTTAATGTGAAATTTGATGTATTTAAAAATCAGGAGGATGATAAAGATTTAGTTATAGGATCCGAAACATCAGAATTTGTCAAAGAATTGTCTGAAAGCAATATTTTACAGTTCTAGTCTTGTGTTAGAAAATCTTATACAGCATCTTTTTTTTTTTTTTTAATTTTTTTTAAATTATTATTATTTATTCTGTGGTGCGCTGTGTTCCTTATTTTTTTCTTGGAAGGTTGGCAGCTATGATATTTCCTTCTATAAATATTCTCTGCAATAATATAAACAGCTAGAAGTTTGCACTTCTAGCTGTTTATATTATTGCAGTTTTATGGTAAGCTTTTTAACATGTCAAGCTATATTTTAGCATAACAATCTGATTTTTGACATTTTTGTAATTTTTGATCTTTTGATTCAAAATAACAAAAAATAGAAAATACAAATGAGAGGTACTGAGTATGTTAACCTCATGTTAAGATTAATGTGTTTTGTTAATTTTAATGTTCATTTTTGTAGACCATTAGTTTTTATTAAGTGTGTTGTATTTTTTTAAGCTAACAAGATTGTTAATTGCATTTTAGGGAGGCAGCCAAAGAATGTCGAAGGAAGAAAAAAGAGTACATCAAATGCCTGGAAAACAGAGTTGCTGTGCTAGAGAACCAAAACAAGGCTTTAATCGAGGAATTGAAGTCACTGAAGGAACTCTATTGTCAAAAAAATGATTGACAGACTACTCACTAATTTGCATCTCCATGTATACTGTGCGTTACACACAGACAAGTGTTACATCGAAGAGGTATACCTGGCCTTAAAATTTTTGGTTTCACTTTGATTTGTGCCAAACAGGAGCCAATCAGTTTTCTCCCAGGGGATACTCACAGATGAATAAAAATTTTATAAAATTTAACAAAATGGATACCTCTTTCATTTCATGATATGCAAACATTTCACATTCAGTTTATGCTTGTGAGAAATATTCCATTTTTGTATTTGACAAACAAGTCGGCATGTATCCTATGGACCTATGCAATTTCATTCTGTTTCTCTGTGTACTCATTCATTCATTTTTGCAAGATGAAACGTGATTTTAGAGGGACTATTGTATCCATAGTTTTCTAAGAAATGAAATTATGTGTATATATTTTACACTTTGAATAACCAAAAAAATTTTGTACATAAAAGTATTTTTCTTGTCATGCTGAAAAGAAATTAAATAGTAGATTAGACAAAGAATTTGAAATATATCCTCATTTGTTTGAATTTGACTGATAATATATTGGATTGCTATCATTTGTATTTATTTTCCGACTATTTAAGCACTGATCACTGTAAAGAAACTATTTATGTCTATTTTTTAACAATATTTCAACCAGTTTTTGTGGTTATTTGAACTAGTTTTCACTCTTGAGTGAATAACATACACGAATTTACCATTTTGTTTTTCTTGTAATAAATGTTAGTATTTTATCATTAAGAATAAATACCGCATTTTCTTACTATTTTATGGAAGGTCAAAAATTCATATTTTTCGAGATTACTAAACCTTCGAGATAATTTCCCATGTGCTCGTTTAAAACTATACAATATCTGTTAAACTCACTCATATCCATATATATTTATTGAGGTTTTAGAACAGCCTTAAAAATTTTCTAACACTTTCACAATTATCATTTTTACTTTAAGAGACTGTGAAATTCCTGAAATTTTGCTTAAATGCCTTAAGAAGTAATTCATATTTTTAAAAGCTGCTCATATGCCATCTTGTGTTGAAAAGAACTGCAGTTATATAGAAATTTTTGTGAAGAATGTTTGTGAATAACATATTTCTTCTATAAAAGAAGAAACGGTAAACTTTCCTTGCACATATAAGTTGAATGTCTGCTCATCCTTTTGTTTGCTTTATCTCTTTCAGTCTTGAGATGCAATATAAAGATTTTAATAATTTTGTTTAATTACTGCAATTTGCAACTTGGTAGACATTTTAGTGGCCTTAAAAAGTTAAATTAACATTATTGTAAAATTACTGCCTTTTTTTCTGCATAAAGAGCAAAAATAAGGCTCTTAAATAAAATGATTATAAATATTTCATTGCTAATTATATTTCTATATAAGTGTTTTATTTCATTAATTAAAGTATAATTCGTAAGTTATCATACAGTGATTTATTGTTTATACAATAATATCCCTCCTCCTCCTGAGCATAATTTTGAGGTTCTATTTCTTAGAGAAAATCATAACTATGTCAGTGTTTACTTTTTCGTATTTATAATTGCAAAATGTTCTTGGTGTGGTAATATTTTTCATGTACAATATTTTACCAACATTTTTGTCATGTTTTCTTTTCTGAAGCTTTTATACCCTTTTATAGGATGAGGAAATTAATTTATAACTTATTAACTCCTTTTTTCTTTGTATGCTAATGTATAATAAAATAAAATTTGCTGTAAATTTCATATAAACAATGACCCTATATATTCTGCTGTCATTAGAATAATTTGACAGGAAATGTATTATGTCATCAAACACTGAGCAGTTTTAAGATCTGTGCTTTAATTGTATACATTCTCAATAAAATACTATAACAGCAAATAATTAATCGGTATTAATAAACTTTATATAAAGAATTTATGCTTACCAGTGAAACAAAGAAAAGCAGAGCTTAGATATTGTGTTTGTACTGTGTGTCAGAAATTACAATATTAAATATGCATTAGACCAAATTATATTCTCCTTATGAAAATTAAACTATTTGCAGTGTAAAAAAGGAAGAAAGTTAGAAGTAGCCAATATCTGAATTTTATTTTCCTTTAAAACCATATTCCGTTAAACTGTTTTGAGTCAAAAGCATGTAAAGGGAAAATATAAAATAAAGTCTTGCTGCTTAATGATTTATATATATGCTTATTTTATATTTAAAACATTAAATATAAAATACGGATGTAGTATTTCATATCTCTTAAACAGCTTTTAAAAATACTTCAAATAAAAAAACAAAGAATATTTAAAAGAAAACTTTAAATTACTAAAGTAATTTGGGAGTAAAAAATCTTTAAATTAGAAATTTGTAACTAAATTAATATTTTTCTTTCTTTCTACTTGCACTTGCATTTACTTGACCCCAACCCTTAATGAATATATCAAACAACTTCAAAATATTTCTGTTACTTATACACATTTACAGCTATAAATTTACAGTCTGTTGATGCTGTTTATTGACAAATAATTGTGATTATCTGCTGTAATGAAAATGGCTGTATGTCATCATGCAATATTGATAGTGTTTGACTTCCAGCTTTTTGGTTGATATGTTATTGCTTTTAACTTCTAGGATAATATATGCATAGTAAATGAAATTAAAACAAAATTTTTAAATCTAAAAGTATTGAGATGTATGGCATTCTGAAACCTCTAAATTATGTGCACTGATTTCAGAATACCTCGATTTAAATTTTTTTCTTTAATGTTTATTATTTTTTTTCTGTGTAGTTTAATGCCTCATCTCTCTTCTGTTCTAAAGATTATAAGATATTTGAAAAAATATTTTAAGTTTAAAAAGTATTAGATGTTAATTACATTCTGCAATTTTAATTTCATTATTTAATAATATCTACCGGTTTACTATGTGCTCATTACATCTGTTATTAATTGTTGTATAGCTTAGAATTTGAAAGTGGGAACTAATGTCAGTTGACAGCTAACAGCTGCTTCATTTTCTAGTTGAAAGAGAGTATGAAACTCATATTTCAGGCATGAAATGTACATCCAATTTTTGTTTTTTTAGCAATACCCCCTAAAAGCTTTTAAATTTTACCATAAATGCTTAAAATATCATTTTTAAAAACATTTCTACATATAGAAAATTAAAATTGCTTATTGATCTTGAGAAAATCATTCAGTTCAAATTCTCATTCTGTAATTGCTTGGGTCAAATGACTTAAAAATGTTATTTGATGTTACATTAGAATCACATGGTCATTTAATAGTCTGATTTTGCTTCATTGTTATGTCCCTATTGAATTCTAATTTATTTTATTTATTTATTTTTATTTTTTTTGGGGGGGGGTTGTCATCTGAGATATCTCTTATCACGTTTTACATGCAATAATTTATACAGGTTGACATTAAAAAATCCTGCAACCTCTGGATTTACATAAATGCCGGATTTTTGATGATTATATATGCTGTATATATTTAAAAGAACATGATTATTATGTACAGTCCTTTAAAGAAAATTAAGCACCAAATTAAAAGCAAATGAAATTTTAATGTTCTTCAACTAAACTGTTCTATAGTTTTTAGTTGAACTGAATAAAATAGTTCTCAAATATTGCACTCCAAATTCCATGCCAGAAAACTGAAGGACCCGGATTATCGATGGCTAGATTTTTGAATGTCAGCCTGTAGTTGTAATTGTTGTGTTCTTCTTATCAACAATAAATTCATTTTGACTCGGAGGAGGGAGTACCTGTTCATTATTTACCAATTAAAAATTTCATGAACTGTGTTCCATGAAAAATGGAACACTTTTATGATAAATTTTTATTTTTGAAAATTTTGCACCCTAAAAATTGTTTTGCTCATTTCCTGTTCAGTGTCATGCAATGTATTATACACGTATACATATCCCAGTTCATGTTATACACTACAATATATTGTCTGAGAATTTTGGAATTTTAAGATTTTTAATGTAATATTCTGACACATCTTATTCAGAATGAGGTCGACAAGAGTCATTACTTCTTATTTTAAATTATTTTTAAAATATTTTAACATATGCAGTATTCTACAGCTTTATGTTCTTTTATTTAAATCTGAGGTATAGGATAATGTATTAAAGAGACCTGAAGAATGAAATCACTTGATCCTGCATTTTTTTATACATAATAGTGTTTTGAAGATGATACATGTTATACTTTTTGCAGTTTTTAGAAGGAGCTAGCATAGTTTCTGTAAGTAATGTTGAAAATAACATTAAAAATATCTTTGTTTGTATTTAACGAGCTTTTATTATAATTGCATATATTTATCAAAAATTTTCTAATATATACTGTAACAAAGAAAAATGTATACCTCTTGTAACATGCTGAAAAAAAAAATTATCTACTGCAAATAATTTCATCGTAGTTTTATTTTTCATTCTTTTACTTTGCTACAGTTATAACTCCTGGACCTGGTAATATATTCAAAGTTGTGATACCATAAAATTCAGTTTTTCAGTGCACTAATATGTAATTTATTATAGTTACACAAAATATCTCATCTACTTATTCTACCACTCTTTTTTGTGTCTTTTAATAACAATTGTCCTAAATGACTGATATGGTTTAATATATATACTTACATCTTAGTTTTTTAATTGTGCAAGCTGAGTGGATCATGAAAAATTGAATATTAATAAAAATAAACAGTTAAATTCCATAATAAGAATCTTTGAAACTTAACTGGAAAAAAGTCACTATAGAAACTTAGCTTCGAAGAGCACATAATAAACATATTAACATAGGCACAATGGTTTCCCCCTCAGAGGGTTAAATATCTTAATAAATGATGCATTCTTGTATATTTGTTTTATAAATAAAGGGGGGGAAAGAGTCCCAGTTTACAATTTAAATAATGTTTTTGAGAATTTTGTTTTAAATTCTACACAGATAAATAATTTAAAACACAGTAAAAAAATTTATTGGCGACTTAATTATGATGAGTAACAACTTATGTTCAGTTTATAATTTACTTTGATATTTGAATTTGTTTTCATTTCTAGACTTTCATTTTACATAACTTAGAAACTAGGACTAGTTTGAGGAATTCGACTTCAGTGTAATCAAATTACTGCATAAATGATGGCCTATGTTCTGAAGTCTTTAGCATAAAATGTTATAAAATAATTTTGTAATAGAGGTCTGACTATGTATAAAAATTATATTGTACCTGCTTATTCTGACATATTTGTAGAAATGATGCTCCCTTATTTTAAATGTGAAATGAAAACTGGAGATAAAAAGTGTGATATTTAATGAGTTTAAGCTTCTTCATTATTCTCTTTTAGTTGAGATGCTACAAGATATTACAATATTTTTATTAGCTTAATTAAAAATATTGATCAGGAATGTATTATTTATTTATAGACTATAATGTTCATTTACTATATTAAATATATATATATATATATAAATCATTATCTTTTGCCCTAGTGCAAAATTTTGCATACTGAATCAAACTGGTTTTTTCCTATGTATGTCTTTTTTTTTTCCCTTTGACTTGAATTATGGCATACAAAATCAAAATGACCTTACTATGATAAGCTTTATTGGTATATATGTGAAATTGTATTAAGTGTGTTTCATTATTTTTATCTCAGATAGTGAGAATTTGTGTGATGCTGATTTTTTTCTGAAGTACATCTGAGAGATGTTGGTCAGATTTCTGAAAAAAGGACTTTTTTTTTCAGTCCCACGATGCCTATCAAAATGCATTTTTTTTTTTTTTTTCACGACTTTGTTAATGGAATAGTAACGTGAACACCTAAAGAAAAAAGCTGTTAAGTTCTGATGTTGCTCAAGAAAATGTGCTTGTCTTATGAAACTTGTTGAATTTGTGAATATTGTAAATTATGTTTCAATTAAATAAATATGAAGTTGATTATTATGCATTTTGTGTTTGAGTTCTTGATGGGCTAGAAACATTTCCATATGAAATGAAATGGCATAAATTTCTTTTGCATACAATGTTAAACCCTCATTTTATAAGTATGGAGATATTTTTAAAACTGTATAAAAAAATTATTGAGAATTGGGTTTTAACGTAGGATTACGTTCCTCCATAACGGTCCGTCTGAAAGCAAAATTTCAGACGCTAAAACGTCCGTCCTCGCGAGTTATAATTTTGGCAGCGTGCCAAACCCAGTCTGTATCGCTTCGACAAGTAGTAAACAGTTAAACAGAAAAGTACCGAAATGCGTTAAAATTTTGGCAGATATACACTTATGAAAAAGGTAAGCAACGATAAGTAACCCTACGTTAATAACCCGCGGCAGTTTCGTCAGAAGAGGCTATCCAAATTGTTTTTTTTTTTTTTGGTCTGAAGACTATGGTATTGAAAGCGCTTGCTCACACATTTTGCCCTGTCGTTTTATGAAACTTAAAATATTATAACTTTAAAACACAATAGAATATGTTTCTAATGTATTTGACTAAAATCCTGTAATTTTCAATTTGAATACTTGCACATTCTTTTTTTAAATTAAATTTTTATTCTTTTGGGGGAGGGGGTGTTCTGATGAGCTCAGATTATATACGATAACTATTATATTTTAATGGAAAATAAAATCTAAAAGTCAGGAATTTCACCTGTAATTTTCTGAAAATACAAGGCCAGATTCATCCTTTGATGAATATAATACTTACCGTCCTCTCTCTGCTTAAGGCTGCTGTATACTAACCTTATTTGATTCGCTCACTTCAATGTTAACCTACGGAGAAAATGTGTCCAAGGATTGCCGACTTGGATTGAAAGATTTTTTTTAACGTAGGATTACGTTTCTCAATAACGGTCCTTCGGACAGGAAAAAATTGTCCTGCGTCGCGAGTTATAATTTTGGCAGCGCGCCAAACCCAGTTGCAGTAAACAGTTAAACGGAAAAGTACCAAAATGCGTCAAAAAAAAAAAGGGGGGGTAAGCAATGATAAGTAATCCTACGTTAATAACCCACGGTAGTTTCGTTAGAAGAGACTACCTGAAATATATATTTTTTGAAAAAAAAATCCATTTTTCTTGGATTATCAGCATTTATGTAGCTGTCAATAGTAGACACATCTTCATAGGTTAATATTGAAGTGAGCGAATCCAATAGGGTTAGTACACAGCAGCGTTAAGGTGTTACACGAGTTGACCTCGCAGATCTCTAATTTCCATGTTGAGGTTCCCGCTCTCGATTTATCTAATCCCAGATTAGCAAAAGCATATTTTTTAATTCTCTCATCCGCATTTGAAAATAGACCTTTAAACGGAATGTGCGTGTTCTTCGAAAATCTTTTTAATTTTGCTGGATAAGGGCAGCAATAGGTGAATGCCCAGTAAAAAACAAGCTACTGGAAAACTTAATTTTAAAAACTGCGCTTCTTTTATTTAGACTTCTATCTCCATCGGCATAAAGAAATTAAAAAATATACTTTTGCGTATTTGTGATTTGAACAATGTTCCCTATATCTTTGGAGTGTAAGATCTGCGATGTTAGTTCATGCAGGGCCTTATTGAATCTAAATCCAGTGGAAATTCAAGATAGACCAAAAACAGAAATTTGAAAAAGAGAATTTTAAATAATTATTTCGTTTTTTAAAAATTCTAATATATTTTAAAAAGTGAATAAACAGATTTTAATTTTTAAGAAATAGAACCATTTTATTTTAAATCGAAAATGCAACACATCGGGTTGCCACTCATCTAGTCTTACTATTAACAGCTGAAGGTAAACAAACGTATGTTTGTTAGTGAGGAGACACGGGGACGGGCTAATCTCGCGAACCGAGCGTAGCAGGATATCGCGACTGATACCGATGGACGCGGACGGACAAGACGCGTGCACTGATACCATCCTCAAATTTCAAAATTTTAAACTTTGTTAATTATTAAATTAAAACCGCCTAACTCAAAAGAAGTGGACAACAGAAACAGCTGACATTCCGGGTGGGCCAGCTCCTTTCCGTTACGCAAATTTCCGCTATTTTCATGCATGCAAAATTCAACTTTTCCGTCTACCAATCGACAAATTTTTTTATTTCCATGTGTTCTACAACTCAGTTAAAAATGTTTTTCATTGCAAACGAAGCCTTTTTCCCCAAAGCAGTTTTAAGAATTTCACGAAATCGACAATTTTGATAGACAAATATTTCGGTTTTCTGCACCTATTAATGTCAATTTTACGATGATAAATTTTTAGAATGATAATTTTTTTTTATTAAATGTATTTGGTTTTTTTTTGGAAGCTGAACATCGAGGAAATGCCGATAAATCGTAAAATCCATAGGAGTGCGAAGGGTTGCAGATCTCTTCTGAATAGCACGTTGCAAGACATCCCAGATATGATCAATAATGTTAATGTCTGGGGATATAGGTGGACAATGATAGTGTCTCAAGTCAGACGAGGGATCCTGGAGACACTCGGTAGCAACTCTCGACGTGGGGGGGGGGGGGGAGGTCGCATTGTCCTGCTGGAATTGTCCAAGTCCGTTGGAATGCACAATGGACATTAATGGAAGTAGACGATCGGACAGGATGCTTATGTACCCGTCACCTGTCAGAGTCGTATCAGGGGTCCCATTTCACGCCAACTGCATACGCCCCATACCATCGCAGAGGCCCCACCAGCTTGAAGAATCCCCGGTTGACATGTATACGGTCCATGGATTCATGAGGTTGTCTCCATACCCGTACACGTCCATCCGCCCGGTACAAATGGAAATGAGACTCGTCAGACCAGACAACGTGTTTCCAGTCATCCACAGTCCAATGGAGGTGTTGGCGTGCCCAGGCAAGGCGTAAAGCTTTGTGCCGTGCAACAACGGTACATGAATAGACCTGAAGCTCCGAAAGCCCAAATCAATGACGCTCCGTTGAACAGTTTGCACGTTGACACTGGTTGATGACTCAGCACTAAATCCACAGCAATTTGAGGAAGTGTTGTACGTCTATGGCTTGTTTCACACTTACACGCTTTTTATCGTCTGTCGTTTAAACGATGCCGTGTACACTTGATCAATGGCGCAGTACACATCTAGCCGGCACGTGTCGTTTGCAGTTGATACGATTGTTTCCTGGTTTTGTTGTTCTTGTTTGCTGTTTTGAGATAAATATGTATTCCACATATTAATTAAACAACGGAACGGATTTTGCTTTCATTTATCTTTGCCTACAGATCACCCGAAGAAGAAAATATTTTTAACAGAGGTTGTGTTAAATCAGTTTAAAGTTTTTTATCATGGCAGAAGTTTATCTTGAAGTACTGATTACATTAGTTCATCATCGTCCTATTTTATGGGATAAAACACAATAATCCTATAAGGACAGGGTGTAAATGATTTTAATCCAATGATTAAAACCAGTGATTAAAATCCTGATTTAAATCAAATGATTTTCTTAAAAAAATCATCGATTTTAATCAAAAAATTATTTCATGAATTGCTTTGAATGTTTTTTTGGTATATTTTTTTAAGGGTATTAAATTTAAATATAAACAGGAAAGAAAGGAGACTTTTAAGTATATCTTACATCTCATTCATATAATTCAACTTACTCCCTGTATAACTCATTTGCTTCTTGGAAAATTTTCCATTGTGTGTATTGGTCTACTTTACTTATCAATCTTGACACTGTGATAGTACACTTACTTTATCTTGATTGGCCAGATTTGTTTCTGAGAATAAGTCAGACAACCAATCCTAAGTGCTCTTGGAAACTAATTATGAAGTGGAATGTTTAACAATAAATGAAAAAGACCAAGCTTTAAACTTTATTAAACAAAAGTATGAAGATACTTCCTTATTAAACATTTTACTAAAATTCATTGTGCTCTCTTCTCCTTTTACTGGAACCTTGTTTGATAAAAAAGCTTTAAAATCATTAAATACCTTACAGTGGGGGAAATCAATAGCAATCCTAAAGAACTGTATGGATCAGAAAGAGTGTGATATAATATGGTCCGTACTGCAAAAGGAACAACTGCTGGGATAGAGAGGATGTTTTCCACTTTTGAATTCGTACAGAATAAATTGCGAAACCAGTTAGGTGTAGAAAAGGCAGCTACAAAGGCAGCTACAAGTAAATTAGTGTTTATGTTTAAATCTTTAAATAAAACTTACTAATTTTTAAATATTTTGATAATTGTAGATGACGAAATAAAATTAATTATTTCCTTTTTTGATTTTTAGCTTCAAACCATTTTGTTATTGGTTGGTTTTCTTTTATTTCATTTTTTGTTTTTAAATTATTAAAAATTATTTTATTGACAGTGATCAGCAATGTTTGAATTCGAAAATGTTTACTTCCTGCATTAGTTATATAGTAGTATAGTATATAATTTTAAATCTATGGTATGAATGATAGTTTATATCACATAAAATTGAAATATAAAAAAAATCATGATTAAAATTTAAAAAAATCTGATTTTTTTAATTATTTAAAAATTATGATTTTTATACACCCTGTTAAAAACACATTAATTTTTTCTTTAAGTGAATACAGTAAAAACATATCAATTAATGCACTCAAAATACAAAGAAATACACCGAAAACGAATAAACACAGCATATTTTTTATTTCACATTACGCGCGTCTGAACGCTTGTCGGCTCAGCTAAATGTCGTTTACACCAGGGGTTCTCAACCTTTCAGGCTCTGTGCCCCCCTTTGAACACTGATGTGAGGCCACGCCTCCCCCACCACCACCACTATCATATGTGGCCAATACAAGTAGTGCAATCGGAATTTGAAACTGAAGCTTGTTATTAAATAAAAATATAGACTAGATAATTTCGTATACAAAATTTAATATTATTATACGTATCCTAATTTGGAACATATTATTATTAGAACATATGAAATCAAAGAATTAAATACAGATCAAATATATTTGAGGTAATCAAGGATCTAGGTGAGGTTGTCATGTAATACCAGTCACTTTCACAACATTAATGAGAGGGATAGCACTGTTTGTCCCTGACAAGTTTTTGAATATTGCGTAGTAACTGTGACAAAGCATACCTCAGGTCACTTTCAACGCCCAGACGTACGACAATTATCGTGTTTTTACAATTACGACAGTTATCGTCTTCCTATGTCGAAAATACGTTATGGTTACATTGTCACCGCAAGATATGAGTACAGTAAATTATAGTTAGTTTTACTTTTTATTTTACTTTTTTTTTAACTCACGCCTCCCTTGAAATTCTTCTACGCCCCCCCCCCTCCCCCCAGGTTGAGAACCGCTGGTTTACACGACGGCCGGGTAAGTGTGAAAGAGATCCACTTTCGTGTCGTCGTCTGCTAAATGTCGGACGGCATCGTTTAAACGACAGACGATAAAAATCGTGTAAGTGTGAAACAAGCCTATCTCGTCAGTCGTCGACAGTCCAGTTCTTTCAAGATATTTTTTCGGCCGCACCGCTGTCGGAGATTCGATGTTTTACCGGATACGTGATATTCACGATACACTCGGGAAATGGTCGTACGCGAAAATCCAAATTGCATCGCTACCTCGGAGATGCTATGTCCCATCTCTCGTGCGCCGACTATAACGCCACGTTCAAAGTCACATAAATCGTGATAACTTGCCATTGTAACTGCAGGAACCGATCTAACAGCTTCACCTGTTGTCTTATATAGGCGCTACCGACCGCATCGCGTTACGCTGATTGGTTGCGTATCTCCGTTATGTGCATACGCACACCTGTACCAGTTTTTTTTTTTTTTTTTTTTTGAGGGGGGGGGGGGGGGGTCTTCAGTGTATATAAACATTTGTGCATTGAATTTTTTTTATGTAAAAATCAAATGTCAAAATTATTTTTTTTTAAATCTGACTATTCTTTTTTTTATGTTTTTACTTGTTTGTACTTTATTTCATGGTCTATAAATTTGAAAAATATTTGTGGTGTCAAAGAATGGTGCAGTTTTGTGACAAATACTGTAATTAAAAGTCGCGAGAAATTCGGAAGAAATCAGAAGAAAATTAAAGCGCGTGGAGCATTTTGGGCAATGAGGAATTTGCACGTTTTTTTATTTTGCATTTATGATATAGAAAATAGAAAAATATGATCGAAAGCATCTTTTTTTTTTAGTTTTAGAACCCTAAAAGTTAACATAATTTGTTTTTAAACGCGCACTATTTACTTCATCTCAAAAACGCTACTTTTCCTACGCGGATACATGTGACGTCACAATACTCCATAGCGAATTTGTTTACTTCGGTGTTTGGATTGTGTTGCGTAGTTTGAGTTTGATATCCAGTGTTTTTTCTTTATTTTTAAGATGTCAAAGTGTGTTAAACAAATTTTAAACATTGTATAGTACCTTTCTGCACAAGCACGACGGTAAATACACCTGGGAAGCTTTTTTTTAGTGTTCCAAAAGATAATCTGAAAAGGAAGGCTGTGGCTAGGTAACCGGCCAACCGGTTGCCGAGTAATCCTGACTAAAGGACCGGCCGACGCAGAACGTCACTGCGCATCATGTTTGGAAATTCGACCAGCCGGTAACTTAGGATTCGCAATTAAATGTCCGGCTGGTTTGGCCTGTAGCCTTGGTTTAAACTAGTTGTATATTTTATTTTTGATTTTACTCAAGATTTTCAACTTTTTCTTCTTATGTTATGTATTTTTGTTTAAATAATTCTATAAAATATATTTATTATTTTTTACTCAAGAATTTCATCTTTTTCTTCTAATGTTGTGTTTTTTTGTTGTTTGGATTAAACATTTTTTCTATAATATATTATTTATATTACTCAAGAAATTCAACTTATTACTTCATCTGTTATGTTTTTTGGTTTAAACCTTTATTCTATATTATATGATTGAGGTCAACTTAATAATCTTGTTGTGTAAATATATTATTTTACTCAAGAATTTCAACTTATTCAATTTTATCTTCTTATGTATTGTTTTTTGGTTTAAACATTTATTAAACAATAAATATTTGAGGTTAAATTTATAAACATGTAGTGTATTATTTAATTACTCAAGATATTCTAATTTCTTCTATTTGTTAGTATAATTGGTTCTTACATATAATATTGGTTAATATTATATTCTCTTTGCTTTTGCCAATGCTACTCTTATTCTTGCTATTTGCATTGGTTAATTATTAGTTAATAATATATTATTTTTACTCAAAAATTTCAACTTTTTCTTCTAATATTGTATTTTATTGTTGTTTGGATTAAACATTTATTATATAATAAATTATTTATTTTACTCAAGAAATTCATCTTATTACTTCATCAGTTATGTTTTTTGGTTTAAACCTTTATACTATATTATATGTTTGAGGTCAAATTAATCTTGTTGTGTAAATATATTATTTTACTCAAGAGTTTCAACTTATTCAATTTTATCTTCTTATATATTGTTTTTTGGTTTAAACATTTATTTAACAATAAATATTTGAGGTTAAATTTATAAACATGTAGTGTATTATTTAATTACTCAAGATATTCTAATTTCTTCTATTTGTTAGTATAATTGGTTCTTACATATAATATTAGTTAATATTATATTCTCTTTGCTTTTTCCGATGCTACTCTTATTCTTGCTATTTGCATTGATTAATTATTAGTTAATACTATATTATTTTTACTCAAGAATTTCAACTTTTTCTTCTAATATTGTATTTTATTGTTGTTTGGATTAAACATTTATTATATAATAAATTATTTATTTTACTCAAGAAATTCATCTTATTACTTCATCAGTTATGTTTTTTGGTTTAAACCTTTATACTATATTATATGTTTGAGGTCAAATTAATCTTGTTGTGTAAATATATTATTTTACTCAAGAGTTTCAACTTATTCAATTTTATCTTCTTATATATTGTTTTTTGGTTTAAACATTTATTTAACAATAAATATTTGAGGTTAAATTTATAAACATGTAGTGTATTATTTAATTACTCAAGATATTCTAATTT